>OU015500.1:4977693-5575193 GCA_907164885.2 Dolomedes plantarius
TATTAAATTTAGAATAGAATTTCTTCTTTACTTCCGAAGAACAGTGATTTGAGTTCTTGGGAAAACGAAAGTAATACGTTCTTACACATTTAACGGGAAAGAAATTCAACGTTGAAAGAATCTCTGACAACTTTACCTTATCTAATTCAAAACTTCGCTGCAATCGTTAAGGCGTGATAGAGTAATAGTTTTCGAGTTAAATAGGCTATTCTTAATTTAGTTCTATACCCCCAAAATTTCACTCACGCGTCAGCTCACGATCTCAGCTTGTTACTGAGCTACGAACTTAGCAACAATAGTAATTGTTTGTAACGCCAGACTGGACTTCATAAATCCACACTTTGTGTCCTCGTTGTTGTCTGTGGAACGACATTTGATTGAGGATCTCTTCTCTTCCAGCTGTTCATATTGCTATGGAAACATCACATGTTCGTGAAGATGATTGAAATCCCGTGCAAAAACTGTGTTAGTCATTTCAAGTATGGATGACCCTCGGACTCGATCTACAATTTTGTCACATAACGGCGGTGCAAAAGCAGTATGTGTTTAACAAATTACATATCTTCAGCACTTGATTACAAAATAGGTTTTGTGTAAAATAGTTTTGTCCAGCATAGGCTAATAATATATTTGAAACTAAACTAAATAAGACAGACTGAACCATATTGTTCCATTGGGTTGGTATATAAGATGTTTTTTTTTGGTTGCGGTATTTATGTTTTACCGTGGGTTTACTGATATAGTAAAAGCTCATTAGTCGAAAACCATTCATGATGGTCGTGTAAGCAACAACAGGATGAAATGCAGTGATGTTTCATTTAATGTCAGTTCAAGGGACCGATCGAAGAATACGTATATATATATATATATATATATATATATATATATATGTCAGAAGTTAATTGGGAAAAGAATAATAAAGTAAGTTTAAAGGGGGCTTAGGGATTAATCATTTTCGTGGCACGAAAAGCCACTAGAGTTCATATTTCCAGACGCGTGCGGGTAGAAAAAGTAGGTTATTTCATCATTTTGAGATTGATCTTCGATTCGCGGTGGAATGGAGTTCCGTGGAGAGAATTTATTTTTAGATAATGTACAGGATTGGGCGCGAAAACAAGCTTCTAGAAAATTCCAGATGGGCTGTGCGCATGTGCCGGGAGAGTGGACGCGCGGTTTTTGACCTCGAAATCGGGAGAGCGCGGCATAGAATTCAATGACGACGGACGTGTGTTCGTCGCGTCTCTAAGTTAAAAAAAATGGCAAGAGCTGAACGCGCTGAGTTGGAGCTTTGGTTCGCATGAAAAGGAAATAAACGAAATGGATTCAAGCAAAAGAGTAGATCTCATCAGGGGGTGTCTTTTGTAACCAAAGTCAGAACTTACTATCATTAGAGGCAAAACAGAACTAAGTGTAAAAACTCGTTGCGTTGAGGAAAAAGGATTTTACCCTAGTAAGAAGTTGAAACATTATTTTTCATTTTGTTCCTAACAACACTATCAGCAAGACAAATAGATTCCAAGAAAGTAGATTTCTTTGTCCTCTGTTTCTAATTCCCTGAGAAGAGGTAAAAGAAAAAATTTGAAGGAACAAAAAACAATAGCTGTAGAAATATTCGAGTAATATCCTGCAGCACTTTAATGTGTTACACGTTTGCGATTAAAGTATTTTGAACTTAAAAACTTATGTCTTCTCTGATTTGTTGAAGTGGTGAAAAAATAAACGTTTGTGTATATATTTAAATAGAATACGATGATAAAATGAAAGATTTTATACCCGTTCAAATGCTAGAGAGGCGTAAAGTGTTTTTAACTTTCTGACAAAATTTATTGTTACTTTGTTACCAATAAGCTCTTAGTAAAGATATTATAAAGTTACTAGAAAAAAGTCAACCATCAGATTTAAAAAAAAAAAAAACTTAACGAAAACGCGGCAGTAATATGTGACTGAGAAGAAAATCTCAGCTTTGACTCTGGTTTTCGCAATTTTATCGAATAAAAAGACATAATTTCTAAGATCTGAATTGCTAAGGAAGAACAGCAGACATTTATTTAAAACAGACCCTTAAACTTTCACGACAGTTTTATAAAATAAACACTTTAAAATTACGGGTACAGTTAATAAAAATTGCGGATTAAGTTAGAATACATAGATCGTGATTTAATACTTCTTTTTACGTGCTTCTTTGAAGTGCGGAGATATATTATCTTACTTAATTCCACTAAAATTGCATTTTTTTGCATATTTTTTCACGATACACCTATAATTTCCGCTTAAATTACAAGACCTCTTTCGTATGTGACTTCTCCTCTGTATATATATATATATATATATATATATATATATATATATATATATATATATATATATATATATATATATATATAATATATATATATGTCAGGCGTGTGGTTTACCTGCTCTCACATCTTAAATTGCAGTCATCATCCGTGAATATTAGTGGCGAGTGGAAGAATATATAACATCAGTCCATAGTTTGAATCAATTTCGTTTATTTCCTTTTCATACGAACCCAAAGCTCCAACTCAGCGCGTCAGCTCTTGCCTTTTTTTTTTTACTTAGAGACGGGACGAACACACGTCCGTCGGCATTGAATTCTATGCCGCGCTCTCCCGATTTTCGAGGTCAAACTACTAAAAATTAATATTCTTAACAAAAGCAGTGAAAATAGTTGGATAAATTGTTTGGTAAAAACCTCCCAATTTCCTACTCAATGTCCTACTGATCTTATATTTTAAAAATGATTTGAAAGCAAGTGCATTTAATGAAACACTTGAAGAGGAAAGATTTTCAGATAGTACATACGAAGGGCAAAGATAATTGACCCGGGAAAAAGTTTTATATGACATTTTGTAGTTTCCTATTTTAAAGTAAAGATAAGGTAGGATACAGTATTTAAATCTTAAAAAGATAACAGAGAATTGCTGGGTTTAGCGCTTTAAAAAAAAAATCCTTTCTGTTTATCCCCATTCTTTGACAAACTTTTCGTAAAGCCGAAAATAAAAGTAAACCCTAAAATTCATCTTTCAGCTGAGCTCGTTGTCTACAGGTAAAAAATAATTACAAGATAAAAAGACTTTTATATACCATGTTTTTAAATTTTCTGTCGATCATATAAACTTGACAATTCTATGTATTATAAATACTTTTAAAATTTTTTTTGATGAATTATCTCATCAACTTGAAAGAAAATGAAGTTAAGTGGAAGTTAACTTGCAATTTGACTTTAGTTCCCTTTCCGGCCATGATGGCTGCACCAGCCTACAAAGCAAAAATAACTGAAAATAATAAAACTTGGTAAAAAATGCTTAAAGATGGCTAAAAGTATTAAAAAAATAATTGTCATCGTGTTCTGAGCTAGTTCTAAAAGTTTCAAATGTATAGCTAGTCGGAAGTTAGTTAAAAATCTATTGCAAGATTTATACTAGACAAACAACACACACAAACACACAAGAAAGCAAGTTAATAAAAACATGGTAAAAATGAAGATAAAAAACAACAAGGTTGTGGTAATGAAGAAAGATATAGGAAGTAGCAGATCGAGCATCATAAAAGCAAGATGATAGCGCTGCTCGAAGGGATTGACAGTGCGTATGCTGCACAGACTCTCTGCGTTTGGAAAGACAATTTGGATACCGGAGTGGCATCAAGTATCATTGAAACTAGTTGAACTCGGGGAGAGGTGAAAATTTGAACGAAGCCGGATTAATATCCCGCATTTATAACTTACTGGTGAGATTTGCTTCTTTGAAGTTAGAATTCACGCTGTAGTGGGATTTTTTTGGTCACGTACCAAGTACAGCTAAAATTGTCAGATTACAATTAAAACTTTTTGGTGTAACATTTTTTCTATAGCTTTAACTCAAATGAGCTGTAGAAAAACCGTATTAAAGTTTACGTTTATTATCTTATCTCAGAAACTTTGTAAGACACCTAGTGATAAGTCACTGGACAAAGATTCTTTCGAGATGGATATTTCAAACTACTTCAATATAATCAACCTATAAGTTGAGGTGATACTCTCAAAATTCGTAGTCTAGAAGTTTTAAAAATTTAGAAGTTCTTTAATTTAGCTGAATGATGTGACATTGACCCACCTCACTGGCTAAGGGACGAAAATTTTTTTTTCAACATTACAAGTACTTTGTCCTGAGGACATTGGCCCATCTATACCCCGAAATTCGGGGTAGAGGTGGAGCACCAATGGAGCAAATACGAAAAAAAAGTCCGAATAACTCGACTCTACTACAACTACTCGATGTTTCCTCGTGTATATGCTCCATTAACTATCTCATTGCTTAGCATACAAAAAATATTTTAAGTTGAAATATATAATGCCAAATTAAAAACCAATAGCAAAATTTAGATGGGAAAATTAAATAGTTTATTGTCTTGACAATTTAATACACTTCCAATACGCCAGAAAAGGCTCGACATAAACCTAAAGCCTTCCGGGGTTGAATACCTGCCTGTGAATATGCTGCCACACACAGTTTAGACCGAGCAACCTAAGAGGCGACATCAAGGGAAGGGGTTCTTACAAGCTCAACACTGGGATTTTCCGACCTGCTGATTTAACGTGCCCCATACCCGGCGCAGACATGAGAACGTTCATTGGCGACTGAAGAGCACCCTTAGTACTGAATTCCGACGCTCTAACCGCTAGGATGCTACGAATCTTAAATGCATTTAAATATTAACTATCTTATTTGTGCATGTTACATATCTTAAGTCTATATTTATACATATTTAAATATTTATTTATTTTTATAATTTTAAATATTTATTTATTTTATAATTTTAAATATTTTATTTTTACACATGATCGTAATTATAAAACATAATCTATATATATAAACAGTTCCGTAACTGATTGACTCACTGACTCACTGACATACAACGCACAGACCAAACCGCTGGACCTAAAGGGCTGAATTTGCATGGCGATTCTTCTAATAGTGTAGGGGTTGCACTAAGAAAGATTTTTCAAAAATTCTTCTTAGATTTTTTAAAATTAAATTTTTAAGCTTTTTTTAAACTTTTTAAAAAAAAACTGTTTTTAACTGTTTTTAAAACTTTTTTTTCCTTCAGTGCATTCAACAAATGTAAATGGCATATCTTCCTCCGCGAAGAATGCTGAAAGTAAACAGGTATATAAGAAAATGCTTTGCGAAATTGCAGAATAACGTCATTTCTATTGTTATCTAATTTTATGCAGCTCCTTATCTACCGAGCAATTTTGGAGCATTTTTTTTTATCATGCCAGTCATCTCAAAAGTTTTATAAGAAAGAAACAATGTATATATTTCCTAACGTCTGAAGGAAATCGAGATCTTGCTCCTGATATAACTAACAGGAATAAAGGTATTTATGGCATTTTATGCCACTTTTGAATGAATTCACAGATGAAGAGAATGTTGAGAGCTGAAATTTATTCATTAAAGGTAATATTTATTTCTCATTCTGGATAGCTCTCCCGAAATTTTCTGTAATTCAGGAACTCCCATTGTGGATTGATTTGCAAGAAATGAAAAGATAGATGGATTGGAGGTGTTTGTTTTTAAATTGTTTGTTTTTAAATCTAATTATATAAAACAGATTCCGTAACTGACTCATTATTCATTCATTCATTCATTCACTGACTGACTGACATACAACGCACAGACCAAACCGCTGGACCTAAAGGGCTGAAATTTTGCATGGCGATTCTTCTTATAGTGTAGGGGTGCACTAAGAGAGATTTTTTGAAAAAATTCTTCTTAGATTTTTTTAAATTAAATTTTTAAGCTGTTTTTTTACTTTTTTTAACTTGGCATTTAAAATAATAATTTGAGGGTTATAAAATTTATATCACGAGAAAGATCATAAAAATTCCTTTAAAATGAAATCTTTTTTGAATCTTTACCTTCATTTCCTGAAATTTTGGTGAATTTTTTAAAGATTAATTTTTAGAATTTTAATTTATTAAATGCTGATCACGTGACTTCTTTTCTGGTACTTTAAATAAATTTATCGTCACGTGCATAAAACTAAGTAGACAAAAAATAATTTTTTTTTCTTGCTACTGCGGCAGACGATTGGACATTATCCAAAAAATATTAAAATACAGTAAAAGAAATGTTCTAGAAACTGTACTATATTAACTGTACTATATCTTTAGTATTCTTTATATTAGATTTAATTTGAATATCTTCTTCTACATTATTTTGTCTATAAAATATCCCTTACGATTTTTTTATAAATATATATATATTTTACATCAATTATATACATTGATCGTCGTATTTATTATATATATATTGGCATTAATTGCATACATTCACCGATGTTTTTACTTTGAATGTACTCCGTAGCGAAGTGCGGGTTTTCAGCTAGTCTATATATATAAAACAGTTCCGTAACTGACTGACTCACTGACTGACTCACTGACATACACGGCACAGACCAAACAGCTGGACCTAAAGGGCTGAAATTTTGCATGGCGATTCTTCTAATAGTGTAGGGGTGCACTAAGAAAGATTTTTCAAAAATTCCTCTAGATTTTTTTAAATTAAATTTTTAAGCTGTTTTTTAAACTTTTTTTACGTTTGCATTTAAAACAATACATTGACGGTTATAAAATTTATATCACGAGAAAAAATCATAAAAATTCCTTCAAATGAATTTTTTTTCGAATTTTTATCTCCATTTCCTTATTTTGGTGAATTTTTAAAGATTAATTTTTAGAATTTAATTTATTAAATGCTGATCACGTGATTTCTTTTTCTAGTACTTTCAATAATTTATCGTCACGTGCGTAACAACTAAATAGACAAAAAAATATTTTTTTTACTTTCTAATGCAGCAGACGATTGGATATTATCCCAAAAAAATGCATATCCCTTACGATTTTTTTATAAATATATATATATAGATATATATATATTTTACATCAATTGTATACATTGATCATCACATTATTATAAATATATATATTTATTTTTGGCATAAATTGCATACGTTGACCGTTGTTTTAATTTGAATGTACTCCGTAGCGAAGCGCGGGTTTCAAGCTAGTCTATATATAAAAACAGTTCCGTAAACTGACTGACTCACTGACTCATTGACATACAACACACAGACCAAACCGCTGGACCTAAAGGGCTGAAATTTTTCATGGCGATTCTTCTTATGGTGTAGGGGTGTACTAAGAAAGGTTTTTGAAAATTCTTCTTAGATTTTTTTAAATTAAATTTTTAAACTGTTTTAGTAACTTTTTTTAGCTTGCATTTAAAATAATAATTTGAGGTTTATAAAATTTATATCAGGAGAAAGATCATAAAAATTCTTTTAAAGTGAGATCTTTTTCGAACCTTTACCTCCATTTTCTGATTTTTGGTGAATTTTTAAAGATTCATTTTTAGAATTTAATTTATTAAATGCCGATCACGTGATTAATTTTTCTGGTACTTTAAATAAATTTATCGTCGCGTGCATAACAAATTAGCAAAAAAATATTCTTTTTTTTCTAATGCAGCAGACGATTGGATATTATAAAAAAAAATAAATATCCCTTACGATTTATTATATATATATATATATATATATATATATATATATATATATATATATATATATATATATATATATATATATTACATCAATTGTATACATTGATCGTCGCATTTATTATAAATATATATATATATTTTTTTTTGGCATTAATTGCATACATTGACCGTTGTATTTAATTTGAATGTACTCCGTAGCGAAGCGCGGGTTTTCAGCTAGTTTTACATATTATTTTACAACATTAAAACAATAGAGTTATTTACGTATTTTTTAAGATAAGACGTCAAAACATTCAAATACAAAGAAACCCGTTTCAATCCCGATTGATCCTCTAATAAAACTGAATATAGTATGTTTGGAGCAAAAATTAGCACGGTTAAGATATAACAGATATTTATGTTTTATGCACATTTTAGCGTACATTATGAAGGATAAATGTTATAAACGTTTTAGTCGTTTTTCCCCTGTCAATTTATAAATTAGCTTATTGTCTAGAGCTTAAATTGTAAGACAAACTTTTCGTTTGAATCCAAAGCCATCACACAATCAAGAATATGTTGCCAAAAATTGATGCCCTAAGTTAATTTAATCTGTTTTGTTATCTACGGGGGTACATTGTAGTGTTTTCAGTGACACATTCATTTTTTACTCGTATATTTTTAGTGGCTTAAATGAGATCTTAATTCTTCTGATGGTCTGAAAGGAAAATAGTAATTAAACTATTTTCTGTTTTTTAAAGTCATATAAGTAACGTAATTAACCTGAATGTAAATTTAAGAATGTCAAATAAACCATTTTTAAGATAATTGTAGCATATTTTGAGATAAAATCTGGGATTAAAGGTATAAAAGGGAATTCTTTCGACAATTTATCGAGAAGGTTGATCGAATTTGTCAATAAATTTAAATTTTAAGCTTGCAATATAGTGAGGCAAAATGTCTGCGGTAAGAAATTAATTATAACTTTAATAACAAACAAAACATTTATTTTAACTCCACTTGGATTACAACTTTTCAAAATCACCCTTGGATTACAATTTTTCAGAAAACCAATAACACTTGGATTAGACATACCTCGTATCCAAGTTCCCACCAACTTAGAAAGTTAACTTAAACACTGTATTTCTAACCTGCCGCTTGGTACTTCCCCCATGTGCAATAGCTAATGTGATAACAACAAACTAGTCCTACCTCTACTCTAAAACTACTGATTTGGACGATAGTTGATTCCTTCCTGCTTTGAACAGCTTCGTCGGGTCGAATCTCTCTGATGTTAATCCCTTCTACCTCACCATTCAGTTTTTTGATTTCTCCTTTGAATTGCTCGCTGCTTTAAACAGTAACTTTTAAAATAATTCTCCTTCTAATTACTCTGTTTTGATTTAAATAGTGCATCGCTGTCGATTCGAATTTAGCATATCTGCTATTACTTCTTTTCGCCTCACTTGGCGTTCAAATTTTTACAGAGCATAGTGCTTGGAAACTGATTAGACACAAAAAAAACAATGATGCAAACCGAAGTTGAGGTAGGTTAAGTAGAAAGGAAGAAATCGTAAAAGGTCAGGATTAATAAGTAATTATCCACGAAGGAAGGGTCTCAAATAGATTTAAGATTTCTGGATAAATGCTAAGTAAAATAAACTAGCTTATTAAAGAAGTTTTTGTTCAGTATTTCTCATAATTTTTGAATTTTTGCTTAATTTATCCTTTTATACTGAAGAGACTCTCGTACAATATACCTAGGTATAATATACTACACTGTAAATGTACTACTGGAATGCATTATATTTTTAGACACACTTTGATTCAACAGGTAACTCCAGTCTACTGCCACTTAAAGTAACTTTAGACACTATCCACGCTCTTTTCATCCGTTTTACATTAATTATTCTTTATAAAAATCAGTGCGTGAATTATGAGTCGACTTTAAGAGTTAAAAGCTGCGGCGAAGATATCTTTGCGCTAGCCATCGCTAGAAAAGGTGTAATTATTTAGCTCATGATTGATGACTGTTATTGTGCCGCCCATGTTGTGTACAATTTCTATTTTTACGCTTTGGTTAATGCTACAAGAACTTGGCATAAAATGCCGAAAGGACTATCGCTTTTCACACATCACTGCTTAGACGCGGAATAACTCAATATCTCTTTGCGGCAGGCGCCGTAACTTATAGTACAGTTCTTCTTTCTTTTTTATCCACTTGAAACGAGCCAAGAACTGCTTTAAATCTAACATGTAAAACAGTTTCTGACACAGGTATTTCGAGGGTATTACGTTTTTAAAGCTGTTTCATTAATTCCGTCAAATCAGATTTTGGATTTCACTTTCGTTTCGTCTCTCCCCACGTTCCCTTAAAATAAGAGTTGTCTAAAATATCTGTCGACCTGTACTTTTTTTTTCAGAGACGATAGTGCAAGTTATAATCGCCAAAACAATGAGATTTGAAATACTTCTTACTGATTTCGAAAAAAATATTGCAATATTTTCTAATAAAGTGAAAAAAATGTTTACAATTTTTACGATTATATGGTTTCGAAAATGTTCATACTTCACCTTGAGAAAAGCTAGCATTTCTAGCGATATAAAATGTATGAGCAGAAGTCTGCATGATATAGCCTATGACTCAAAGATTTATTTTTCGATGCCAAAAAAAAAAAAAAGAAATCTAAGATAATTTCTTAATATGGCCTAGAACAAATTAAGACTATAAAACGACGAACTCGTGTCGCAAAAATTATTTCGAGGTCCTAAGTTTTTTTTTTTTTTAAATATCCAATGGCGGAATACAAGACTAAATAAATAAATAAATAAATAAATATATATATATATATATATATATATATATATATAAATAAAGAAGGGGAAAAAAAGAACAAACACACAAAAGCAAACTAAAACGTCCATGAACCCAAAGTCTCCTAGCTATCCAATATTCTCTCACACTGGATCTGGATGTAGAGCGGGCAAGACAGAATATGGGTAAGTCCATGTCCTCTCATCGACTCGGAGCTTGCAAAAGGGTTCTGGAACGATATTTATATGGCAGAGATATTTCAATAGGCAATAATGGCCTGCCACTAGTCGAAACAAGGCGACTGCTTTTTGCCTTGGCTAATTTGGGACTTCATCAATTTTGCTTCACCATATCTTTTTGAACTCTTCGACAACAGTTCATATGACAGGGAATTCTTAAAGTCTCTCTTACAAGCAACTTTAGCGAGTTGTAAGAGACCTCATTATTGGAAGTTTGAAGTACAGATGCACCCTTTTTTGCCAGAGTGTCGGCCAGAGGTCCTAAGGTTATTTAACAGATATCGCTGCAAAATATGTGCAACTGAATTATACAACATAAAGTACTGAAAATATATCATTTGTTTCATAGACGTTTTAAATTAGCGTTTTAAAAATCAGCTTCCGTTTATTATGAATGCTTTCCATTCCTGCTCTTTGGGAATGCTGCGTGACCAGGCTGTTCATTATCGTTATTAACACCCTTCGTTCTAAAGAGCAAAAGATTGAATAACATCTTTTGCATAGTTCTGTTATACTTGAAGAAATTAATGACGAGGCTGTAACACTGTTTTGGTAAAATTGCAAACAGTGTATCAGACATATTTTTACATAATCGTAATCGCTTACGATTACTGAAGACAAAATTCTTCTCGCGACTATGGACTGACTATGATTCACGAGGTACGTAAACTCGGAGTTGACATTAAAAAGGAAAAAAAAAATGAAAGTTCTAGCCTTATTTAAGACAACCAGTTCAAGATTTTACCAGCATAACTTCTTTTTTTTTTGTAATCAATAGGTATATTCTTAATACGTCTGGAAAAGTTGCTCAGAATTCATTAAAAAAAATCTACCTCTTTTTTTTGTACTACTGAATAATTCAATAGACATATATTTTTTACTGACTCGTCAGACGCTTTGCGTTGTTGAAATTTACCCATCTACATCCCGGTTTTGTTGGCTTCTTTAATTCTATAATATGAATTACCATTGAGGTAATATGTTGCAAGTTAAATAAGGGGAATTTTAGCAGGAACAGGAATCGTAATTCTTGAAATTTCTGTTGAACGCATTCAGTAACGAAATAAAGAAAATATGAATTGGTAAATAAATGATAGTTAAAAATAATATTTTCCCTGCCCGTTATAAATTCCTGGCTTAAAACCATAGATTTTGTATCAGCAAAGGTAACAAAAGAATTAGTCTAAATTAACATTAAGTTATGTGTATGATCAACGTAACCAGCTATTCCCCAAATAACCTGAATGTGGAATAAGACCTAAGGATAGTCATTTCAAATATCGGATTATGCGTATCGTCAGGAAATAAATAAATAATAAATAACCAGAAAAAATATCCTAATCTAATAATCATAATTATTGACCATAAAGAGGATTGCAATTAAGTTTTTCACACTAAATATTTGCTGTACTGCATCTTTCCGAGTTTAGTTGAGTTGTATAAAATAATCCTATCTTTAGTTTATACTCAATTAGTAAACGTTTATTTTCATGCATTGATGAAGAATAATAGATATTTATGCAAAAGATATTGCACGCTTATTTGAACTCTTATATAGATTTCTGTCTGTCATTTTCCTGATATATATATATATATATAATCTTGTTGATCTATAATGATAAAGATTTATATATAATTTATAATTTCCCCCATTGCTAAAGATTCCTTCTTAAAGATGATAATAAACAGAACCGATACAAATAAGGGAATTATACACAAAAATTTCGATTTCAAATAGTCATGACGACAATAATTTAGTTACGTGTATGTGTAATAAATAATTTGAAATGTAACAATTGATAATTTGTCTCAATTGGTAGACTTTAATATGAGTCGAACTCTTTTAAAGCCTAATACATAAAGAATATAAAGGTTTTCTGTTTCGTAAGTAAAAATGTAGAAAACTTCGAACAGTTTTCTATAACTTACCAACTTTCATGAAGTTTTTCATCGTGAAGCTTTGTTTCACCAACCTTTATGAATAATGTAAAGGTATCTATTGTTCAGAAGTTGAATATAGTAATCCCTTGAAAGAATAAACCACAAATCTAGTAACTTTATCTAAATGTCTAATTTATTTATCTTTTTATTTTTTTACTGTTTCAAAACTGCTACAAAAAGTACTGAAAGATAATCATAGAACACTTACATTCCGATTGAGGAAAACACGAAAAACATCAGTTGAATAAATACAAATCCTCAGTATGTCCTCGCATGATAATCAGCTATCTAAACATTTTGTAGACGCTGGAAAAACACGCCTCGTCCAATTTTAAATGTCACCTTGCTCCAAAATATAACGCAGAGAGATTCAGCGTTAAGTACTTTTAATTGATATTTTTTACTTATAACAGCTTTAAAGGGATCCGCCCAAACACGTTTTCGAAATCTCTTTTCTACATATTTCTCCAATTAGAAGGACAAATAATATGCTAACATAAGGTTTCGGATAAAGACACTGTTGTCGAAAAAAGACACGCAGAATACCTTTCTTAGATGCTTTCATCTAATTTTTAGAGCCTAAAACCGAAAGCATTTTAAGTATCTTGTACATCTAACTGTGAAACAGCATGAATACAATCACACACTACGATCTACATTATCAAAAGTATCTGGACACTGCATTAAATTTGCATGATTGTTATTCTCTGATGTCATCAATTTTTGCTGGAAATTCAGGATGCAATGTTTGGAACTTCTCTAAAACAGCAACGCACGTTGTACCAATTATTTCACGTAGAAGTGAGCCTGTAATTGTTAAGCGCAGGTTCGTCTCTAAAAGAACGCATTCCATTTGCATGTCTGGCATGATATAAGAACCAAAGTGGCCGTACCCAAAGCCAGTGAAATTGATGTCCTTAAGGAAGCCAGACATTACCAATGCCTTTATCTGAAATTTTATGCTATTCAAATTATTTGTCCCTCTAGTTAGAGAAATCCGTAGAGAGAAACGTTCAAAACCTTATGTGGGATAATCCTTTTAAAACTGTTATAATTTAAAAAGACGCAAATATAATTTAAAAAGACGCAAGATGTTACTGCCACTGAGAAAAAAAAAAGCTTTTTAGGGAGGTGGGGTAGATGAGGGTGAGGGCATGGACAAATCTAGTTAATATAACAGACCCTTGTGGGAAACCTTCGATATTGCCGCTCAACCCCTGGCTGAAACCTTGGTGCTGAAGAAGGGGTTGTCTGTGGTAGATCCGTTACTACCACACCAACTTTTCGATAATTAGCAAGATGTCGGTTATAAGGATGGAGTAGCATACAAGTCAAACACCGCAACTATATATACATAGTGAAAATTGGGTTAGCGTCTTTTCCGCTGATCTTGTACCTAATTTATAGTTGGAAATTAGTGGTTTGGAGTGGTGAATTTTCGCATTATTTACTATTACGCGCTGAAGGGTGCACTTTTGTTTGGATACGGGTAGAACAGTGGTTTGTGATGGACTGTGTAAAAACATCTATCACTACAGTCGTGGTTTCCCATGTTATCGGCTTATTTCAACTGGTCGGCTCTCGGTACGTTACTTGATGTACCGAACCATAAGGCTCGGTGCACACGAGCGATCCGGTGTCGGGCGTCGTCCGTGTGAGTCGGTTAGTTCAATTCTATGTACTGCCTGATCGCAACTGCGGTGCCGCAACGACACCAGATCGCTCGTGTACACCGAGCCTAAATCATTAAGCACATAACCACTTTGTATATATGCTTAATGATTCTGCATTGTGGACACTGGTTTTTTTTTACTACGATGATATGTCTCACTTGTTTGCTGAAATCCAAGACTGTGCTACTCGCAGTCTGATTCAACATCTCGGGTTCAAGCGGGTTGCAGCACCATATTAGAGCTTTTATAGTCACAAACAGGAGTCGAGCCAGGAAAGTGGCTAAGATAAAGGCATCCTCGTAAATAATTTTTGAAGAGGAAAGCATGTGGTTTGCACCGAAGCTAAGAAAGTCACCCTAAGCAGATCCAACTAGATGTGGAAGAATAGAGATTGCATTCATGGGCACCGTGTCCTCAATGATGGCCCCAATAAGACTCTATTCGGTAAGAATTTTCCAAGAGGTTCCGTTTCGACTCTCGGGTCACATGATATTAAGTCTAGCACATACTCCCCGATGCAGTGATGTTCATATCTATTTTCAGTATTTCTGACCAATAAGGCAGAAATTATTTGGACAAGGAGAATAGTGTAAAAAGAGGGGGGAGGGGCTTTTAAAAGAGTTTGTTCTTTCATAAAAGTTTTGAGACCATCTATGATTATCCAATGGCTTATTCTCTCATTACAAGTGTACGAATAAGAAATCTAATTTTAGAACTTAGAGTCAGTTTTTTCTGCAACATGTATTTACATGCATGTACATCTTCCGTCGTGGTTTAAGAATAAATTTTACAGGATCAGCGCAAGTTTGACAATTGTTCAAATACGTTATTGAGAAAGCCAGAAAATAGCTCTTAAATGCAAAAATACCCTATTTTCAGTTTGGAAGAGCTATGTATAAACTGTTGCACTTGTGTTATTTCAAAACCAGAAGTTACTGTGTAGATATCATTACCAGGAGAGTCCATTATGACATATGCCAAAAAAGTAAACGAACATTACTTCTTGGAAATTTGTAGTAATACTTTTCTCCAACACTGCACTTCATTTTTACTTAGTGCTCTTTATGCAAACTATAATATCGATATTTTTCTCGGATACCTAATATTTTTTCCTAACTATTTTACTGGAAATATTTTTGGTCAGATAAAAGAATAAAATACCAGAACACACACAGGCCGAGGAAAGAAATCTGTGCCTGTTTCTGAATTATTTCTTAAATTAGTCCAGACTCAATTAAATTTCTTAATTTAATTTTCGGGAGTCCGTCCAAGAGGCAAGTATCGAGCGCCTTAATAAAGATTCCTTCTTTGCATTCTGCAGTCACAGAAGCGGAAACTTTAGCCCGTGATTGATGCTCGTTTCTGCGACGCCCATGCCTTTACCAATTCTATTTCCAAACCTTTCATTAGCACGCGCCGGAACTTGGCATGGGCCACGAGCAAGGTTGTCGCTTCACCGTCTGCGTTCACCGTACTGACACCAAATAACGCAAAATCGCCCTCTTTCCAACGACAGACGGCGCTCTTCATCGTTTTTTAACTCCTTAATTTCTTTTTTATCTTTGCCGAGAGAGCCAAGGACGCAAGAGTTAGCGTTCGTCAATGTAACAGAGTTCTTGACATGTGCTTAAGCTAATTACATCGAAGGGGGGAATCTCAGAGGGTACAAATTATTTTGTTACCTCCTGGGATCTCGGGAAATTTCTCTTTTTTTTGTCTTCTAATATTGGCATCGATCGGTAACACATTATTCACAACCGTAACATGGAAGTTTGTTCTCTGCCAAAGTGACTCTCGAAATATCACCGTGTTGACACAAAAAGACTGATTGTCCTTTGATTTCTTGTTTTGATGTTTCTTCTTTTAGGAAAATGAGGAGGATGAAGGCAGTTCATAATTGAGCTTGAATATTAAAATTCTAGCGATGACAATTTTGAAACAGTGTTAGGAAACAATAAATTAGGGTAACATCTCATGGAAAACTTTCCTTTTCTTTCAGAAATTCGGAAGTCAAGCAGAATGTTTCCAATGAGTACAGGCAAGAATAATAATTAAAAAAACAGTGTTTTAAATTATATTTTTCTACTTCAGAACATGTTAATTAACATGGGCATTATTAACACCCGTTAATCATGAATAAGAAAATGAGATAGTTTTACTCAGCCTCACATTAAGGATATGCATAAAATTTGCAATTAAAAATACAATTTGGAGTCGCTATTAAAAATTTATTTAACTTTTGTTCTTGAAAATTTAAAGACAGATTTAACCTGACATTTATCAAAGCTGTAACAAAAAAACTGAGTGCAGAACATCCCCGTAACCAGGAAGAAACAATATCTAGGCAGTAAGATTATTGCATTTAGTATAGCTATGTAAAGGCAATCCAATAAAATCTCGAGGAGATTCGAAAATTTCTCCAAAAGCCTGTTGAGGGATTTTAATGGATAAATGCACATATTGACACAAATGGCCTTTAAAACCCTTCAGGGGCAAGAACCTCCACCTTTTACAAGGTGTAGATTTTTTCCCGATTTTTTTAACCTAAAGAATCTTGAAAAATTTTCCAATTAAGGTTGCAAAAAGTTTTTACTTCTTTAAACTAATAACAGATGGCAGTACAAACCCATTTTCTGCTCATTTAACTGGAATACATTGAATGCAAAGGAAAAAAGAGACTAGATTTAGGCGTTTGCACTGTGCAAACGGCGACCTTCAAGGGGTTAACATCTTACGACATAAAGGATTTACTTTGCTCAAATGCTTGCATTAGAATGTAATCAATGCAGAGTCTGAGCTGGGCCTTGTCCAACCACTACGGAAAGTTTCGTTAAAATCAGACTTTAAATTAAGACGGTTAATCATTTTCACTTTTTGCTTTTAATGAAAAATTAACAAATATAGTTACCAAAGAATTTATCGTAGAACATCACACTTGGGTAAAAAATTAAATTGGAACGGATTAAGTATGATTAAGCATTCAAGCTATATTTTTAAAAAATTTATTTCTGGTAAACATAACTTTGAACTGCTCACATCTAACATTTTGGAAAACTACAATTGCAAAGCCGAGAAAAAGAAGCTTCTGAAAGTCCATACTAATATTGCAAATTAGACAACTTTTGTCCTTTTTTATCACCCTCTGAAAGTTTCATTTAAGTAATAATATTAAGGCTATATTAGCATGTATACGTTAGAGGCAGGCTATAGCCTTGATATCTTCTTAGCACTCCAGAAAGTTGTTAGTCCTTGTTTGCTCTTCCTTTAAATAATATGATTTCTTCCTTTGCCCTCTTAACTATTTCTTTAATAATTAGAGTTATAAATATAATAATCGTCCCAAATGCTTAAAGATTAAACAACCCATAAACTATATTTGTCCAAAGCGCCTAACTAAATTTTATGACAGATTTTGAGATTTAAAAAAAAAATTCAACTTGAAAAATCCCATAAATGTAGCTTATAACACTATACACTATAAACTAAACCTATAACACCATATTTACTTGTTACACAGAATTTTTTATTATTAAGGGGTACTTTGATTTTATTTCCAATTTATTGACATCATAACAAAACAGAGAGGTAGTGTAAAAACATAAATAGTTGTGGAACAAATTTAGAAAAGCCGAATTCCAATTATATATATATAATATATATATATATATATATATATATATATATATATATATATATATATATATTATATATATATATATATATATATATATATATTATGTGTGTGTGTGTGTGTGTGTGTTATGCCAAAAAAAGCATTTCTCATTCCCTAACTTAATTAAGTTCATAGCTTGTCCTGTAAAATTACAAATTTTGTTAACGCCCTTAAACTTTTCATAATTTTATATTTACCATCAGGCAAACTCTGAGCTGAAAATATCCTATGAGAAAGTACACACTTGCAGTTTTACATAAGGCAATGCCCAAGCTTAGATATTTGCCCCCCCCCCCCCCTAAAAACAATTCTGACCACAGGAAGGGGCGGACTTTGGGAACTTGGGGTTGAAAGTGATGTACAATTACGTTTTTAAATTTACTCTCTTCATTCGGAAACATGAAAGAATCCCTGATCTAGGAGAGATCTCCGTTATCTCGCTCTCAGAAATGACTTAATAAATAAGTTTATATGTAAAACTGCGTTCTATATTGGCTATTGACCACTTTTGGCTTACGACTACGACTTTACGATGAAAATAATGTTTTAACCTAACACACACACACACACACACACACACACATATATATATATATATATATATATATATATATATATATATATATATATATATACACTGCTGGCCACACAAATTGCAACACCAAGAAAGACAAGAGATATCACAACAAAATTTATTTTATAGATAACATGTTGACCAAGTATCAAATGATTAAATTTATAGACTTCTGTGAAGTGTGGTTCCTGCCAAAATCAGTAGCCAGAGTAGCCGCCATTGTTGGAGATCACCGCTGCCACACGCCTCGGCATTGATTCAAAGAGACTTTGGATGAGTTCTTGGGGTACAACAGACAAAGCAGCTTCCACACGTTGCCAAAGTTGATCTGCTGTGGCACCTGGGGTGGAATCTGGGTCAATCGTAGAACAACCATGGACCACATTTTTTCTATCGGTGAAAGATCCGGAGAGCGAGGCGGCCAGGGAAGCAATTCAATCTGGCGATTGACGAAGAACCGTTGGACAATGCGTGCCACGTGTGGTCGCGCATTATCCTGTTTAAATATGGCTGTGGGCAAGCCCTGAAGGTAAGGAATGACAACTGGCTCCAACACCTCGGAGATGTAGCGCTGGCTGTTTAAAGTACCGGCAATGCGTACTAGAGGTGTGCGAGAGTGATATCCAATACTGCCCCATACCATAATACCCGGTGCAGGACCAGTGTGGAGGTGCATTACGCAGCTGTTCAGCATCCTCTCTTCACGGTGTCTCCAGACTCAAATGCGACCATCGTGGTGTTGCAGACAGAAGCGTGACTCGTCAGTAAAGACAATTTCATTCCATTCTGCCGTCCACATCCTTCTGTCATCGCACCATTGGCGGCGGAGACGTCTGTGGTTCTGCGTCAAGGGTAGACAAAGCAATGGACGTCTTGCGGACAGACTTCTCTGCTGTAAACGGCGTCGAATGGTAAGTGCAGGCACTGGATGATGCGTTACAGACTGCATGTGTTGTGGTATGGTTCGTGATGTGACTGAGCGATCCGTCACTGCCATGCGCACAATTTGCCTGTCATCACGTGAAGTGGTGCGCTGATGTGGATGCGATCGAACACGCCGGTCCGTCGTACCCTCCTGCATCCAACGATCACATATCCGCATTACAGTTGTTTGGTTTCGTCCAACACAACTACCGATTTCCCTGAAAGATAATCCACAATCTCGGTAGGCCACTATCCTTCCTCTGTCGAACTCGGATACTTGATCAAAAGATGATCGCCGTTTTCGACGAGGCATAATTGATCATTTTTTTTGAAAAAACCACAAGAAAAACACAATTGCCGAACTTGAAATCGTCGAAATCTCCAAGCCTTAAATAGCGCTTTGAAGTGGCTCCACAGGCGCTCGTGATGTGCGTCTGCGCTGAAATTCTAATCATTTGCATATATCACCTCCGCTAATGCATGTTGCAAATTTCATGTTATTTGCATGTTTCCTTCAGGGTGTTGCATTTACAGTGGCCAGTAGTGTATATATATATATATATATATATATATACATACACTGCTAAAAAAAATTAGGGGAGCAAGTAAAGAAGTTAAGAAAACCGTGCGAGACAGCCACATATTGGCATAAAATGGATAGTACACGCGTATCAATGCGCAATACAGAAAAAAAGACGTTAAAAAAATTTGTAATTAAGCTTTAATTCTTTGAAAATATGGAAAAAACATGAAAAGATGATTTAGGGCAACAATTTGGTTACATGTAAACGATAAAAAAAGTATTGTTTAGAAATGATGCAAGATTTTTAATACGGCATGTGGTGTCCTCGAACAGCTAAGACTGCTGCACACCTGTTTTCCATGGATGCGATGATGTTATCGATAAGACTTTGGGGAATACTGTTCCACTCCTCAAGAAGTGTAATCTCCAAGTCTCGGATAGTAAAAGGAGGCCTTGGTCTCGCAGCAATGCATCGTCCGAGCATGTCCCAAATATGCTCGATTGCATACAGGTCAGGAGAGCAGGCTGGCCATTCCATACGCTGTATTGTTTCAGCTTCAAGCATGTTCTCCACAAGACGAGCTGTATGCGGTCTGGCACTATGCTGGGAAACAAAGGAATCTCCAATGGCTGCAGCGTATGGTATGACATGAGGTCTCAGTATCTCGTCTGCATACTTTCGGGCCGTCAAAGTAACATTCCGAATGATATGCAGGTCCGTACGTCCACCTATGCTGATTCCACCCCATACCATAAAACCAGCTCGTCTGTATTGTGACCTTTCACGAACGAATGTGGGGTTATTTTGAGTGCCCCTTTCCCTCCATACCAAAACACGTCGGGTGTCACATTCCAGACTGAATCGGGACTCGTCTGTAAACAGCAGTTGGCTCCAATCATGTTGCTCCCAATCTCGATGTTCAGCAGCCCATCTTCTTTGGGCCGCTCGGTGGCGTGAGGCCGCACGGTGGCGTGGCCTACGTGCATAGAGACCTCCCTGATGAAGCCTATTACGTACTGTTTGGCTGGACACCCTTCGTCCTATTGCCAAGAGCAACTGTCTTTGCAGCTGAGTAGCATTGTCTGTTCTGTTTCGACGAGCCGTTAACAGTATATACCGGTCATCAGTTGCTGTAGTGGCACGTGGCCGACCTTGCCCTGGTCGACGTCTAACATTCCCTGTTTCTTGGAATCGATTCCACAGCCTTACAATGACACTTCTGGCGACTCTAACAGCGTCCGCGACACTACGTTGTGTTTGCCCGGATTCAAGTCTGATTATAATACGCCATGCCATGGATTCCGGTAAATCACGTTGTTAAGACATTTTCAAGTCACCTTTTCTCAAAAAGAATAACTGAACAATCGAATTTCACAGTTAAGGCAGTGAAACAGACGTTTCTGCAACATCCCGATTTTCGCCCTTATGTTCTTTTTCTGGTTTTTGACGTCATGAACTTTGATTTGCATATGAAGTTTTCTTCTTCTGTTTCCTGCTAGGATGATTTATTTTAAGTTACTTATCGGTGAAAGTATTTGCGTAATTTCGTTAAAACCATGTGCTCCCCTAATTGTTTTGAGCAGTGTATATATATATACTAACTGAGTGGCAACCCGATGTGTTGCTTTTTTGATTTAAAATGAAATGGTTTTATATCTTAAAGATTAAAAACTGTTTAATCACTTTTAAAAATATATTATATTTTTTAAAAAACCAAAATAATTATTTAAAATTTCCGTTTTCAAATTTTGCATTTTAAACAAAACAGCTCATTCAATTAGAAAAAAATTCTAAAGGCTTTAACTTCTCCTTTCCTGAAACTAAAATTATTTCTGGTACTTCAAATTTATTTCTGGATTTAAATTATTAAATGACTCGTTCTCAACTAATAATTTTTCCTTTTTTCAACATGGCCGAATGAAAATATTGTCACCATGGTTTCGGGGAATACGGAAATGACACGAAGCATAGATCAGAAAAGATTTTATTGACCAGATTGCGGGGAACATCACCTAAAATACACCTCCAGAACATTCCCGACATTCCCACCGGAAGTGTGAGGATTATTCCAGAAACCTAGGAACCGGAACTGAAATAATAATAGATAAATTTGCATACAGCTCGCATGCAGAGCAAATTAAAATAAAAGATGCTCTCGAACTCGAGACCTTAGGAATTGACGACGGGAGCGATACCGCCGAGCCACAGTTACTTCGGTGAACTGTGGCAATATTAAATTTGATGGGGGGAAAAGTGCTTAAAAAAATAGAAAGATAGTGTTGATGAATTCAAAATTGGTGGCCGAAGAATCCTCATCGGTTGCTCATAAATTAGACACAAATTTCACGAACTTTCTCGAATTATTAGTGAGTAAAATTACAAGTCGAACAATTACGAACTCGGCATTCAGTTACATTAAGGGAAATTTCAGAAGTGAGTTTTGCAAGTACGCTTTTTTAGAATGAAAACTTTTTTTAATTAAGTATATTTGGTATATTTTGGAAGCTGAACATCTATCAAATGCCGATAAATCGTAAAACTGACATTAATAGGTGCAGAAAACCGAAATATTTTTCCATCAAAATTGTCGATCTCGGGAAATTCGGAAAACTACCTTGGGGAAAAAGCTTCGTTTGAAATGAAAAACATTTTTAACTTTATAAAAATGTGTATATCCTTAAAGATGAAGAGTTGTAAAACACATGGGAATAAAAAATTTGTCGATTGATGGGTGAAAAAGTTCAATTTTGCATGCATGAAAATTGTGGAAATTTGCGAAAGGGAAAGGAGCTGGCCCACCCGGAATGTCATCTGTTTCTGCTGTCCGCTTCTTTTGAGTTCGGCGGTTTTAATTTTATAATTAAAAAAGTTTAAAGTTGAGGATGGCACCAGTGCACGCGTCTCGTCCGTCCGCGTCCATCGGTACCAGTCGCGATATCCTGCTATACTCGGTTCGGGAGATTAGCCGGTCCCCATGTCTGCTGACTGACACACTAACATTTGTTTACCTTCAGCTGTTATTATATAGTATATAATATATATATATATATATATATATATATATATATATATATATATATATATATATATATATATATATATACACACACTGAAGTGCCACTGAATTAGGGATAGCAAAGCCTATGCAAATTGCGTAGCGCTGCTCATCATGTATGTGCAAGTGAGGAAGCTGTGGTAACTGCATATATAGCGAGTACTGTGGTTGTTCTGAATAAGTTGTTGGAATTGACAGTATGGATAAACTGCCTGATTTAGACGCCTTCGATCGCGGACAAATCGTAGTGCGCGACGCATGGGCCATTCAATTTCCGAAATCGTCAGACAGCTAGGATTTTCAAGGTCGACAGTGTCAAGAGTATACCAATGGGCAAGAGAGCACAGAGACTGGAGTGTAGAGGACTGGAAACAAGTAGCATGGAATGATGAGTCTCAATTCCGACTACTTAACGCCGACGAGAGGCTGAGAATATGGCGTCAGGCTCATGAAGCCATGGATCCTGCATGCCTGGCTGGAACTGTACAAGGGCATGGTGGCTCAATCATGGTCTGGGGTGTTTTTTCGTGGCACAGTTTGGGATCTTTCGTGAGTGTACCAACCTCCCTCAATGCAATTAGGAACGTAGAGTTGCTTGGTGATCACCTCCATCCGTTTATGCTGTTCTGTTATCCGCACGGTAATGGAGTTTTCCAGCAAGATAACTGTACCTCTCACAAGTCTCGGTTGGCTACTGGCTGGTTGGATGAGCATTCCTCTGACTTCTCTGTCATGAATTGGCCACCTAGAAGCCCAGACTTAAATCCTATTGAGTATCTTTGGGATGTTTTGGAACAAGGCGTGAAAGGCCATCACAGCACCAAAGAACCTTACTGAATTATGGACAGCTTTAGCCAATATTTGGTAAGCCATTCCCGTGGAACGTTTCCAGAAACTTGTTGAATCTATGCCTCGTCGTGTGGCAGCCGTTATCAAGGCCAGAGGAGGCCCAACTCGTTACTAGGTAGGTATCCCTAATTCAGTGGCACTTCAGTGTCACTGAAGTGCATATATATGCAAGGTGTTCCAAAATTTGACCGACAAATTCAGAGGGGTGATATTAGGCATCAAGACGAGCAACAGTCCCTTAGGAATGTATGGCCGGAAACACAAACCTGACGCTGGAGGGCACTGTTTACTTAATCGGACCATACCCCACTAGATGGCCGGAAATATCGCATTTCTCTGTAGGAGGTAGAAAACTCAAAAACAAAACAGAATCACATAGCAATGTATGACCAGAAACACAAACCTGGTCAGGTAGAGGATAAACAAAGATGCAGAAATGAATAGCCAACATTTCTGCATCTTTGTTTATTCTCTAGCTAACCAGGTTTGTGTTTCCGGCCATTTATTCCTACGTGATTATTGTTCATCTTGATGTCTACTATCACCAATCTGAATTTGTCGATCGAATTTTGGAACACCCTTTATATATATATATATATATATATATATATATATATATATATATATATATATATATATATATATATGTGTGTGTGTGTGTGTGTGTGTGAGTAAAGAATTAATTAGGAAAAGAAAAATAATTAAGTTAAAATTTAAAGGGGGCTTCAGTATAGATTAATTTCGTGGCGCCAAACGCCACCACTTGAACGAGCGCGCCGCGATTTTAGAGGAATACCCTTTTAGAGAGATGTAACCCTGAGTCGCGCGAATGGTCGAGCGAACTAATCTATTTTTAGAGCAAGTACAGGCTTTACGCGGAGTGAAATTATTACGTAATCAGAAATGGAAGCCGTGAGAACATTCCATGAACGTCACAGAGCATGCGCGAAAGTTTTGCGCCCAAATGAAACAAAGGGATATTCAGAGCGTCTTCAGATTTAGGATTATGCGAAGCGCATGTCAGGGTGATGAGAGATTGAGACTTGGCTTGGATTGAATCAGGTTAATTAACAGTATTTTAAATAAAGGATTTAGGTGTAAACTAATTGTATTTAATTCCACAGGCCTGCGATCATTGACTGCATAGTTGCAAAGAATTAAAATGGAACAAGTTTAGAGGGAGTACGAGTATTAAGCTCGTCATATATATGCTCACATTTCTGCGTCGGAATTTACCTCTGGTATACCACTGACTCTTTACGTGTGAATTATTGAGGTGTCGATTAAGTGTGACAGATAATGGGGTTGCCTCTTATGTCGCAGTAAAAAGCATTTTTCATTGTTTCTCTAAAAAGGCGAAGAAAAAAATATTACTTTAGAAATATTTCCTAGACATCTCAAATCCCTTCTTATAGAAAGCTGTCCGACTCTAGTTCAGCCCTGCAAGTTTTATCAAACAATAGCGGCCACAACTGCTACCGTATTCAAGAGTGTAGAACACTGATGAGGGATTTAATACTCCTTTCAGTGGATCCCTGCACATTCTGGCTTACCTGGCAATGAGATTGCGGACCGTCTAGCCAAGAAAGGTGCAGAGGTTCTGTAGAAATTCAACAAGCCCTTAACATACCATTCTTAAAAAAATGAGCTACAAAAAAGCTTTTAAATTAAAGTCTATTGAATCCTCTAGAGGAAAGTCCTGGGCTACTCTATGTAAAGATTCTTCTTTTGTTCCTGTCTCACCGTGATTTGCTGCGGTAGCATGTTTTAGTCTTTTAACCGACCACAACTGTCTTCGGCCACATCCCTTCCGGATTGGTTGGGCTGATTCGTCCGACTGCGTCTTGTGCCATTCGGGTTAGCCTATGACTGCATTGCATCTTAACGTGTGCCCTGCAATTTTAAATATTAAGTCCTTTGTTTTAAAATATTGAAAAGACCGTGGTCTAATGGCCTGGTGGCCAAATGACCGACAATTTGTAAAATAAATAAACAAAATCAACCTTCCTAAATCGTATAAAAATACATTTTTAAGTGAAGCCTAGGCAACAGGGGCTAACATCTTAATAGAAATATGGTAATTTTTTGCAGTAAATCGAATGTCGAAAATTTGATAGCAACCATTTTGCTCAGATAATTTTTGTGCAATATTCCGTATTTTTCGGACCATAAGACGCACCTTTTTACATAAAAAAGGGTTAAAATTGAGGTGCGTCTTATGGTCCAAAGGTAACATTAAAATAAAATGAATATTTTATAATATATACATATTTTATGTATTAAATATTTTTACATATTTTTGTTATATATGTATTTTTGTTATATATTTTGATATATACATATTTTTTGTTATATATGTAATTTATGTGAGAATGAGTTTGGCAACACAACTGAACTATTACTACAACTTCCACTCCTACTACTTCGGCGCGAAGGACTTGGCGCGCAAACACAGTGATGGACTAGTGACATTACGAAGCGGATGTGTCGCTCCGCAGGCTTGCCGTTTTGAGTCAAATAGCTATGTTGATGCGTTGTTTTTTTTAATTTCATACTAAGTGTTAGTCCTGTCTTGTAAACATCGTCTAGTTTAATTAAATGTTCAAAATAATTAAGTCTAATGATTCACTTCTAAAGGAAGGAGTACTAACTCCTTCCTACATGGGTGCTCGGCCCTCGGACTCGAAAAATACCCCTAGCTTGGACTGAAAAACTATTTTCTTTTGATGATTACCGGATTACTGTTCTCTGTGATTTCTGTTTTGGATACCGCCAGCGAAAACGTAAGTGATGTGCCACGGACTCTGATAATATTCTGATGGGATGACGAGAACCGAAAACCAGAACTGTGAGTATATTCTGATCATATTGTAATTATTTCATGCATACTTTGAAGCTTGTTCAAGAAAATTTTGAAGATTAATGGAATTCTCATCTTATTGATGATAATTATAAGAAAACTGAAAATATTTCAACGTTCTTTTGATGCAAGAATTTAATTGATGCTAAATTCATTTTTGATGGTCTTTGACGCTGAATTTATCACTTCTGTTTTCTTGAAGAGAATTCTATTTCGATGAAATTATTTGATGATTTGATGAAAATTTCGACATTTAACTTGAAGAATCTTGTTTCCTTGAACAAACCACAACATAACATATATTTTGAATGATTGCAATTTGAATACAGTTTGAAGAATATTATATTATTTCCTTGATGCATATTTTGAGAATCAATATTTTATTATTGAATTGGTATTTGAGGAAATTTCGATTTGAAATTTTATTTTTGAATTTGAGTACTTACGTATTATAAGTATTGATTTTGGTTTTGAATATTTGTATATTTGTGTACTATAATTGTTTGAACCTAGTATATAGTTATGGCTACTCTCAACGATTACCCCAATATTGCAAAATCATTAAAAATTGGTAGTACGAATCAAATAAAGGTTCTACATCGTTTAATTTTTGGTACAGACGGCGACAGACAAAATCGTACCAGATTACGTAAATTTACAGGTTTTAAACAGCCATTCGTGTTGGAAGCAACGAAACAGAAAGTACTTAAAGAGTTTTCACTTAAAGACTTGATTTCTATTTGTAATCTACTTCATTTAGAATTTTCAACTGACCCAGACAAATGTGCCAATACCATTCTTATGAGTCTTAGTGATTTATCGTTATTAAAAGCAGAATTTTCTGATCTTTCGGAATGCGAAGTGAATGATGACTCACTTCCGGGTGCACGTTCATCCCAAACTAACAGCGTTATAGAGGAAAATAGATCTCCCTTTTCCCCCACCATTGACGCAAAAGAATCTTCGAATAAGCAAAATACACACATTTCCGTTGGTGAATCAGATCAAAATTCATTGCCTTCAGTTGAAACTGCGAATCTCTCTTTCCAGTTGTTTAGTCTGAAAGACGTTGTTGATTTAATAAAACCTTTCTCGTCTCGTGATAATTACAGTGTTGAGAATTTTATATCTGACGTTGAAGAACTTTTTTGTTTATATCAGATAAACAATCCAATTCACCAAATTACTTTTGTTAGAAAATGTTTAACTGGTCCCGCTCAAACTTTAATTAGGTCTATTCGTGGAATTACAAATTGGGAACAATTGAAGCACCATTTATTAGACGAATTTTTGGACAAAATTAACGGTATTCAGTTACATAAATTAATGGAATCTCGACGTATGAAACCGTTTGAAACCCTACAAGAATATTTCTTAGCTATGAGAGATTTGGCACACAAAGGTTCTCTCGATGACTCCTCTCTGTTTGAGTATGTCATAAACGGAATTCCTGATTCAACAAACAATAAAGTTATTCTTTACGGTTGTAAATCCGTCCCTGAATTTAAGGAAAAGTTGAAAATTTATGAACAAATCTTTAACAGATCACAAAATTTCAGACAAAATAATCAGAAAAAAATTGATGCTTCCTACCTCAATGTGAAAGTCGATAATACACGTAGCCCAAATACACAGCCAGTATGTTTTTCCTGTGGCTTGAGAGGTCACAAAAGCAACCAATGTTTGAATAAGTCACATGGTAAACAATGCTACGGATGTAAAAGTTTTGGTGATGTTCATGCTAATTGCCCTAAAAGTTATCGAAATTCTAAACCAAAACCTGATTCTCAAAAACCTATTTCTGATAAAACTGTAAATGCACTTTCTCCTGAAACTTCATCGAAAAATCCCATGCATGTTGACATTCAACTTGCAGGAATTCAATTGACAGCACTCTGTGACACTGGGTCACAGGCAACCCTCATCAATGAGAAAAACCTATCGAAGAATTGGTTCGCCACCATTGCAGCCCACCAACATTCCCTTTTCAGGAATTGGCAAAAACCAAGTTCACAGCATCGGATTCTTTCAGGATTCCATCGAAATTCAAACCATTACTTTACCTGCTAAAATACATGTTCTAGAGGATGACTTGATTCCTTTTGATGTGATTATCGGAATCGACTTTTTACAGCAAACCCAATTTACATTTGATAAAGACGGTATTCGTTTATGCAAAACTCCTGAAAATAACACCTTCGTTAATATTGCTAATGTTTCTGATGATCAAGCTTTTCCATTTGATCTTTCACACATTTTGAATTCTGAAACTCGTGAGGAAGTTCAAAATATCGTTACTTCCTACAAACCACATAAAGTTCAAGACACTGAAATTAAGATGACTATTTTATTACAAGATGAAATCCCTGTAGCTCAACGTTCTCGACGACTCCCTTTCGCGGAACAGAAAATTGTAGAAAGCCAAATTCAAGATTGGTTAAATGATGGAATTATTAAAGAAAGTTGCTCCGATTATGCCGCACCGATTGTTCTATGTAAGAAAAAAAGTGGAGATTATAGACTTTGTGTTGATTACCGCAAATTGAATAGAAAAATGATAAAAGATAAATTTCCCTTACCGCTCATCGAAGAAGCTTTAGACAAACTTGGAAAATCTCGGGTGTTCACTTCACTTGATCTCAAAAATTGTTTCTTTCATGTACCTATGGACCCTAATAGCACTAAATATACTTCTTTTGTGACTCATGAAGGACAATACGAATTTTTACGTGTCCCATTTGGCTTATGTAACAGTCCCAGTGTTTTCCAACGATATGTTTACACAGTTTTTAGAAATCTCATTCGCGACAATGTTCTTATTGTTTACATGGACGATCTTCTCATACCATCTAATGATGAAGTTGAAGGTCTACAAAAATTACGCCTAGTTCTCCAAACAGCTGCAGACTATGGCCTTGAATTGAACTTTAAAAAGTGTCAATTTTTACAGCGAAAGATAGAATTTCTTGGTTACATTATCGAAAATGGAGTAGTTAAACCCTCACCTACCAAGACACAAGCTGTTCAAAATTTCCCACAACCTCAAACCCCTAAACAAGTTCAAAGTTTTCTTGGATTAACAAGTTATTTCAGAAAGTTCATTCCAAATTATGCGCTGATTGCTAGACCATTAAGTGACCTCCTTCGGGATAATGTAGAATTTAATTTTGACTCTGAACAAATAGCAGCTTTTCAACAACTTAAAAACATTCTTTCACAAAACCCAGTTCTTCATGTTTTTCAACAGGGATACCCATTAGAACTCCACACTGATGCCAGCTCCTTAGGTTTTGGCGCTGTGCTCTTGCAACAATCCGATGATGGACAGTTTCATCCTATTCATTATTTTAGCCGTAAAACTACAGTTCAACAAGAAAAATATCATAGTTATGAACTGGAAGTTCTTGCCGTTATTGAAGCGCTAAAAAAATTTCGAAACTACTTGTTGGGAACAAAATTTAAAATTATCACCGATTGTGATGCTTTCCAAAAAACGATGCACAAAAAAGACCTACCAGCTAAAATTGCTCGATGGGCATTGATGTTAGAAGACTTTGATTATGAAGTTTGTCATCGACCCGGTAGACAGATGAAACATGTTGATGCTTTAAGTCGTAACCCCATTCTTGTAATTACCTCAAATGATATCACTCAAAAGGTGAAAAATGCCCAAGACCAGGATGAATTTATATCTCAAATTAAATCTATGCTTGAATCTACACCTTCTGATGAATTTTTTGTTAAAAACGGAATTCTTTATAAACTTCATCAGGATGCCGAACTTTTAGTAGTACCACAAATGATGCAGAAAGAAATAGTGCTAAACGCCCATTCACAAGGTCATTTTGCTTCACAAAAAACCGAATTAATTGTTTCTCGTGAATTTTTCATTCCTCAACTTAAGAAATTAGTTCAAGAAATTATTTCGAACTGTATTCCTTGCATTTTGTCCTCGCGAAAATCTGGAAAACAAGAAGGATACCTTCACCCCATTCCAAAAGGTGATGCACCCCTTGAATGTTACCATTGCGACTTTTTAGGACCTTTACCATCGACAAAAAAATGTTATAAGTATCTTTTTACAGTAGTTGATGCCTTTTCCAAATTTGTATGGATCTATCCCGTGAAGTCCACCTCTACGAAAGATGCCTTAGACAAATTATCCTTGCAACAAACTACATTTGGCAACCCTTCAAAAATCATTACTGACAAAGATAGCGCATTCACATCTTCAGAATTTCAAAGTTACTGCCAGGAACAATCAATTGAACACATTTCAATAGCAACAGGTGTGCCACGTGGCAACGGTCAGGTTGAGCGTGTTCATGGCACAATTATTCCCGTTTTAACTAAGTTAGCTCTAGATGAACCTGACAAATGGTTTAAATATGTCCCAAGATTGCAACGTATCTTAAATAGTACCACCACACGCAGTACAAAATTCACACCTTTTCAACTTTTAATTGGTGTTAAAATGAAACAACAAGAGGATCTACAGATTAAAAATCTTCTTGACGAGGAACACCACCAAAGAATTCTTGATGACAAAGAAGCGTTACGTATCGAAGCTAAACGAAATATCCTCCGTCTACAGGAAGAAAACATACGACAATATAACAAACGGCGTAAACCGGCTTGTAAATACAAGATCGGTGACAAAGTGGCAATACAACGAACTCAATTTGGAACCGGATTAAAGCTCCGACCAAAGTTCTTCGGACCATATGAGATCACGAACATCAACCCCAACGATCGTTACGAAGTTCGAAAGTTAGGACATCACGATGGTCCAACCATAACATCAACTGCAGCGGACAAAATGAAACAGTGGTGCAGAAACTGAACACCAATACCACTGTGTTGAACACTGCTTGATTTTTTGAAATATTTTTCCTTTTTCTGCTCTTTTTTTTTTATCTTTTCAGAATTATTGTTTACAACCCAGCCGCGGACGTCTGGAAAGTCAGAAAGGCCGTGTGAGAATGAGTTTGGCAACACAACTGAACTATTACTACAACTTCCACTCCTACTACTTCGGCGCGAAGGACTTGGCGCGCAAACACAGTGATGGACTAGTGACATTACGAAGCGGATGTGTCGCTCCGCAGGCTTGCCGTTTTGAGTCAAATAGCTATGTTGATGCGTTGTTTTTTTTAATTTCATACTAAGTGTTAGTCCTGTCTTGTAAACATCGTCTAGTTTAATTAAATGTTCAAAATAATTAAGTCTAATGATTCACTTCTAAAGGAAGGAGTACTAACTCCTTCCTACATTTATTATATGTATTTTTTTATCTTTATTAAGTAAGAAACTGAAAATATCTTTGTATACTTAACAAAATACAAAATACTCTTTAAAAAAAATCCTCCCATAAATTTCAGGTTCGTCTTATCGTCTTAAAAATACGGTATTTAAATCCATTACTATTCACATAATCGACCATATTTTTATATTTCAAATTAACTATCTTAATATCAGCTTTAACTCTTTAATTTTACATTTTAGCTCTTTAGTTCAATAGTTTCATACTTTAATGAAACATAATGTTTCTATCATTTCAGTTACACTTACACGACACTAAGGGCCTGTTCACATAGGAGTCCGTTGCGTTGCGTAAGGAAAAGATGACGTTGAGACGAAAATAAACCAATCATAGGCCTCCAAACGATTAGCAATTAAATTTTTAACGCCTATGATTGGTTTATTTTCGTCTCAATGTCATCTTTTCCTTAACGCTACGCAACGGACTCTATGTGAACAGGTCCAAAAGATGCGTTACGTTAAGGAAAAGATGACGTTGAGACGAAAATAAACCAATCATGGGACTCCAAACGATTAGCAATTAAATTTTTAATGCCTATGATTGGTTTATTTTCGTCTCAACGTCATCTTTTCCTTAACGCAACGCAACGGACTCCTATGTGAACAGGCCCTACAACTGTACGTATTTGCTCTGAGCTGACACACAGAAGAATTCAAAAGCATGCTGAAACGCATTCGAAAGAGACTCGCACGTTACAAGCAACGAAATTCTGATTACAAGAAAACTTGTATGCGTAATACGAAAATGTGCTAAGATTATTTTATGCCTTTAGCATGCATTGTTGTGCTAAAAGCACTTAAGTGCTATTTCCTTTCTAAATAACATTATGCTATCAATGGGCAAAAACATTTTTGAATTTTATGAGTACATAAAATTTTGATTCCAATTAAGATTTTGATTAAAGTTTTATTTTCATAACGGTGTTGCGTTTGTATAATTACTGATATTAAAGATGAAAAACTCAAAAGTCAAGGCTAAATGACTTTAATTAGTATCTACAAACTCGTTATGTATATGACAGTTTTAATCAGCCCGCAGAAGAGAAATCACCTTTGACCACAGACTTTATGATTTATTCCATTTCCTTTTCGATTAAAAATAAAGAAATGAACAAGCGTTTTCATTTTTATAAGAATGAAAACGCTTTTTTTTAATAATTAAACAAAGAAATAGGAACATGGCTTGTATTATCCCTCAGTACAAAAGGTCTAAAGCTATAATAAGCCGAAGGCACTTGTTAAAGTGAAAAGTGGGCCAAGGTAGAATGGGAATAAAACACAATAAAATTCTTATTGTTTTGATTATTTTTTATTTATTCGTAAGGAAACGAATAGGATGCATTTCTCTGTTATATTATCTTAAAAACGGCAATGATTGATGGAAATAGATTCTTATGTATACTTACAGGCAATTAACTTTTGGTAATAAAACCCAGTTAGAGGTTGCGATAAAAATATGTATATTTCAAATACTTTCTCTCTCAATGCGCCGAAAGCGTTTAATTTCAATCATTTACTATTTCCCTCTTTTGGTTGCTTCATGAGACATCTTAAGTAATGCAAAACCAAAAAACAAAATTGGATTTCACTGCCAAAACTTTCGCTATAATCAGTTCGCTCACGTACTTTATTAAATTCCATTCATATGTGTATTCATATAACTGACTGTTATACGGTTTTACAATATTATTTGTTTATAACCAGCTCTTCTTTTAAGTTCACTTTAGAATCAGCATTTTGAGGTAAAAAAAAATTCGCAGAATTTGCATAGCCTTCAACTTAAAATAATGTTTACGTACTGATACACTGCCTACCCAATTTCCGTTTCTTCTAAGTTTAGCAAATTACAGTTTGGCTAAGAAATTTTAAGATGCCTTATTTTGGCGAGATTTTCAATCTATTCGTTTCCCGCAGATGAACTTGCCTTCGGCAGGAAACTGAGTCCTTTATTTATTCCTCTGTGGTCACTTTTATCTTGACGCACAGTAAACATTGCTTCTACAACCATGAATCAGAGTGCAGAGCTCAAGTGAGCAAAATAAACCACAAAGAATCAACGTACAGGATCCACGCCGAGAGGTTTTATCGGGAACAGTCCTATTACCGGATGAGTTACTTACTACATTGGGTGGGTCTACAGGAAGTTTAGTTACATAGATACGATGATGCACGCCTTACAGACATGGCTATATTTCGTCATTCTGGGAGAACACGGGCGTATTTGGTAAATTACGAAAGTGAGTAGCACCATTAGGGTAAAATGGTAAAAGAAAAAAAAATACCCGAGGAGGAAATTCTCCTTTACGGAAAAACATGTCGATATCATTTGGGGTAGTCAGGACTGTTCTATTGAAGAACTGTTTCTTTCATTACGAATCTATTTATTAAGACAGCAGAGGAGCATATAGCAGTGGTTCCGAAATTGTGAAAGCTTCAAAAACCCTTCTTTAAAAGAAAATTTCTATAAAAGAAAAGGCAATTCCTATTTTACGCTGCTTGTTTTTATTCAGTAACTAAGAATTAACTATATTTAAACTACATTTAGAATAAACTACATTTATCTTTGAAAAGAGTTTATTTTTATAAAAGTTTCATATATATAGGCCATGGTTCTAGGTTAGTCGATGTATAGGCCATGGTTCTAGATTAGTCCATGCGTAGGTCATAGTTCTAGGTTAGTCAACTGAATAAGTGGTCGGACATACACAAAAAGAAGTTTCAACATCGGATACTTTGCGTCTCAATGAAAGCAACAATATAATACGGGAACGCCACACTTTAATGTAATCTATATTTATTATTAAATTAGTAAGCTTGATATTTTGTACCTCCAAAATTTATCATTGTATGTTTCAACCACCTAATGGCATGCATAGTAATTTCTTATGTTTGAGAGTTTATTAATTTGAGGGTCGATCACGCAGAGGCAAACTTTGAAGGAGGTTTACAGATCTGCAGGGTATTATCAAAATAATGTATACACCGCTTAAATCAAATTCCCGTGCCCTGCGGAGTATGCGAATCACGATGATGGTGTTATCGACGAGCAGAGGGATATAATAAATTGAAGTACGAGTATCAACTTTCATCCAGTAGTAGTACAGTCGTTGTCGACTAAGCTGTTGCGGAATTAATGTGCAAAACGCCTGATATGAATGACTTACAGAAACTAATTAGGCAATAAGGAAAGGAATTAGAATAAGACCTCCAGGTGCTTTTAAAAATAAAGCGGCAGAAACATATCAGGAGGCACTGTAACAAAGATTATGACATGGTATAGAAATGAACAAGGTGTTGCCTCTAAACGCAGGATGTGTGGACGTCACTGGAAAAGTCAGAGAGGGAATGGCTGAACTTTGTACGAATTGTACGACGAACCCATAAAACTTAAGACCAACAAATGACAGCCGAGGGGAATACGAGTTGTAATGATCCTGTTTCAATATTAAAAGTTCGTCGGGAGGTGTATGTTTATGGTCGTGCTGCAATTCAGAAGCCCTCATTGCTGACAACAATACAAGAAAACGTGTCACATGGTGCGTTTAATATTCAAAAATGGAGTTGAAATGATTGGTAACGTGTAATATAGTCAGATGAATCGAGTTTTATATTGTGTCCTACAACTGACAGAGTATACGTTAGAGGAACACTTTTCGAAGCATACCGTTTTGACTGCTTGGTGCCACTGTCATGCATGGCGGCGGATCTTTGATGCTTTGGGGTGTTATCACTTTGCCTTCCCTATGACCTTGTCTTGTTCTTCAGCGTCCTGCGACATCGAAAGTCTACGAAATTATTTTGGCAGACCACATGCGTCTTATCCGCAGGCGTTTTTCCTCGATGATCACCTGTGTTTCGGATATGATCCAAGTCCACACCTCTAAGGTATCCGTGTATCGTGGGAGACGTGTCAATATGGGGTTTGATAACCATGAGGATGTGGTAGAGATTCTACCCTGATCACCTCAATAGAGTGATATTAATGTTATTGAACATTTGTGCGAACGTTTAGAGGGAAATTATCGATCCCGTTTTCCCCCTCCAACTTCATTGGAACCATTATAGTACGGTGGCTTAATGAAATTACCGTTACCTGGCGGATAAAAGCACCAAATTTGGTATGTAGGTACCTTAGGGTATACTAATAAATGTTAGCCTAAAAGCCCTCTGGAATTTCTAAAATTTTTCATGTATGGCACTAAAATTTAAAATGGCTGACAAATACGACAAAATATCCCTTTTAATACAATCTATTTTACTATTAATTTTCAATTGCAGCTTTAAGCCAACTACATACACTACAAACCTTACTTAGGGTAGTCTATATATTAAATAAAATATACATATAATTTATTACAGTAATTTATAAGTACAAATACTATAACGCTATTAAGTGTTCCCCAAACAAAAACAAAAATATGTTAGCTATTCATTCAATAGAATTCAGTATGCAAAAGTTATAACAAACCTGTTATAACTGTTGCATACTGAATATAATAAATTACACTTGAAAATTACACTTGCGGTTGTAAAGTGGTGAGCAGTCCAGATTATTTTTCCCACATTTGCAGTTGTTGCAGTCTCCTTTGCAGGAACATTTAATCAATTCCCTGCATGATCGGAAAACCTCTGGAATTGTCATCCAAAAGCCCTGGTATCTATGACTCTGAAATCTTATTCCAAGCAAAATCCTGCGGAGAAGGAATCACTTGCTGTGTTTGTGTGCTGGTCGTCCAAATACCTGCTTGATAAACTGCCCTTCGGATATGTTGTAGAAGATCAACCTCGGTCGGTGGAAGTTTGTCCATTGCTCGATTCTTCTTCTTCTGACAGAAAAGTTCCTTTCTTATTTGGTTGATACTGCTGAGAGGAGTAGTTTTATCATATAGAACAACAGTCAGTCGTTCCAGCTTCCTGAAGCATTCAGAGTCGACTTGCAGCAGTTGGAATGGATGAGTGGCCAAATACACAAATGTATCAGTGATGCCTTGAAATGCTTGCCATGCTTCCCAAAAGGACTTCTTATTCTTACCTTTGAAGGCGGAGGTTGTGTCGCAACCAAAGTATGAGTGAAACACAGGTAGTGCTCGTGTTTTTGGCTCCCCCAAGATTGTACAGATGGCGTTGATGTTGTAAAACCTGTAGTGCTCGCCCCTACCAAACGCCACCCAGATATCGTCCAAAGGTTGAGTCACTATTAGATCATAGAATGCGCCAGCAAAGAGGGCAATCACATCAGTGTCTACAGTACACACAAGGATACTCTTTGCCCCTTGCTATAGTGAATGGAGCACATGAACCACAAGCCTCGTGTCTGCCTCTTCATGATTTCAGTTTTACTAGGGTGTGTTCGAAACAATTTGTGCAACTGCTTTCCCCATTGTGACATATACATCTTTGCCTGGTGGCCAGTTGAACTATACATCTTTGGAAGTAAAAAAATGAACAATTCCTTCTTGTTCATTGAGTCACGGAGAAAGTTCATCCCATTTCGTGGCAGTTTGGTGTTGCCAGATACTTTTCTTCGAATCCCCTCACCTCTTTTTTCTCAGGTACACTCCTTAAACTGTCTGGAATGTAGGTGTCCCAAACAACATCTAACATTTGGGCATTCTCCAGCTACTTATGAAAGTAAAGTAGAAATATCTTTTCAGCATACTGATTGTAAGTGTCTACACTAGTAGTGGGCAGGCAGTGAACGATGACACCACCGTCCAGAAATTTGGAGTCATAGGTTGAAGGGGCCTCCGATTTACCTGGCTGCTAAAGACATTGCAGTATCCCAGCCTTGTTGGTTGGCGAATGAAGCTTACCAAAGTATGAAATGGAAGGAGCGAATGACTGTATCTCATACGCAAAAAACTCATCCAAATCAGATTCCCGGTTCTGAATATATATATATATATATATATATATATATATATATATATATATATATATATATATATATATATATATATATATATATATATATATATATATATATATATATATATATATATATATATATATATATATAGTTGGCTAAATAGTTCCACATTGTTCTGAAGCACTTCCAGCTTCTTCCCTTGATGAGATGTTGCTTTATGCTTTGGTCTCTTGAAGAGTGCAAGAGAATTCTTCTTGATTGGGTCATGTGTAGAGAGGATGCGCTCATCAAGCACATTCTTGACAAAGTTCTGATACTGCGGTTTGCCTATGTCCGCCAAGGTGCGTAAGGTTACAACCACCGACTCACTTGCGCAGTTGCAACTGTGAAGACATACGAGATTAGGGAAATCCTCCAAAAAGGGATTGCCCATTTCATTGATGGTTTTACATAGACTAACAACCTGTTGCTGAAAGTTCTGTGATGAAAGTCCCTGCTCATGATGTTGGGAATTCTTGGGATTATCTGTGTCATCATTATCCAGAATGCATTCTTCTTCAAACTGTTTGATCATTCTGGTAATCTCAGGCCCTGAAAGCATCCATCGTCGGAAAGCAACAGGGTTTACTGTGATCCCAACAACTCCACCCAAACCTTTCACAGTCTTGTTCTCTTGTTCGTGAGCCTGATCGAATGGTATTGTAGAAAATGTGTTGCGTGTTTTTGAAATGACCCAGTTAGAACACCGCTCAAACTGATCATTGATAGAGTCAGGCAAATGACTTCATATCCCTGATGTGGACAGAAATCCATCTTAAGTAGTTTACATGATCTAAGGCAAAGAGTAGTGGTGTAAGTTCCTCTAAGACAGCAACATAAAGACTAAAGTTCTTTTCCCTGTGAACTCTAATGAAAATTAGTATAAGCGTGTGATACACCATGATCAAGTCTCAATACATGAAAGTTGGACTTCTTTTCCGCATTCCGTTTCTACAGTCTATTTCAGACTCTTCATCTTTGGGGCACTCAGAGAATAGGAAAGCTTCATACTGGAGAGTGTGCAGGACAATTAGAATGATTTGATGAGCATGCTTAATTGGAGTTAAGTGTTCTGCCTGTAAGTAAGATTCAGCCTTGCCAAAGGATGCTTCTGCATCTGCAAGGGCAGTAGTCCAGCCAGATCCCTCCAAGACATCTGCCAATGTATTCCAGAGGATCATTTCAATGTGCAGTCCACCTAGCATAACCTCTTGAAGTCGCTCACCATGAATGTTCGGCAATGTCCACTGTACAAACTTAGCTAGGGCAAAGAGAGGTTGATCAAATGTAATGACTGGTACTTGTCCTGGATTAAGGAATAGAATATCTTGTCTAATTACATCCACGCCATGTTTGATTGATGTGTTGCGATGGTCAACATCTGAAACACAACATCACAAATTCCATTTTTTATGGTTTTTGTAGTAGTGGTGCCTCGAAAAGAAAGATTCACATGTGGTATTTGGTCGTAGTCGGCCATTTTGGATTTTAGTGTTGTACATGAAATTTTTAGAAATTCCAGAGGGCTCCTAGGCTAACCTTTATTAGTATATACTCTAAGGTATCTTCATACCAAATTTGGTACTTTTATCCGCCAGGTAACGGTAATCTTAAAATACAGCTCTATGCCACCGGACAATTAGGACATATGTTGCTCTATGAAATGGTTTCAGATTCCTGTATTTTATGTACAAGACTGCTATCATTTGGTCTCAAGTTAATTCGGGTTATTTTCCAAGTCCAAGGTGGGGTCCATAGTATATTGATAAAAAGTATTACGGAAATGGCAGTGTTTCTGTTATTTTGATAATTTTCTTTACTTCCTACCCTATGCTTTCTTGATGCCAGTTTACCTACTGACTATATAAAGTCCCCGTACTATGGTATTTAGAGGTAAGAGTTACAGTATCTAACTGATTAGTTTTGGAGAAGTGAGACTAAACATATATCTTCTAGTCTTATCTAAATTAAATACATTTTTTTCATGGGCACGGCCTAGATAAGATAAAGATGAATTTTCTCCATTAAACCTCACGATTTTGTAATTATAATTCCAATTAAAAAGAAAGTGATTGAATTTATTCAACATGCAAGACAGCAATTGTAACAACATGATTTGCTTAAAGGATCGGTTTTTACTTTAGCCCGTAAAAAGAAAATATCATAACAAAACTGTTAACAGCTCTGAAAGGAGTTCCGCGTGTCCAACCTGAATCCCAATGACAAATTCGATCAGAGTACTTTCGCAAACCAGATTTTTCCGCCCACGCGCACTCTGCCCCACAAACGATTGGTCACACAAACAGCTTAGCGTACGAATAAGGTTCAGGAAACGGAAGCATCACACAGAACTGTAGGGGCTGTATCCAACTTCGATAAGTATTCGTCTGACGCCCATTTTCGCCGGACAATCATCCGCCCACAGTGGAAACACTCAGGGACGATTACAGGCGAAGACACCTTAACATGTTCATGACAAAAACAATCTGTTTCGCAGAGGGACTGCCTACATTTTTTACGTATTTATTAGTGTGTAACGGAAAAGGGAAAGAGCTTATAAGTGAGACTAAATTGTACTATTTTTATAACTGTTTATGTAGTTTAGTATTTGAACTACCGTCCTAACTTTCTCTGATTTTTTTCAATTAACAAAGGAACTGTCGAAACTATATGGACAAGAGATATATAATGCCTAGAAAAGGATAAAATTAATTCTTTTAAACGTCTTTAATATTTCTATATCATGTACATAAATAGAAGAGCTTTGATCACATGTGTACATTAGTAGACAAAATTATCTAGTCAGATGACTCTTTTTCGAAAATTATATACATTCTTAACACATTCCTTCTGTACTATAAATAAAATGTCATTCTGGACACAGCAGCAAAGACTTTGGAGGAAGGCTTAATGATAAAGATTATGTTCCCATTTTCCTTTCATCCAATTGAATTTAATGGTCCAGAAAATTCATTCTGGTGTTAGTGTAAATGTATACGATGTACTCACCAGAAGGAGTCATCCGAATGGAACGAAAATAGGAAGATGCAATGTACATGTACAGAAAACAAAATGATTACAATTGAGAAAAATTGGATGATTATCCGAGAGAAAGGCTTCATAAGGAAAAAAGTCAATAACGCGTTGGTCCACCTCTGACCCTTTTTGCAAGCAGTTATTCGGCTTGGCATTGATTGATAGAGGTGGCGGATGTCCTCCTGCGGGATATCGTGCCAAATTCTGTACAATTGACGTGTTATATCGTCAAAATCCCGAGCTGATTTGAGGCCCTGCCCATAATTCTCCAAACGTGCTCAATGGGGAAGAGATACGGCGACCTTTCTGGCCAAGGTAGCGTTGGGCAAGCACAAAGACAAGTAGTAGAAACTCTTGCCATGTGCGGACGGGCATTATGTTGCTGAAATGTCAGCCCAGGGTGGCGTGATATGAAGGGTAACACAACGGGGCGGAGAATATCGTCGACTTACCGCTGTGCTGTAAGGGTGCCGCGGATGACAACTAAAGGGGTCCTGCAATGAAATGAAATGGCACCACAACCATCACTCTTGGTTGTCGGCTCGTATGGCGGAAGACAGTCACGTTGGTATCCCACGGCTGTCCAGGACGTCTCCAGAAACGTATTTACTGGCCATCGGGGCTCAATTCGAAGCGGTACTCATCAATGAAGACAATTCTACCCCAGCAGTAACATCCAGGTCGATATGTGCACCCTACCACCACTGCAAACGGACTTGTCGGTGTACAGAGATCAATGGTAGTCGGCGCAAGGGCGCCGTGAGCTCAGCGCTCTTCTTTGAGCCGCCTATGAAGGGTCCTTGCGGTCACTGAAGCACCAGTTGCACGTATGATTGATGATAATGATGAATCTGGTGCTGTGAGCGCCGCTCTGACGTTGCTCTCGTCCTCACGTTCTGTCGTTTCTCTAAGCCGACCTGCTTCCTTCTTGACGCTTTATTTCAGCCATGGTTCACTCATTCCTGCCAACATCGTCTAATAGTGGCATCGCTCTATGCAAATGTCGAGAGATCGCCGATAGACCAACCGGCTTCTTTTGAGCCCAACTACACCTCCTCTCTCAAATGCTGACATTCTGCGCATATTGTTCGCCGCACCTGTATGCGAGGCATAGTTCATGTCTACCTGAGTACACGGAATAAAATTCGCAAAGAGTTTCTGACCTGGAATCGAAATTTCTCCTCTTTAATATCCTTCCACTTGCGCAGTTATGATGCGCTGCAGCGTCACATGTTCATTTATTGGCCGCCAAACTTTAAAATTTTGCATTTCCCGTCGAAACCTGTAGGCATATCAATTTGTGCCCAATTTGCATTACCTCTTCTTTGTTCGTCGCTTTATTTGTCTAAGAGTGTGTAAATGTTGTTCGGAACTTGACCCGACAAGTCTAAATCTGCACCTTCCTTCTATAATTAGGTGGCTCCCAATACATCCTACTAAATTACTCGATGCATGATCGAGCCCGCTAACTCAAATTTTGACAGCTCTGAAGCGTATCTAGATGCTTTGTGAATCATGGCTTGTAAGAGGAAACAGTTTCCTTCTTTTGAATGATCAAGTAAGGGGTTCGCAAGTTGCTGAGCTTCTGGTTTAGAAATTCAGCAACTGAGACACACATTCCATCTACACGAAGAACACTTAGACCACTGCACAACGCGCTACTAACTAATAGTTGTAATAAAACAGTTTCAATTTTTCGACGATACCCAACCCGTACGTGTCGTTCGTATTAACAAAGGTGTAAGATGACTCATTGCTGAATGAGAAACCTTACTCTCTAAACCTGTTAGACTCCTTAAAGGATCGTTGCGTAAAAGCTCGATGGTGCTTGTCTTTTAGCAACTGTACTATTAAAACTTTTGCTGATTGCCTTATGTGCTTATAAATCCTCAAACACTTCCATCTTTGCCTGTAGTTTCACTGAGGACCCGTCTCTTCCCAACCTATGGGTCGAATATCCTTGGAGAATCACGAGTTTGGAGGAGTCACCGAGATTATTTATATATTTATCATAGTATTCATTACGCTGTTGAAAGGACTTCATACAAAATATCGCTGGGGTACATTTTGGCTGTTAGAAAAGAAGTTCGTAACTTGGAAAAGCTTAAGAAAACACATCTGGAGGCGGAGTGCCTCGGGTTGTTTTTCGAATATTCCCCCTTTTTTCCTGTAGTCCCCGTCATTAAGTTCGTATGTATATATACAGGGTGGTTATAATTAACTTCCTCTATAAACAGCATCCTACAGCTCAAACGTGTGAACATGAATGTAACCACATTGGGTTTATAGACTATACAGGAGATGCGCTTACGGAATTTCGAAGAAAAAAAAATGACTTCAAAAATGTCCACCAGATGGCGCTTTTCATGGAAAAACGTTAAGTTTAACAAAATAAATGACCAAAACGGAGTACATAAACAATCTTAACATTTATTGACTAGTTTTTTGATTCACCTTGTCATCGGTACCACATTAAATAAAGGTAAGTAATAATAACTGTAAGGCTATATTAACAGTATGCCTACATTAAGAAATCAAATTTACAGCCTTTCGATTTCAAACCTTTCGAATTATTTTATTCATATTTGTTTGTGCACTCAAAAACAAATGTCGAAGAATAGAAGAAGCGGTGGCCTTTTTATCCCGGTATCTGAGATTTAAAGCGTTAATTTTTTAAAAAAGTTAAAAGATAAAGAAGCGTTTGTTTTTTCAAACTATATTCCAGCAAATTTTTTCTGAAATTAGAAACATCCCACATATGCAAAGCAATATGTTTTAACAAGAAAGAAACAGCCTACGCACGTATAAACTTTCCTAATATGTTTTAATAAGATAGCAAACAACCCAGTATGAATTATTTCACAAGATGATTTAATAAGAATAACCCACAAATGCATTACTTTCCAGTATGTTGTAAGTAAGAAAATAGTTAACCCATAGATTTATAACAGATAATTCATTTGAGATATGTGCGCGCAAATCGAAAAATCTATGACTATTCCACGATTCATGTCAATAATTTCCATCAAACTTTTAAATTGTAAGAAGGTGCAGTTTTATCGGCGTTGTTAGATAAAAAATGCCATCGACTGCCCTCAGACATTTCATTTCCAATTCTGGTTTCAAATCTCTGAATACGATACACAAAATCAACGCAGGACCACACACAGTTTATTTTTTCTCAATTCAAAACTGGATATAGATCGACCCTATCAGCTTTCTTAATTTTGTCATTAATCGAGTGCATGACGTTCATTACGCTTATTTATTCCCTTCGTCTTAACCGTAAAATAAAAAATTACTCCGCGTGGGCGCGTTTCCCAATTTTTCGTGAAAAAAATTCGCCGCTGGCATAACTGAACTGCAGGTGACCGCTCTAATGACATCTAACCACTTCACGCATGTTTTCCCTTTTAAGTCAGTGCTAATATTCCTCTGCTGCTGTTAGCTGATAAGGTAAAACTGAGCCATGACACTAAAACCGCCACTATGAGAGTATTTAGATTTTTGGGCGTGCTTCACAGACAATACTGTTAACAATGCGAAGATTCCTCATGCATAATTATATAATCTGCATTCTTCAGCTGCGCTCCGACGCTGTTATTTGCAATTTGTTTTTCACTCGGGACTCTAATGTATTCGGAAAAAAGACGTAATTAAGCCTTTATTTAAAGTAACTCTAATGACCCTTAGAGGTAACATAATTAGGCATCTGTTAAAAGAAATCGTAACTAATTGTAGTCATTATGTAATTTCTAAAGATTGTAGACATTAATCATTGCGGTTTCGTTGTGAATTCTTCAAGTCTCAAAAATTTCTCCTAAATTTTAAAAAATAAAATAACTGCACTGAATGCATGACAGTTTAGAAATTTTGCAGTAATATCTTGTTGTGAAAACTGAAAAAAAAATAAATTCTGTCCAAAATTTGAAGTTCAAGGCATTCATTTTCTAAATTAAACTCATTTTCTAATTAACTCATTTTATAAAATAAGTCTTATTTTAAAATCTATAGGTTGAGTTTTCCCAAAGAAAACATCACTATTGAATTGCGTCGAAGTAGTAAATTAAGTCTGAAATGCATACATACACTTAAATAAACTGAGCCATTACGCGGTTTCTCTTTTTGTATAGGATACTTCGGATGGAAAGGAACTTATAAATAGACAGATGAACAAGATACATGACTGCTTGGAGCCACCCTAGTAAGACGTATCATTTATGCAAAGAGGACAAAGACGATTTACGGCTCTAGCTGCTTCCTCTTTTATATAAAAGATGTTTGATCCGGATCGTATTCAGTGCATTTATTTCATTCTTTACACGTTAAATACCATGAAAATTTCTCGTGATTTTCCATTCAGATCCGTGCGCCGGCAAACGTGCACGTAATTGCTTTCATGATGCATGAGATACGGTATAACTTTTCTTATGACTTCAGAAACAATTATAAATAGGGAGAATGGGTGGACGTGCTAAACATTCACTTTTAGTTTAATTATGTACAAGTCAAATGATATTACATTTTAGAATAATTTTTCTTCTTGTGAACTAAGTTATCAAAATGACCTGGTGTTATTGTCATGTTACGGGAAATAGTTGTATAACGAAACAGAGGGAAATATTTGTATTAACGAAAGTGCCCGCACTCATTCCACATATGGTCATAATTCCTGTTCGAGACATGGAGAAAATCTAAAAGAGAAAGAAGAATTTCTAGTTACTCCAAAATTGAACGTGACTAGGGTGTGACTTGGAAACCAAAGGAAAACGGAAAGGAAGGGAATATAAAATTCAAAACAGAAAAGAGAAGGGTTATGATTAAATTTAAAGAATTTTAACAAAAGAGAAATTAAATATATATATATAAATATATATATATATATATATATATATATATATATATATATATATATAAATATAAATACAGAGGCTGTTCGCACATTTTTTAGACGATTTTGGCAAGCGGTAATAAAAAATCGTTTGCTGCAAAAGAAATAATTGCAATTGTACTATGTTTTCAAAAGTCAAATTATCGTCCGCGGCTTGAAAGTTTGTTTTTATTCAAAATGGCGTTTTTAACAAAGCAGTGGTTCGACGGCTACATTTATTCTCTTTCCGAAGAGAAATATGCATACTCCGTTATCCAAAAACGATGTGAGAGTCATGGTTTTGTGATATCTAAAGCGTCCATAGATAATATCGTCAACAAGAAAGGAAAAAAACTTCAAATTGGAGCCTCAAGTGGGACAAAAATTCCAAACAAGTATCCAAGGAAAAAACGGACATCTTCGACTATTGGAAAGGTACGTTGTTTAATGTTAAAAGAAAATCCCCCTAGTCAAAGGACAGTTGCAAAATTATTAAAATGCTCGGTGTCCACTGTAAACAAAATGATAAACGTTGATTTAAATCTTAAGAAAGTGAAAAAACGCAATGTACATCGTCTTCTTCCAAATCATATCGCTGAACGCAGGACACGCTGCAGAATTCTACATGAGAAACACTTATCCAAAGAAAAATGGAAAACAATTGTCACAATAGATGAATCATGGTTGTATTTAAATGATTGCAACAAAAAAAGAGCCATTTATTATCATAAAAGGGGAGAAAAAAATTTAAGTACGTGGTTCAAAGAATCGAAAGAAAGTTTTTCTAAGGGATTCATGATTGTTGCTGGTTTTTCTTATAATGGCAAGTTAAAAATAAAGAGAGTGGAAAAAATGTCAAGATTAACTCCAAATACTATCAGGAACATATTTTATCGCCCATTTTTCTGAATGAAATACCATCGCTTTACCCACTGTGCCATCAATCTGTGAGAATCCATCAGGACAAAGTTAGCAGTCACACATCAAAATCCACTGTAAATTTCCTAAAAGATATGGAACAAAAAACTGGTATCAAGACCATACCCTTGACTGATATCCCTACTAAATCTCCCGATGTATCACCTATGGATTTTTGTGCTTTCGGACTTTTAAAATCTGCATTATCCAAACGTCGTCTCTAAACCCTTACAGGACTCTGGAAAGCTGTTCAGGAGGAATGGGATAGAATACCTCTTCTGACACTTCAAAAGGCATTATTATCCTGGAAATTGCAGTATCGAAAGATAGTTCAGAACAAGGGATGTCAAATAGAACATTTAAAACACAAGAATTTTATGTAATTTAGTTTTGTGAATAAAATATACATCGTCTAAAAAATGTGTGAACAGCCTCTGTATATATATATATATATATATATATATATATATATATATATATATATATATATATATATATATATATATATATTTCATACTCTTTCATACTTTTCTTTTCATGTTACTTGTTTCTGGCAGCAAGTAGCTTTAGTGCTATTACTGGTATTCTCTTTCATCTATTTCTTATATATATATATATATATATATATATATATATATATATATATATATATATATATATATAAGTAATGCTCTGTACATCACGTAGTGGAGGAAATGATACACCCAAGATTCGCTGCCGCGATTGAACACTTTTGAAGTCGAGGCAGAGGGATGTGAAGATACTTGAGGAACACTTAGTCAGACATAGTGTATTCCGCGCATAGGGAAGGAAAAACCCACAGAGATGCGAGACATTGAAGGGACGCTACAGAACAGAGATGAGACGCATATTGATTTATTCTGGATTCTAATGTAGATAAATATTATTCAGCAAAACACAGGTATCTTGACAACTGGACACACACAATAGCAACGCCCCCGGTCGCATTCAGAAGGCAGATTTTACATCGTTATATCGGACAGTAGCGGAGCAGCGCGAAAACAGAACAAGGTAAATAAGCGAGGCGAGGAAGCAGAGATAGGACGACACCAGGGCAAGACATCGACAGACAGTAAAAAGCACGCCGTAAACTTTTGCAGAAGGTTATAAAGTGTTGGGGTACTGACCACGGGGAAAACTTTTTATTGGTTAGAATTGGGCATCTGACTTGATTACATAAGGGTCGCATGATGATCCGAAAAGCGCACCGAGGCGAAAACAACACGTGGTGCTGATTCATGTTTACAAATATCTTTAACGCGCGTGCACTAAGGGGTAATTTGGATGGTTAGTTCGTTAATTCCTAGGTCGCAATTAGAAGAAAGGGGCTGTACTTTATTGAAAGGAAGCAAGGATAGTTTTAAATACGCATTAGATATATAATGGTGGGCCGTTATTATCACACACACACACACACACACACATATATATATATATATATATAATTTCCAATATAAAAATAAAATCATGAACAAACAAACAAAAGAGAACTAAAGTGAACTAAAAGTCCATGAACCCAAAAGTTTCCCGACCATCCTATATCTCTCCCACGCTGAAGCTGGAGGTACAGCGGGGCAACTCAGGATATGAGTAAAATCAATGTCCTCCTGGTAAAAGGGTTCTGAGACAGTATTTATATGGCAGAGATCTTTCAGCAGGCAATCATGGTCTGTCATTAGGCGGAACAAGGCGACAGCTTTCTGCTTCTGTCACTCTGGGACTTAGGTCATTTTGTTCCACCGAATATTTTGCGAATGCTTTGACAACAGTTCTTGTGAGAGGCAGTTCCTAGAGGTCTCTCTCTCTTATGAGCACATTTAGTGAGTCGTAACACATCTCAGTATTAGATGTTGGAAGGACAGAGGTATCTTTCTTAGCTAGGATGTTGGCCAACTCGTTGCCCCAGCACTGGCCTGGTATCCACTGCAGAGCTATCTCCCTACCATTATTGTGGATTTTGTACAGTAGTAATTGACAATTATATACATCAGATGACTTTGATATACTCTAGGAGCCGATGGCTTAACGAGCTACCCTAGAGTCGCTCAGGAGGACCACTTTAATGAAATTATTCATCCTGCAAAAAGTTGGTCCAGAGTGCCTAATCTTCCCATCATAGGCCATTTTATGTGTATATATATATATATGGGGCTTTATATTTTGAGCAAGGAATTATGTACAATCTTAGTTTAACTTACTTTATAATAGTTGGAAGATCGCAAATTGTATTAAAACTTTACTACTACTAGCAAATTTGGAGCAACGTCTAATAATTTGGCTATTTAATACTTCTGAAGTACACCTGTTAAAACTTTAAAGGTTTTTTAAAAGGTGTAAATATTAAAAAATTGTATACTAAAATTTTAAAAACTTCAACACAGAATCAGAGATAGTTACAAACATAACTTATCGTACGTCAAAAAACCGCAAGGAGTACATGAAAAACTATAAGTAATCGTCTGAAAAATTCTAATTTAGTCAGAATAGTAAATTGCTCACCTATTGCATGAGAAGGTATGAAATCACCTATCTCTGATGTCCAATTTCAAAGCGTTGATAATTCTAGAGCGTGTCAAAGAAGAAAATTGTGTAATTTTTTTTAAAAGTCATTTTAGAATTTAAAAATACATTTCTAAATTTGAAATGACCTTTAGATAAATAAGATAGAATGTTTATATCAATATTTATAATTTGTTTAAACTCATTTAATTTAGGGCCTATTTCAAATAAATCCGTAAACTTGGAGGCAAACTTGAAACTTAAACAAAACTTTTTAAAAGCAGGAGATCAGAGTTTGGAATTTATATTATTTTAACAATATGGTAAATGGATGTACACTTGCCACAAAAAGTCTACATACAAGCGAAAACCAAACATTCAAGCATAAAAAAATAATATTACACTAAATTTATCAACTTTCTTTCCTTTTCTTGTACTGATAGAATCATTTATCATATTTTAACAATGGTTTGAAATATATAACATACAACGTTTTAAAATAAAAAAATAATTTTTAAAATTGCGTGAATTCATACCAGAAAAAATTTGCGTACAAATACAGTAAACTAATATACCCAATTCAGTTGTATGTGATGCTGTTCATTTTGGTAAAGTTTGTAAAAATATTACCTCAATATTCGTTTCCAAAGCTTTTTTGAAGGTAAATTGTGGAAAATTAAAATGAATCAAAAAGGAAAGGAGATTATTCCCGAAGAAAAGAAAATTATCTTGAAACCGAAGAATGAAGGCAAAACTCTTCGGGAAATTGGCAAGACTCTTGGAAGAACTCATTCCTCTATTCAAAGAGTAATCAATAATTACAATTCAACAAATTCTATCTCGAGGCCACGTTCTGGACGTCCCTCTAAACTGACACCACGTGAAAAGCGTTTTCTCCTGAATTCCGTAGACCTAAATCCAAGAATTACTGCATCTCAAATTGTAAATGAAATTAGAGAGAGGTTTGAGAAAACGATTCATGAAGATACTATACGGAAGATTTTGAAAAAATCTGACTATCATGGCCGTGTAGCACGTCGAAAGCCGCACATATCGGTCATCAATAAACAAACAGTCTACTCTTCGCAAATGAATATGTAAATAAGCCTCTGGAGTTCTGGGAAAAGATACTCTTCACAGATGAGAGCAAGTTTTGCATTTTTGGAATTACAGGACGTAAGCTAGTGTGGAGAAAGGCAGGTACGACTTACGAGAAGCAGAATCTCGTGCGCACAGTAAAGCCCGGTGGAGAAATAATGGTTTGGGGGTGTATGGCAGTCAATGGCGTGGGACGTCTGATATTTATAGAATTTACAATGAATAATATGGCACATTTGAACATTTTAAAAGAAAGTTTAAAAGTAAGTGCTCAAAACCTGGGCCTTGGAGACGACTTTTGGTTCCAGCAGGACAATGTTCCAAAGTACACGGCCCAAAATGTGAAGCTCTGATTGTTGTACAACATCAAAAATCAGTTACATACTCCTCCACAATCACCTGACTTAAATCCCATCGAACATTTGTGGGATGTACTAGAGCGCAGGATTCGTCAACATTCCATAACATAGAACGAGATGTTGAAAAAGGTTATCATTATGGAATGGAATAATATATCTCCTAATGAAACATTCAAAATGGTTCAATCTATGCAGAAACGATTGATGGAGGTCCTTAGACGTAAGGGCTATCCGACCATTTACTAAACTTTCAGTGACAGCCAATGAGTATTAGATTTTTTCAGGTTTTCTTATTTGTAAGTAAACTTTTTCTAGTGTATTTCCTGTTATTTTTTTATTTAATTTGATTTTTAAACAAAATTATATGTTTTGTATTTCTAAAACCATTGTTAAATAATGATAAATGATTCGATCATTACAAGAAAAGAAAAGAAAGTTGATAAATTTAGTGTAATATTATATTTTTTGATGCTTGAAATTTTGGTTTCCGCTTGTATGCAGACTTTTTCTGGCAAGTGTATATCAACCCTTTCTGTTCAAGAGGAAGCACAAAATACTGAATAAAGAAATCTTCAAATGTTTGTCGGCAGTGTAATGCGAAATTAAGAAAGAAATTAGTAAAAAGGGAATTCCGTCCAACCTGTGGTTCGTGCATTAGTCATGCGCCATTAATGCTGCAAAGGTCATCTAAAATGAAGAGAAGGAATCCAGTTTTATCGATAGGGATCGTTTCAACCGTGTGTCATTATTAACAGCCAGCTATCTGCTTAAAATCTGTCATTCACGTCGAATGAACAACTGGCAGTGAAATAACGAAATTCGCCGATGACAATGAAGTCCATTGTGTTTCCAAACGCTGAATTAGACTATTCAGTATTTGTGGCTAACAACCGGATTGTTCAGCATCTGCTAATTGGTTACAATCTGTTCATTATCTCTGAAACAACTTCGATTTAAGGGTATTAGATGTTAAGAAAGAGCGTAATCTTTGCAACCTTTCAGCAGACGGAAGTCAATTTCTACAATACACGATGCGAAACTTCTGTCGTAAATAGATTGCTAGTCAATATTATTAGACAGTATAATGAATACTAACTTGATTTTCTAAATTACATGCTGATAATAAGAAATCAAGCTGAAATATTTAGAAATGTAACTTAACTTTGATATTCATGTTTAAGTCAGACAGGAAGCTTTTTACGATTAATATTCAATCAAATATGCCCAATTGTATTTTTTTTACAGCAATACATATAAAATTATTAATAAGAAGAGCAAAAGAAAAATTCAACGTTTTATTTCGTACATTTACTAAAAAAGTAAATATCAATTACCTTCTGTTCAAAGGAAGAAAGAATAACATAAATAAATTTTTAAAATCTATGCATTTAACGACAGTGGAAAATAGATAAATGCCTTTTTTTTTTTTTTTTTTTTTTTTTTTAAACTGATGTTATGGGGATTTCCAAAATCAAGCTGAAAATATTTAGAAATGCAACTTAGCTTTGATCTTCATGTTTAATTCAGACAGGAAGCTTCTTACGATTAATATTCAATCAAATATGCCCAATCGTATTTTTTTTACAGCAATACATATTAAATTATTAATAAAGAAGAGAGAAAGAAAAGTTCAGCGTTTTATTTCGTACATTTACTAAAAAAGTAAATTAAATATCAATTATCTTCTGTTCAAAGGAAGAAAGAATAACATAAATAAATTTTAAAAATCTATCTTCTACTTTAATAATTTACTTTAATAAATCTATCTTCTGTTCAAAGGAAGAAAGAATAACGAATAAATTTTAAAATCCACTTAAAAACGACAGTGAAAAGTAGATAAATGTTTTTTAAAATTAAAATGATGTTATGGGGATTTTCGAAATATTTTTTAAAGTTTTAAAATATATTGAATTTGTGGGATTACAGGGATTTTTTTCTAAAAATATTAATGGGTCTGTTCCGCAAACACAATGCACCTTGCATTTTCCGGTTATCGCTCTTTAACAAAGGGAATTGAGATGCAAGCACGTAACTATTTCCTTTGAAGGATTTTATCTGTTGTGGATTGAAAGGTCTTGAAAAACACTGGAGAGAATTTCCCTCATAATCTTTTTCCATAAGTAAAGAAATAGAAGTTTCTTAGAAAGTATGTTTCTCCTCTTATTCAAAGTAAACTTTTAAAGATCTGTATAGCTCAAGCCAATTTAGCAATAGCATGCGCTTTAAAATTTTAAAATTCAACACTCCATAGCAGAGTGTCTCTACAGTATGTTTGTAGTAATTTATTAGAAAGGATTAGAAGTTTTTATATATAAAGCAATAAAAACAGAACTATCAAATCAATTATTTGTATTTCCATTTATTTTATTTTACGTGTATTGTCTTACATAAACAATATAACGCCAACATGCCTTACAGAGATTAAAATTCTTTTCATGTCTATACGGTGCAAACATAGTTTAAAATAATTTGAATACATTTGCAAACTAAACTAAATTATGAACAGTAAGATTATAAAGTAACATTATGTATTGTGCAACAAAGCTTCGAGCTTTTTTCAGCATGCTGCAGAACAACTTCGAAAATCGGATCTTCAACGAGTTAAGTTCTTCTAAGCCGGACATGCGCGATTAGCTGTCACAAAGCCTCGGCTACCTCCAACTCTCATCGGATGAACCTTAAACGAATAAATTATTACAGACATAAAACATCGCTATGAAATAAAGTATAACAAGAAAGAAAATAAAACTGAAAAGTAAGGTATTTGAATAAGAGAATAAATGTTCAGTATCTTTACTTTCTTTCATTAGAATTGCAAAAGTATCAATAAATAAATGTTTTGTTTCTAAATATCCGAACTTTCAGGAAATATTTTCAATTCAGAGTTTCAACTTCTGAAAAACATCTATCTAACTGTTTTTTGGAATATAACGTCATTGATAACGATTCAAAATAAAATATTTAAAACCGGGTAATATTGCTAGAACATCAGAGCATAACAAATAAGAAACCAAAAAGGAAACACGGCAAGATCCTTGCATAAATTAGTAATTATGAGTCAGAAATGTGGATGTAAAATGTATTATTATCAGCAAAGAGATTTTAGAATTAACGAGAATTATTTTAATCGCAATTGCCACTCCATTATATCTTTTATTACTTAAGTATGTCAAATGGTTTTGAAGGGAATGCAATAGAATGGAACACTTTTTTGTACGTACCCGCTTGATGTGTTTTCCCGCTGCAAATGATTTTCTTTTTTCTTTGCATCGCACCGGCCGTAGAGGGCCGAAACCAAAGTTAAAGTTTCCCGCAACGTGAGAATCTGCCTTTTGCAATTTCCCGTCTCTCATAATATAAATTTTCAAATTCGTGCCAATTTCGTTTCAAAAGTCACACGTTTGCGATACTGAACTCTAGAAAAACTCTGGATTGCTAGAGGAACATTGTTCAGTTATTCCTTGAAATTTTTTAGCTTGCACAAAAAAGAATACTAATTTGCCTTTACATCGCAAGTCTAATGAATAACATTAATTGTCATTGTTATTGTTTACTGTGATTTTAATGCAAAAATTATTGGATGACCCTCAAAGGATAAAAATATTTCTCAAACTTCGAAAGAATAATTTTTTTTTTTAATTTATAAAAAAAAAAACACATAAAATTCCCGTGTACCACAAAGTATCACACGGGACTTACAGAGGTAAGTATAAAACACTAATAAAACAGAAGAAACAGACAAAATAAAACAAATAAAAAGAAACTAAGAAGAATAACAAATATTTACAATAAAATTACAAAATAAGCCGAAAGCACACTTCTCAGAAACGAGCAGAAACAAATTGTTTGTGGCCAGTTAATATTTAAGTCCTTAAGAGCCAATTTAAAAATATTTCTCTCCTTGCGGTACTTGGAACACAAAAACAGAACATGTTCAGCATTTTCCTCGCCACCAACGCTGCAGTCACAGGGGGTCGCCGAACACAATTTGAATCTACTCAAATAGCTCTTAAAATTTCCATGTCCTGTGAGGAACTGAGTCATTTTGTAGTTAGCAAAGAAGTGATGGCATGAGAGTGAAAGAATCATTTTCAAACACATTTACTTACCACTCTGGAAACAGTCCAGAATTTTGTTAAATGTATGCCTATAAATAGTTCCCAGTTTATCCATCTTGATATTACCAAAAGAAAGAGAAAAAAAATTTCACTTTTGTAATTTATCATTCGCAGTTTATTATACTCCTTTATTTAAAACTAGCATATGAACATCTTCAAGCAGCCCAGGTTACTTATGACCGAATGACTAGGGGTGGCGCCAAAGATAACCGTGAGCTCAGACCATCGAATGCGTAACAAACCACTTATACCCGTTAAATCTTCAAGAGCGTTCAGTTTAATCCAGTGTGAGCGTGAAATTGAATTTTCCATGATTACCACATACCGTAGCTACATGGTGGATAACTTCTTTGGTTTATGGTAAAATCCGTTCAAAGTAGTGCATAAAATCAGTGTTTTATATGTGTGAAGGATTCCATTAACGAAATTTTTCTTAATGTATATTAGCATACATTTCTGAATATGGATCAATTATTGTGTAAATGTAACCAAAGATTAGAAGAAATTTTACATACTTTTGAAATTATTACTCTATGCATTTTGTCATCGTTACGGTAGTCCAATTTGTAGAAAAAGAGGTCTCGAGGATAAGATCTTAGTCTTGGCAGATTTCTTCAGATGAAAATATGTAAAGGTTGCTATTTAATATAACCTTGAAGCTTTGGTTTGGTTTGGAGGGCTACGGTCAATTTTTGCTCACGAGGGCTAATTAGACCGGGACCTACTGCTTAAAGCCGATTCCGAACGGCTACAAAATGCAAGGTCCATGCCAAGAGTGGGATTCGAACCCACAGACTTTGGTACCGAATGCCAGTGCCCTAGCCATTTGGCCATCCCGTGAAGCTGTTTAAAATAAAACCAGATATACACAGTTTGAAGATTATTGTGTAAGTAACGTATACTAATTGCTTAAATGTTCTAAAGGAATCTCAGGTCATTACTACATTGTAAAAATATTGTCAATGAAGTCTGGTAATGATTTAATCCGAAAAAAGGACAAGACAGAATAGTTTATGATTTGAACTTTGGAAAGGATTCAGCAACATTTTTTTCAAACAGAAACTTTCGTAGCTTCCATGATTTTTTTAAATTTGAGATTTTACTTTTTTAGGAAGAAAAATAGTCAATTCAGAGTAAAGATAGCCTTATTTAGAAGTAGCTATAAAAAGAGCTTATTTAGAAGTAGCTCCCCGAGTAAAAATGACAAAATTTCCCCTGTACAGGATTCAAGAAGCAAGAACTACAACCCCCCCCCCCCCCCCCAAATGAAGTTGCTAAATTGTATTTAGTAAGGCTGTTCACCGTGAAAGGTTTTATCAAATAGTTTTTAACTCCTTTAAAAGACTGTATTAGAAATAAACTGGTGACCTACGGCACAGGCAATTCTGGAACATTTTGTCCCTAAAAGATCGTTAACATCGAATTCTAGTCATATGAATACTGTATTAAAGGACTTTTTTGGAAAGAGTCGTTATTAAGGTAATATAATACTCGAAAGAATACTCGCTCACCTTTCCTCTTCTCACCACGTGTACATTTGTTACACGTGAAATTTGATATATTCTCTGGGAATATTTTTAGACCCGATTCTCATGCTGAATCTTATCTCGACACTCTTACGCCCCAAGTAGCACCTCATCTTTTTAAAATTGGATGCTGAATACAAACATAGGCCTATATCACATCTTTTTTTTTTTCTCTCTCTCTCTCCATCTCCCCGCTTAGAGTTGTCACCGCTAATGATCTCCATTTTTTTTTGCCACTTTCAACAAGATGCCCGCCGTGTTTTGCTTGTCAGAGATCACCTACACAGATAGCAGGGGAACTTTTCCTTGATTACCTGCCGAATTTTCGACACTTCTTCCTGAAACGCAGCACCGATTTCCTGATACGGCGAGCGAAAGGGCGTTTCTGCATTATTGCACAAAAATTGCATTTTGGCGGAGGAAGTGAAGGGGGGGGGGGGAGGATGTTTTCTACTCTATCGTGTACCTCATGGGTTAACTGTACGCCCCAAGATGCACGTGACGGGCTACAATCACGACTCAGTTATACTGCTCGACTGCCTGGAACTGCTATCATGTTGCCAAGATGGTTGTCTTTGAATATCATATATTAGCAAGAATATTACTATTATTTCATCGGTATTTCTGTCATTTGCTAATAATAAGCGAATCAATATATTTTTCACAACTTTATTGTTTTAAATTTCGACAGGGCAAATTTTCGGACAATGTACTCAGACAGTTTTGGATCATACTTTGAATGAGGTAGTTCCCGTATCAGATTCTGTAAAATCCAAACATGTAAAGACGGCTTCAAGGTACGAATATTCAGCTTTCCCTAGGTCTAAATGAATACGGGCTCCTCTCGATGAATTGTAGATAGAATCAAGGGGATTGAGTAATTCAACTGATAGAAGTCTCGTTAAAGAACCCCCTTAAAAAACGGAGGCATCCGCATGCGATTATATATCTTTGTAAGATTTTGGCTTTTATAGAAAGAATCGTGTGATGGAACTCTCTTTATATCTTTGACAATGGCTTAAATATTAGCCGAAGAAAGTTATAGGCGTTTTAAACTGGAGTTTTTACCTTGTATTGAACTGGGCTTCTCATATTTCGTTACGGTTTCCGACTACGTTTAAAACGTCGATTTGATGAAAATCACCCCCCCCCCCCCATTTATTCTTCTTTTTTTAGATTCCTATTCCTTAAAGAATGAAAATTTCTGTTCTAAATCTGCTTTTATTTTTTCTATTCTATCATCAGAAATGAAATGAGAGTGATTTGAAGAAAAGAAGCAGCATCCAATGTCAACACAAATTAAAAACGGCAATAATTTATGTGTTTTCTGAAGAACTCATTTTTTATCAAAAATTGAAACGACTATTAGGATGACTCACAGTATAGTGATGATATATCTATGAAATTTTTCAGGTACCATTTTCGTAATACTACGAATGTAATGAACAACAAATTTGGCTCTAGGTATGTTATTTGTTTATTTATAGCTGTATTTATTAATAATCACGTGAAAAATGACTGAGATTTTACACGTAATTGAATAATAATTACAAGATAAAAAGAACTTTTTTTATACCACGTTTTTAAATTTTCTGTTGAATCATATATACTTGACAATTCTCTCTTAATTGCACAAACCTCCACTTAATTATTCATTTTCATTTTCTTTTATTCAATTTTAATCACTTTTTAGTCATTTTCACTATCCACAGACTTTATAAACTTTAATTTTTATAATTCTTTTTTAAATTTTTCGCACAATATTTTAGTAAACAAACTAAATTTACATGTATTTCTGTTTTCAAAATCGTCAAATGCCGTCACGCAAAAGTGCAAGCATTGACTTCGATCGAAGCGTCATCTTGCGGATTTTTTCGGCTAAATGTATTAAAAGAATGCATTGTCATCGTGTTCTGAGCTATTCTAAAAGCTTCAAATGTCTAGCTAGTCGGGAAGTTAGTTAAAAATCGATTGCAAGATTTGCACTGGACAAACACACCCACAAACAAGAAAGCGAGTTAATAAAAACATGGTAAAAATAGCCTGTATTTTTTTAGATTTCAAAATATCTATTAGTTTTTACTTCATGACATTCACGAGTGCCTTACGTATGTGTCATAAAAAATGAACTAATGTTATATGCAAAAATTTTGTCTTTTAGAACTAGAGCCGTTTATGTAAAAATTTGCTCCATTTCAACCAAAATGCTACAATTTTGTAGAAAGTTGCATAGTCATGGTCTATTTTTTCCTCATTTTCTTATTTTGGTGCTATATTCTCCAGAAAAATATGGCAGAAATTTTCGCAAGTAAAGTTTTTGTAAAAAAACTGCTCCGAACACGTAGTCGGATAACTTAATTCCTTCCCTGAAAGAGGTTTAATAGATGTTAGGAGTTAATGAGATCAAGAGAAAATTTAATGTTTTCTCAAAATTAAGCGTTTTAGAAATGTGGTGTTGTATATATAGACGGCTGTTTCAAGCTTGTAAATTTGGTCACCGTATACAAATGTTCTGATAGTAAAAAAAAAAAAATTCTGCTGAGAATAACCAGTTTGTGCAATAACAAAGGTTTTACCTTTTCCAAGTTCCATATACTGCAATTATAACTAGGATTACAACCTGAAATTTGTGTGGTCCACTACAAAGAAAATTCATTAAATAAATATTAATTTTCGTAAGTGTATGATCAAATAAAGTTGAAAAAGTTGAAAAAACCAAACTAAACCATAATTAAATGTTTTTAAAAACATAAATTATTCAAATAAATTCATTTTGCATTAGGAAAAAGGAATTTTTAACTAACTAGAAAAAATAAGGAAATGCCAATAATCACGTACTAAATCTGATAATATGCATATATTTTTCTTAAAAGTGCATATAGAACTAAAAGAAATTTATCATACATAAATTGCGTAATGCATACAGAAACTTGCATAAATGAAGGCAGCTTCAAGAAAAGATTTACAATGTTTTGCATTCTATAGAATGTTCCTATTTATGAACATATCCTTTACAAACATTTTTATCAATAAAATTCTTTACAAATTTCTAGGGATTGGAACAGTCCCTTTAGAAATTTACGTGTTTGATATCACCAATAACAGTTTTGAGACATACGTTGCCACAGGGTGGGACTTCTAAAATTTCATCTATACATATTTCCAGCGACCCTGTCAGTACTGTTCATAAAAGATAAACTAAAAATCAGCAAAAAAACATTTATTATGTTAGGGGGAAAAATTAGTCCTCAGAATGCATGCCCATTTGAATCTTAACAGAAAATATATCGTCTTGAAAAGCACAATTTCCATACATTATAACTACAGTGGACGCTCGTTAATTCGAACTCAAAGGTTCTCAGAAAAAAGTTATCCGATGTTAAGAGAAAATATATAACTTTAAAAGTGTATCACTGAAGAAGAAAAATTTCCTTGTATGTATAACCCCAGAAAATATATTTTACTATGTTATCTAAAATTAAACATATTAAAAAGCAATACAGGCTTACCTTAACCATAAAATGAAGCAGAAGATATGCAGTAGAAAGTAAACTTTAATTAAAAATATGAATTACACTTTGGGGAAAAACTGTAAAATGGATGTTTGGTTCTGTTTATGATGCCTACATTGTTCAGCCAGCTCTTCGATTTGAAGTAAACATTTCAATTCATTTTCAGAGGAAGGTTCTGCCGGGCGATGGTCAAATGGCTAGGGCGTTGGCCTTCGGTACCAGAGTCTGTGGGTTCGAGTCCCACAACTCGCATGGATGTTTGTAGCCATTCGGAATCGGCTTAAAGCAGTAGATCCCACTCTAATTAGCCGTCGTGTAGCAAAATATGGCCGTAGCGCTCCAAAACCAAACCAAGCCAATCCAGACGAAGGTTCCATCAGAAGAAATGCTTTCATAGTTTTAATATAGTCCATTATAGCTTGATCAATAGGACGCTTAACAGTCTCTACATTCACTTCAGATTTCGATAAGGTCTGTTCTATTTCATCTTCTCGAATAGTATTTATTATGTCATCGTCGCTCAGTTTTCCACAGACTTCCACGTCTTCATCTACCCTTACATAATCAGAAAAAATAACGTTATCACAGTTAAGTTTTTTGAATTCAGGAAAATCTGTATCAACATCTTCACATTCTTCGATATGATTGTTCTCAGTGGCGCACCCATTGGTGGCCCAGGGGGCCCCCCCCCCCCCCCCCAAAGAAGTAGAAATATTGATTTTGCATTATAAATATTTTTATTCGTTCATCTCGGCCCCCCCCACGCATTATAAATATTTTTATCCATTCATCTCGGTCCTCCCCCCCCCTAAGAAAAAATCCTGGGTGCGCCACTGATTGTTCTCTTTGGCGTGAATGACTTCAGTATGACGAAAGCAATTACTAATTGTGCTTAATTTAACATCATCCCATGCGGCGTATAGATCATTTATAGCTGTCAGCAGAGTAATATCGTAATTTTCACCACAATCTAAAGAAAAAATGATTTCTTTTATGAGTCTCTTACGATAATTTGTTTTAAGATTCTGGATGATTCCTTGATCCATTGGTTGTAGCTTCGCAGTTGTGTTTGGCGGCAAATATTCAACCCGTATGGAAACTCAGTTCTGGAAGGTTATTGTGGCAGGTTGCGTTATTTACAAATAAGAGAATTTTACGCTTTTGCCTCGAAAACTGCTTATCTATTGATTTTTAACCAGTTACTGAAGATGTCTTGTGTCATCCATGCTTTTGTGTCGGATAAATAATCAACCGGCAGTGTTTTAATTCCTTTAAGATTTCGTGGATTCTTGGACTTTTCAATCACTAATAATATAAGCTTTTAGCTCCCATCCATATTAGCACAAACTAAAGCTGTAATCCTCTCTTTACTGCTTTTACCTCCTACGCAAGCATCCCCTTTAGAATGTAATGTCTTGTTTGGCAAGAGTTTATAAAAAAAATGCAGTTTCGTCAGCATTAAAATATCTTTCGGCAGGTAAGTAGAGAAAAGCCCTTGCAGTTTCGTACCGAAATTAGTGCATACGTCTTCGTTTACATCAGAGCTTTGGCCACATACAGTTTGATAAGAAATATTGTGCCTTGACTTAAATCGAGAAAGTCATCCATCACTGTATTTAAACTCTTCAATACCCATTCGACTTCCCAATTCATCACCTTCGTCTGCACTAGATGTCCATTTATCGGAAAATTTCGAGATCTAACATCCTGGAATCATAGCAGTAGAGCGTTTTCTAGATCTTCTTGGGACGCGTTTCCTTCCTCTAGCAAATTTCGATTTTCCCCATGAATCTAAAATTGACTCCTTGTTTTTCAAATAAGTTGACAATGTATTTTTTAAAATTCTTTAGTTAGCTGCTAACTTTGTTTTGCATTCGCCATTCTCTACTTTCTTTAAAATTTTTACCTTTGCCTCCAAAGTTAGGGTTTTGTACTTTCTACTCGTAGACATCCTGAATTTTTACACGTTCACACCACACACTGAGAAAGAAAAACTTGCCAGGTGATGGCCGAATGGCTAGGGCGCTGGTCAGATCCTTTGGATTCGAGTCCCACTGTTGGCATGGATGCTTGTAGCCGTTCGGAATCGGCTTCAAACTGTAGGTCCCGGTCTAATGAGCCCTCGTGTAGTAAAAAGTTGACCGTAACGCTCTAAACCAAACCAGGAAGAAAAACTAGATCACATTAACTTGTCTGCACTGCAGGCATAACTGCCGCAGCTCCCTAGAATCTGTAGTAAAGACTGGTTTTTCTGAAATTCTAAGAAAATCGATACAAATAACGGAAAATTGCTTTGTCCGTTAAGCACTGATGTCTCTGACGTTTAGCGGAAATGCAATAGTCTAGGAATGCAGGCATGTGCCTCAGTACTCAGAAAGGAAATACAGATGATTTTGACACACAAAATAATAAATTCAGCGTGTATTTTCTCCGTTAAACGAGGAAAAAGAAATTTTTTTGTCAAATTTTTAGTTCGAATTAACCGAACTGATAAAAATTTAGCTCGAATTAATGAGATATTTTTAACATTAATTCCAATACAAGCTTTTGGGGACCTTTGGATTAGTTCGAATTAACCGAAAGTTCGATTTAGCCGAGTTCGAATTAACGAGCGTCCACTGTATTATAATTACTCGTATTCAAACTTTACGAGACGTACGAAATGAGTATTTGGTGTAACGATATTTTATAGTTTTAAACTCCATAACCTAAAAACTTTTTAAGAACTAAGGTGTTTTTTAATGGGTTATCTTTACTTTAATGTCATTTTTTTTAATATTTAGTTATTGTTTTTAACCTCTTATAAAGTTAGACGATGTTTTATTCGAGCGTAGTTCAAATTGTAAGAAAGGGAACTGAATGTTTCAAAGCAAAGGTAGGTTTTATTGCTCAGTGTACGAAACAATTGAGCTTATCTATTCCTCTTTCTGGAGAAAAATATTACCCTTAAAGCAAAACCCATATGAAACTCTCAAATGATTTACATGTACAGAGAAGAGAGTGATAAGTTTTAGAGCGCGATATCTTAGACGTTGAAGAAAACCTTCAAAAACCCTTAAAACCTTCAAAAAACTCAATTTTTTTATTATGATTTAATTTTAAAGAATGGAATGTAAGGAATCTTTTAAAAAAATTAAGTCGATACCACAATTAAAACCGCTGTTATGGCCAAAAGTATATAGCTAATAGTAAAGTAATATATGGAAACTTTAAATGGCTTTTTCTAAAAACTCTTATTTTCAAACTTGTGCGAGCTATTTCTTCAATTCTAAAATTTTGTATCATGTATATCTAGTATGTTTATACAATTTCTACCTAAATTTAGGTGCCTGGACTTTCGCCACATGGTGTTAGCTCCTGTAGCTCCGTTTGTTCCTAAACTAACTCGTACCTGTGCTAGTCTGTGCAAGGTGGGATTACGATGCGTACTACGTTTGTCTTCAGGTACTACGTTTGTCGAATACCTAGCGGTGGAACGACACATTATTAGTGATTTCTAATTTTTTTACAGCAATTTTTTATGAAAAATTTTTATGATATTTCTTGTACATTACAATACATTTGCCTGAAAAAAATGTTTTTATGCGAAATAGGGAAATTATTTTAGGTGTAGATTAAAGTATAACCTATGGATAGAATATATACAAATAATTTAATATATATCTCTTAAAGTTTTTTTTTTAAATCTGCGCGCAATGCATTGACCTAAGATTAATTATTCGAAAAACATTATTATTTCTTTACATAAAATAATTTCTATTAATCTCCCAACAATTCTGCTTTTGTTTTATAACAAACTAGCTGAAAACCCGCGCTTCGCTACGGAGTACATTCAAATTAAATACAACGGTCAATGTATGTAATTAATGCAAAAAAAAAATATATATATATATATTTATAATAAATGCGACGATCAATGTACACAATTGGTGTAAAATATATATATATATATATATATATATTTATAAAAAAATCGTAAGGGATATTTTTTTTTTATAATATCCAATCGTCTGCCGCATTGGAAAGAAAAAAAAATTTTTTTTGTCTATTTAGTTGTTATGCAAGTGACAATAAATGTATTTAAAGTACCAGAAAGAGAAATCACTTGATCGGCATTTAATAAATTAAATTCTAAAAATGAATCTTTAAAAATTCACCAAAAATCAGAAAATCAAGGTAAAGGTTCGAAAAAGATTTCATTTTAAAGGAATTTTCATGATCTTTCTCGTGATATAAATTTTATAACCCTCAAATTATTATTTTAAATGCAAAATAAAAAAAGTTACTAAAACAGCTTAAAAATTTAATTTAAAAAATCTAAGAAGAATTTTTCAAAAATCTTTCTTAGTGCACCCCTACACCATAAGAAGAATCGCCATGCAAAATTTCAGCCCTTTAGGTCCAGCGGTTTGGTCTGTGCGTTGTATGTCAGTGAGTCAGTCAGTCAGTTACGGAACTGTTTTATATATATAGATAAAGCTTTGTACAATTTACCCTAAAAGTTGGTTAAAATTAATTATAAATTAACTGTTTGACAACACATTAAGCCTGGTAGTAAAATCGAAGTTGTTTTGTGAGTGCAAAGGTGATCTTCCCCCTTAAAGCGATAACTGATATTAAAAGTTTTTTCTAATGGAACTTATTCGCTTCTCTTTACGAAGAAAGTTCCAGAGTAGAATGAAGCTACAGTAAGAAAATATTTCATATGTTATAAGTGGCAGAAGCTTAGAAAATAACCATTATTGAGTTTTTGTGAGGAATGGTGCCCACAAATGGGACTTCCCAACATCGAGAAATAGCTCAGCTTCGAAATAAGGAGATCCGTGTCTCCTAATGGGGAAATTTACTAATTATAATATTATTAATTCATTCAATTATAACAGGGGTTCCCAACCTGTGGATTCCACTCCAGAAAGGTATTCTGGGGGTCGCAGAAGATTTATTCAATTAACAATTTTTTTTTTTTTTTAGAGAATTTAACCGAAAAAATTTTTAAGTATTTATTTTGCATGAAACTGTAAGGCAGTGATTTTTTGAAAGGGAAAATTGTCATTCAATGCCCAAACCCAGTTCGTTGGAAATCTACCGTCTAGATTGGGTAGTAAACGAAAATCGCAGTTACTTACTACGTATAGTACACAAATTCTAATCGTTAGTTTGTCTTTCATCAGTCTATGCTGTCAGATTTTTCATTACTATTTTAGTTTCCCCAACGAATAAAGCAATTTTATTTACGTATGAATTTATCGATTTTTTATTTTATAAATCTGTATCAATATGTGTCAGAGACATGCACACAGGGTGATGCTGGTGGTTTCGTTCTTAATTGGGAAGAACCTTTCTATATGCGACTAATTTAAGAAAAGATTGACGTGGTCGTTAAGCAAGTCCGTTGACCGAGAAGTTCAAAGAAAAGTGATTACGACCACCGGAGGACCAGATGCTCTGACACACAAAATGACCGGAAGCTGCGGGAGCTTTCCCACGCCGAGGCGGAGGCTTCTAGAATGATCTGGAGTTTTCTAAAAGAGGGGGTATATAAGGGAAGAAAAAAGGAAAAAGGAGGAGAGATAACTATGGGGCGTGCTTCCCGTCTCTATGCTGACTTTAAATTGAACTGAGTTATGACTCTCTCTTTCTTTGGTTTTCAACGGACTGATGGTTGATAATGATTAATTGATAATGGAAATGTTGTATCATAGAATTTGTAAATATGTATGAATAAACAAGATATAGGTAGATATGTAAGAAAAGAGTAGTTTATGTGTCCATGGAAACCATTAACGAGCTACTTAACCCCGAGGTCCCGACAATATGGAATGTTTCTTAATGTTCTTCATAACTTACAAATTTCTTTTCAACATTTACCTGGAATTAAATTATGAAATTTTTTTTCTGTATGTATTAAAAGGCCTTTTTAATGAAAATAGGCAGGGGGAAGTGTGTGTATGGGAGGGGGTCGCAGGATGCGTGGAAACCCCTGAAGGGGGTCTTGACTCAAAAAAAGGTTGGGAAACACTGAAATACAACATCCTAAATTAGTTAGTATCTCTGGATTCCGGAATATGGGCTCGGGTTCGAATCTCGATAAAAGTATGTACGTTCTTGTGCAGTTCCCTCAAAGTGAGCAGTGTTTGCTCACTTTGAGGGAACACATACAGGGGCTCACATAATAAATAATATATCTCCCATAATAAAGTTCCCAACAAATTCGCAGTGGGGATGGGTTAATGTCTTCAGGATAAAGTACTTGCGTTGGAAAAATATTGAAATATAATCATATATTACAATTTAAAAATTAATAAAAAATTAATACATATATTCTGTATATCGGAGGTAAAGGACACCAAGTCCATTTCTTAAAAGTAGACTGTTTAACTTTATTCCTTCATTTTTTAGCACTATTTTCTGTAGAGAAAAGCTGTTACGCAAATGTTTATAAGAAGAGTCCTTGCCCATTGAAAATGTCACCATGTCCTATCATTGAATCGAGGTAAAAAGCACTAAGAGGATTTGTTTACGCTCTCCTGTGAAATTCAAACATTGTGACTTAGTATTTTTTACCTCCGATACACAGATATATATATATATATATATATATATATATATATATATATATATATATATATATAACATGAAAAATCCCATAACTCTTTTAAATTCTAATTTATTCTAAATTCCCTTGGGCGTTCGAGGTAATTTCGCTTTTGATTCTAAGTTCTAAATTCCCTTGGGCGAAAAACCTTAAGATGGCGTCCTTTTTCCAATCTGCATAGGGTGGGTACCTAAATTAAACACTACCGAGCAATATCACGTCACTTTTGAACATTAACCAATTAGACACCACTACAAGGATCACATGACGAGATTGTCTATATAAGAGCCTGCACCATGTAGGTGTTGGAATCATCGTTAAGCTATTGCTTCGAGAGGCCACGCTGCTGTTCGATTAAATAAATGGGTTGTCCGACGTAAACTTTCTTCATTCTTGCTCGAGTGTCAACTTTCTTTTTCGTCTGTGTGATGTGTCAACTCCGGTCACCGAATTTTTAATCCTCGTTGTCTCTGACGGAGTCGACATGTTTTATATATATAAATATATATATATAAATATATATATATATATATATATATATATATATATATATATATATATATATATACATATATATATATATATATATATATATACATATATATATATATATATATATATATATATATATATATATATATATATATATATATATATATATATATATATATATAGTATATAAAATAGTTTATAATGATATAATAATTTACTCCCAATTGTTATCCTTTTCCTCCTGATCCTCGCTTTCTGGTAGAATTTTTAGAGTAATTAAATAAATAAATAGGTACACACCAACATTTTGTGTCATTGGCCTCAAAAAAGAAATTAGGGAAAATATGAGAAAGGCACTCAGTTGTAAGATTTTCTCTCATCGCCGGGGACGGTGACTAGAGATGCAGGCCTGATCTCCGGCCCTGGCACACGATCGTTACAGTGATGCCTGATGTTTTGAAGGCACAATATTGGACCGTTAGGCAAACATGAAAATAGCCATGGGGGGATTAGCATCGTTAAGTCAATAACTAAATAACAATGAATATACAAATAGAAGCCAACGTCTATAGTCGTTTGCTTAGGAAACAGAAAGGGGGGATGTGCTGAACAGCACTTCGTCGAAAAGTGTGCCACATCGACGTTAACACCGAGATCGAATCATGGTCCAATCAAGAGGTCGGTTGAATTCTATGTCATTGCAGATCGATGAAGATCGTGCAGATAGGCTGGTTTTCTCAAAGGGAGGAAGAATTGAAGGAGATGTATGTCCTTTTAATGATAAGTTCTTCGGAAACCAAAGAGACCAAGAAAACACAAAAAGTTCCACAGACCTGGCTCGAGGTTATAGCATCCAGATTCTCTTCCAGAGAATTTTAAAATGCGCTTTCGAAATTCAAAAGAGTTCCTTGTAAATAAAATCGCAATGTGTTTTAAATCCATTAGGAATTTAATGCAGTAACGTTAAGAGTTTATAAAACTCATAAGAGCGTGTGAGATATACGGCAGATTCATCTCTTATAACCTTCGATTGCTCTTCCGTTGCAACTAACCTCAAGGGCTCCAAATAACTGCTATATTTCTTTCTAGTTAAATTTGCTGCAGTAGGACTAGCGCATCTACCGGAACGAATCCTCTCTATGTGTCAATTAAATATCAACCTACAGATTTTACCTCTGTCCTTCATACACGTCGATTGCGGTTTCATGGTGCATTACTTGAAAGAATGGAAACAACAGATAGGATAGGATTAACAAAAAAAGTTTGCTGATAAAAACATGAAGGGTAAAAGGAATCTGAAGTATGATTTTTCGCCTCATGGTCATGCGTGGTATGAAAAGTATGTAAAACATATTCTGGGAGCATCACCAAATCCAATCTATTAAAAGGCATACACATGATTCGTAAATATTCCAAAGAAGTCATGATAATGAATTTATACTGATCCTATATCTAAGTAAAATTATTTCATTTTAGTAAATACACATATGTGTTCACTAATTATGTTCATTTTATAGGTTTAATCATACACTGATTTTAATCTTATTTTAGTCCCTTTAGTAAAACCTACTAATAAATACATTTGGAGACTGAATTTTAACTGATCTCTCATTTGGATGACTAATGCTACCTTCTTATAACTAACTCTTTACTTTGAGATATTGATTACTTAATTTACAAAATGCATTTCATATTAGTTCTGAATTTGACAGCTTGATTACAATTTAAAGAGAAAAATTAGGATGTTTCTTAATACCATTATAGTATCTCTCGGACTTGAATCCCAACAAATCGAGCAATTTAATTCACTTCCGGCAGAAAATGATTTTATGTCTCTACGTCTTAATCCCAGGTCTTAGAAACCAGAATTAAACAGTTATGCATAAATGAGAGCATTCAAATAATGCATTTTTTTTTTTAATGAAAAGCCAAAATTTTATTCATTATCCCTAAAAGGAGGAGAAGAGAAAGCAAAATATCACATGGAACGTAAAGATATAGATGTACGAGTAAAGTCATATTTAAGAATGTAAGATATCTGAGAGAAGTTTAGATATTTTTTCAATAGTATAATTAATCTGTCGTGCTTATATTTAAATTTCAGGATGGAAACTAGTTTAATTTATCAAGAAAAAATGTTTTTATCTCTGTAGACTAACCCCAGTTCTTTTTAGGCCCAGTTCTTATTTCACAAATATATTTAAATGAGATCGTATAAGTAGCGCTGATTGTGTATAAAGCTATTTTGTGTGTTAGCCTTTAAAATATGAGATAAATATGAGATGTGATATGCAATGTAAAATGTAGAGAGAATTCTGTAACTAAGAAGGTAAGATATGGTCTTGAATGAAAAATACGCCGTTGAAATGATTATTCACATGAGGTTTTCACGCATAGACGGGATGGTCTAGTGGGCAAGATGCTGGCTTCAAAGAACAGAGATTCCAAGTTTGGGTTTCCGTTCTTAGCAGATGACTGTTACAAATCTTATTTGAGACATTTTAAAACATAAATGAAATTAAGTGATTAAATCGGAAACCTTAATATACTAACAAAGGTAAAAAGTTCTTTATGAATCCTTCCAATTCTTTAAGTTTAGAAATAAATAAACATTTAATTCATGCAAATGTGGTCTACTTTTAAAATTTTTCTCCTCAATTTCAGAGGCGCTTAAATTCTTTTAATGTTCGTTTTGTTCTGTTCGTTCCCAAAAGCTTTAATGGCTCTTCTGGACGACAGTAAAGAAACTTTGCCTATACCTTTGGATATATCTTCATTAGTCTCGTAAGATTTATTCCAATTATCCAGCCCATGTTTATTCAAACAGCTATTTAAAGATTAAGGGCGGAACAGCTTAATTTACATCTTCAGAACGTAGCGGTCATTTCATAAGTAAGCAATGTAGTCTAGTTCAATAAACTTGAAATTCCAAGGACTTCGTTCTATAATGCTGTTTGTGACTTTTCGTAGAACTCGAATTAAAGGGCATTCCGTTCGGATTAATAGTTCGCTCTCTAACTAGGAGTAAAAAAACAGGCAATTTGGGGTGCAGTTCTTTATGTAATGGGACTTTAAATATGGACTATAAATTAAACTTATGGCAGCATAAGTAAATAATATCCTGCATATTAACTTAATTTATATTAACTCATTTTATTATAACTTAATGTAACCTATATTAACTTATCTTTTATTACTTAATATACATTATTATTTTATTACAACTTAAATTAACTTACTTTCTTATTGAAAAACGTTCCCAATTAAGCTGTACATTCTGAAAAGGCAACAATCTGATTTCAAACTTAGAAAAAGTTAGCATTTTTCATGTTTATTTCATTATTAAAAATTAAAGCATTTGTACTATGAAGCAAAAAGCTTTGAAAAATGTTTATAATCACTAAACTAATTTTTATTTTTAATAAATGCATAAATTTTATATTTATTAGTTTAAAATTCATTATAAGATTAAATTTAATTAGTTTGTATAATTTTATATTTATTATTAGGCCTAGAGGTTTAGACCCTTGGGTTCAAATCCTGTGCCCGGTAAACGGTCGTTATAAGGCTATAAATAATAAACGTACAATAAAGTACAATAATTATCAAAACAGCCCACTGAAAAATTTTCAAGCTTTTGCATTGACCAGCGAGTCAATGCCAAAACACTGAAACTCTTACTTCGAAATGTACAAAATGAAGGGAGGCCTTGCAGGGACCAGGTTTGATTGCGGAACGGTTTGAATGTAAATAATGAATTACGGTAGTTGAACCTAAATATATAAAATGTTAATTTTATTTGGAGCAAAACTTGACCCTTTGTAGTGCTTGCTTTATTAAACTGGAAGTTCCTGATTGTGTTGTAGAGGAAGTCGTTATAAAAAAAAAGCTTAAGCATAAGAATAATAATATTAAATTAGTTTATCTCAGAAGTTATATTAAACGACAGCAAATGAAATAGCTTAAGGTTTTTCATGCTTATACCTTTAAACGTGAGACAAAATTTAAAACTTGTTAAGGCAAAAATAGATAGTACTATTAATTGAGACATAAATAACCATATAAAATCACAAAGTATTTTATTACCGTAAAAATGGGGTGAAATTGTGCCAACGCGGAATTCAGAAAATCAGAGCTTTCTGGTGGCTTGCTATTAAAGCTATTAGTTTTCCCGTTTACCACGGGACAGGGGTATGTGGGTACAAGTCAACAAGTGTTATCAAGCTCCTCTGATACAATCTTTGTGACTCCCATATTTTTTTTTAACAATGCACTATTTTATCACTTTGTTGCGACCTGTGAAAATGTTGGTTCTCGTGGTATGAAGAACTAGTTTTATGCACTGGTAAGTAATATATTTTTGTGCACCTACTACCTGAAGTCTTATCTGGGGAGTTTCATTACTGTACCTTTTTTGGTTGTCATGTTATCACATTATCATTAAAAAAAGTTCACTTGATGGGGTGATATTTGCCACCCTTTTTTGGTTATTTTGCGTACTGCAGTGGCGCAGCCAGGGGGGAAGGAAAGGGGCCCTGCCCCCTCCAAAGAAATAGAAATTGCATTACGAATATTGAATTTGCAGTATAAATATTTTTATCCGTTCAACTCGCCACCCCCACCCCCCCAAGATTAAATCCTGGGAGCGCCACTGGTGTACTGTAACCTTTTTTTTTTTTTTTTTGTAAACTGAGAAATTTTTGACACAACTCTAACTATTAGAATGGCTAGAATTATTGCAATAATTTCTCTATTTCAAATTTTTTAAGAAACTTTAACTATCTGTATCAAAAATGTTTTAACAAAGTAACATGTTTTAAAAATCAAGTAGCATGGGTTCTCTGCTAAGAAAATTTGGAAAAACTGGTGACAAGGATGGTGCTACCCACTTAGACAGTCCACCAAGACGAAAAGATCACGATCATTCTCAAGAGGACGATACAGAGGAATCAAATGCAGAGAATGCAGTTGCTGAAGGTGTCACTGCAACCACAGCAGATTTCAGAGTAAATGACTTCGTGTCCGTTTCATATGAAGGGAGGGTCTATTCGGATCAAATGCGCAGCAACTTTGATGAAAGTGGGGAAGCTCATGTTTCCTGTATGGTAAAAACAGGTAAATTTTGGATTTGACCAAAAACGGTTGATGAAATTTGTTAATTTTTGAGAAAAAATAATTTTTTATTTAAAAAAAAGTCAAAATTAACTGGGAGTGTTCTAGCTTCAAAGTAAGAGGTGTGTGACTGTGCCACGACTAAATCCATGACAACTATAAAGGAGAAAAAGGGGTGGCCTAATGTCGCCCATCTTGGTGGGGCGATATTGTGCCAGAAAAAAAATCACCCCCTCTATCCCCACCCACTTAAGAAAAATTTCTGCTACGAAATAGAAAGCTGAAATGTGCATATATCTTTCTGCACAAAATTCAACCAATTATGTTGGTAAATAAAGAAATGGCATAAAAAACCTCAGAACCTGGCTCAATCTCACCCCATTTTACAGTATATATGATAATGATTTTACTTAAATTTTTCCTTAACTGAATTTTAATTGAACAGCACTTAAATACATTTAATGCTACTATTACACGTGAATTATTAATCCCCATTGCATATTAAATGAAGCGACGTAGTTTTACTATACTTTAAATTAATAAGACGGAATGTTGTAACCACAGTCTCCTAGGGCTGTAAATTGAATCCTAACTTGTTGGCTGGGTATTCTCCCATCTGAATTTTATTGTCCATTCGAAGAACTCGCATATTTTTTTTAGATTCTAAATCTCACAAGGTACAATGTACAATATAATTTCATAATTCTAATTTATCAATCTAAAGAAGGATTGTTATGCTTTATAAAACTGTACGAAGGTGTGTGATTATTTTTAACTCGCAGGTCTTTTGGTTTTAAAACGTGCTGCTTTTGATTTTAAGGCATTTTTTATATTTTTAAGATTATTTAAAATATTAATTGCATTAGCAGCTATATTGGGAGTTGTTAGTAGCTATAGAGATAGATCTAGAGAATTAGATAGATAGATAGAGAAAGATGGTATTCATACATATATCCAAAAGCCATCGAAATGCTTCTTAACCATTGCAGGAATCAATGCATTTTTCTTCTGAAATTAGGCTAAATATCTTCTGCCTGATGACAGCAAATAAAATAAATATCAAAGAGCTCAATGCATAAAATTGAAAGACCTTAATGCATAATTCAACAAATAGAGGATACGAAGTCATTAATAGTAAATAAAAATTGTATTTTTATTATATTTCACTTTAACCCGCCACCTTCCAGTATAAGCCATTTCATTTGATTCATTGTATCGTTAATAAATAAATAAATGGATTTTCTCTCCTTGCCCTTGGTACAGAAGAATAATGTGATGATTTATTTATCAACTGCAATTACTTTCGCTCGATCGACAATTTTTTTTTTCAATTATTTTAACACGCTGCTAGTTGATTTGCTATGTATTGAATGTCTACTAGTATCTCTTTACACAAATCAGATAAGAATTTTTTTTTTCCTATTCATTCCCTATTCCAAATCCTTGAAATGCCCGTCACTTTCCGGCTTGCCACGACCTCTCCTTTATGTCTCCCTGTTATCGTATGTTGACTTGTTATGTCAATCCAGATCCGCCGTGACGTAACATCATTGTGGTGCACTTCTTGTCTATCTCTGCGCACACACACACGCAATCGCATTTCTCAACCCTGAATTTAATATACTGGCTGAAGCATACTTCGCTGGCCTCGATATTTGCGCAATCTCCACTTTTAAGGGAAGTCGCTCGAAATGGCATAGCAGGTTGTTGCGTCACTTTCTCGGCACTTTACGTGACCTCAAACGCAAGCAGAGATCGCGGGCGCGGTGTGTGGGGACAATTGAGTACGCCTTTCGAACGTCTTTGAGCCCATCTGATTTCCGATCGGCAGCGATCGGGAACATCGGATGTTCCGACGCGCGCGGATATGCACCTCGTTTGTTATTTGCGGCGCAAAATACCAGCATCCTGCCAGAAGCGCCCCGCACGCGTCTATTTTGGAGCGAAATTCGCAGTATTTGGAAACCGCTGGCTTCTCAAAAAAATCCATTTTCGGTCACCACACCTACGTCGGACGCTGTGGCACTGGATTATTCACACCTACGGTCATATGTGGGGCGAGCTGAGAGGCAGGTTTCTGTTTTCGGGCCCGGCAGAAATGCTGTGGGTTGAAGTAAGTCACCAAATACAGCCTTACAAAGATGGACCGAACGCGTTTTGGGAGAGGAGACAATTACCGTGATGTCTCTAATGAGCTGCCTCTCAATGGATACCCATTTTGGGCGGAATTCGGAGGGGCGGACTAGGGCCAAAATTCTCTTCGCCTACCGTTCCTATGCAAATCGCATTCAGTAACCTTGTATTACAAATCTTGTATCATAACTAGTTTGCATTTCTTCGTCTAGTTTGCCCTCGGCACATTTGAATCCCAGAGAAAACATAATTGGACACTGTTATGCAACAAGAATCCGACCCACGCTACACTGAAACTGAGAACATCGAGTTTTAATAAAGACTTAAAAATAAAAATATGCATGTTGCTGAAGATTGATTCTCCAGCGAATAAACCGAATAGTATTTGAACTGGAATAATAATATTTTTCCCAGTTTGCCAAACATGTGGTACACCCTAAATGCTATTTAACTTTTAAAGTTTTGTGAGTTGGTTCCTTGTTGCATAACACTATCCAGAAGCGTTATTACTATGCTGTTGACTGGGAAAAGAGTAGGCGTTTATAGAAACAGAAAAAAAGTCTTGAAATGTGTGTCCTAAATTTGCGATGAATATGGCTAGTGTAAAAGATTACAGGAACTGGGAAATGAACATAAACATCAGCACTTAGGACTAAGTATTGGATGCCGAAATATACACAAAGAAATTAAAAAAATAATTAAACACTTTCTAAAAAAGAGGATTTTTAACAAAGAGGGATAAATCTGTTTTTCATTAATTGAAAGTTTTGAAATAACTCGAAAAAATCCACGTTTAAACTTCTATGAAAATGATATGGTGCCCCCACAATAAAATGGGCAATAAAATTGCGGCGTGGTATAGGGGAATGTCTCACTATAAGTGCCTCCGCATTGGGAAAAAAAAACTTCTATGAAAATGTAACAGTTAATTAATGACCCCAAGAATCCAGAAATGTATTACGAACGTTGATTCAACACATTAAATCTATCGAATGAAACAAACTCGTCAGTGTGATTTTAACCGGACGAATTTGAATAAAGGATATTTCGTCTTCAACAGGTCCTAGCCCTATTCTCTAAGTCCTATGCTAGGGCAGCTTCGAAATTGCTAACAAAGCGTGCCAATGTTTAACTGAACAGCTTGAAAAATATTTCATAGTAACTTATCTTTCGACCTCTGCGAAACGAGAACTTCTAGTTAGTGACTCTAATCACTAGAGTTCGGAAATGAGCTCCGAAATCTGACTGAAGTTCGAAACTCTATTGAAAGAAACAAACTAGCACTTCTGATTGTACCCTCACGGTGTATGGTCACACTACTTAAAAATAGCCGGAAAATAAATGGTTAAATACTATCCATTTGGAAACCAACACTTTGCTATAAAATCCTCAAAATCGTTAGGTTTTGAATTTCATTGAACGTTAAATCTCAATGCACATTACAATCCGTGGTCAAAACACTGCGGTTTCTTGATCTGAAAATAGATAGACCGCTTTCGATTAACACCGACTAAATCACGATCTGACGGAATCATCACAACCTTGAATGAGTCAGTGTTGATACGATCTGGAAGTCTGACAATAGGACTTTGAAGTTTGGCGGAACGTAGCTGCACAATCGGGGGGGGGGGGGGGGGTTAAGGCATAACTTCTTTCAAACAGGAGTTATAAAAAGAGTAGAGTTCTTGTTTTGGAACATTAAATGCAATTAAAAGGGCATGCTAGTCTTAATTGCATTATTTTCTAAAAATAGATTCATGTTCCCTCTTGTGGATTGTAATTGTTTTCAGTGTATGAGTATTTTGTATTTTACATGTCCTAATCATCATCTGAAAAATACTGTCCACGATTAGAACTCTCATGGGTTCACCACAACTCTTCACTGTAGAACAGGGGTTCCCAACCTTTTTTATAGTACCGTACCTGTATGTTGTAAATTATTTGATGACGTACCAGTAGACCAAAAATTTTTAAATGGAGAATAAAATGCAATGGAGAACAAAATAAATTAGGATACATAAAAAATCATTTTAAATAAATCTCCTGAGTTTAATGCACTTACCTTAGCAGTTTCTTAATATTTATTAATAATACAATTACTATTGATTAATATATGTAATTAATTTAAAGATATTTGAAACACAAAACATAATTTTTAGTAGAACTCAGACACAGATATAATTCGCAAACACAGTTATAGACACAGTTATAATTCGTAGGCGAGTGCCAAATTTTTATGGGGCGGTCATAGATAACAGATTCAGGTGTAGACGGCATCTTTTGAGATTAGGTAAATCCCAATAAAGTATTACAACACAAACAATGCATAAGAAATTCCAAACTAAAATATTAAAACGTATGGATTATTAGTTATTATAGTCATTTCTTTTATTTTTTCGTAATAGAGATTTTAATAGATTTTTCTTTTAAATTGTAAAATCATTTGCGTACCGGTAGCTGCTTGCCGCGTACCGGTACTGGTACGCGTATCCCAGGTTGGGAACCACTGCTGTAGAACATTCGTCCATAACACTTTTAACTTATACGAATGCGTACGGGCGGACAGGTAAAATTGTGCCAGGAATTGTTATAAAAAAATGGAATTTAAGTTATGTTTTGTTAGGTTAATGATAAGGTTCTGTAAAAGTGTGTAAGAAATTCCCTGTATATTTGGATTTCCTTATAAAAATAGATTTGCATAATTTAATAGCACCATTCGCGGAATGGTAGATAAGTGGTTCGAAACCCTGCATTGTCAGTCTGTCGTTAAATGGCCCCCCCGACAGCTTTGGAAAGGACTACATTGATTGGTAAAGAAAACGACAAATATTCGTCAGTAGAAAATTTTCGGACTGAAAAAAAATGCTAAATAAATCGGAGAAATAAGGCCTCAAAAAGGAGAATGAGGAAATGTGAGGAATGTTGTCCGAAATGAGAATGCCTCTCATTGCTAGGTTAGGAAAATGCGGTGTTTTTCAACAAGAAGGTCCCGATTCGTCATGAACATGGTGGGGAAGGAGGAGGGACACAAAAACAAACAAAACATAAAAACGGCAAGGAAAATTAAATGAAGATTTTAAATAAAAAGTAAAGGCTTTAGTACAACACCTTAGTACTAAAACAAAATTCGCGGTCACTGAGCTTAATGCGACACTTGATAATCTTTTTTCTTTGTCGCATGTTCAAACATTAGTTCCGTATTTAAAATTAACATAAGATTGGGGTAATGAAAGTTTGTTCTGATGTTTAAATTTTATAGCAAACTCAAGTAAATCAGTTCACTCAAATATGCCGTGAGAAATTACAACAAAACTTGTAAGCTATTTAGGAAAAGTACGAATACTCGTTTCCCCAAAGCAAAATTTCTGCTCCTAAAGTTCAACTAAAATGTATAACAAAATCGTTGGGGAGCAGATTCAAAAACTAGGAAGAAATACTTAAGTATGCATTAGTCAGCAGCCAATATTTGGTATGTGTTCGGAAACTTTTAAATGCTGTATTAAAAAAGTCTATTTCATCAAGAAAGGTTCATGAACAAAATTTTCCTTAAACGGATATTGCAAGTTGAAAAATGTTGGAAAATACTGTTATATCTGGATAATACTCTAAGGGTCAATTAGAAGATCCGTGGTTTGAGATCTCCCTATGGAAGCTGCCAATTACAATTTTCTTTCATGCAGGAATTTTAGAGAGATCCGACGCGAACTCATACCCGCTGGGGACATGACTTTAATTAGACTCCTCTGAAATTCTCTGCTTTACGACAAACACATCCTTACAAAAAGAGGGAAATCCTTCGATCCTATTCTTAGCGATGAAGAAAAGTTACTTTCCGACAAAGTCAGGCCCAAAATACCCCATCATCCAATTATACGGAAGACTGTTATATACTCCCTCCCGTCAAAACACATCACACTTTGCACATAACTAAAAGATTTGACACGATTTCAAGGAGATGATGATGATACGATAAAAAATCTCCTTAACCAGAAAACAAAAAATCGAAATTTAGTAGAGAACGATGCGGTGCGGGTGAGAAATTTGGACTCCCTCTGGGGCAAAACTCCAGGACGAACTCTTTGCCAACCTTTCTCTCTCCTATAAACGTGATGAATTATGATTGCTGCAACTCGGCTTAAAATATCGCGGCAGAAGAAACTATTCCGTGCAGTCAAAATGATTGAAGACTAGTGACGACGATATAAACCTGACGAAATTTTTCTATCTGTCTCATTATGGAATGGGAAAATTAATATCTCGGTTGCAAGTGGCTCATTAGAATTAACTCATGTAGAAAGTCAGCGGGCCGAATTTTTACCCCAAAACATTCTAAATAAACTTTAAATGTATAACTCATCATGTAAAAAAAAATAATTTTTCATATAATACCAGTCACTTTACGACACAATCTCCATCCCATATCAATCGCCTTTACAGTAAGAGCAGGAAGACTGCTACGGAGATTCAAATAGCAAAAGCCAACAGGAGGGACAGATTTTTTACAGTGTAGAATTTACTTTTTCAACTACATTATCAATAGCGCCCTTTACACGTACGCTCTTTCCCGCATGAAACCGCGATCCCGCGCGATTGAGTGCTCGTGTGAAGGTGTCGGAGAGAAAGGGAAAGCTGCTTTGGAACGTACTGCAAGTTTTCCCGCGCGCAATACCGTACGCTCCAAGCACTCCAAAAGCGTACATGTAAAAGGCGGTAAAGGCGCTTGGAGCGTACGTGTAAAGGCGCTTGGAGCGTGCGCGCAATCCCGTACGCTCCAAGAACTCGCGAAAGAACGTACGTGTAAAGGACGCTATTATTAAAGTATTGTCTCAAGAAAGTGGAGGGGGAGTGTAATAGTTTAACTTCGTCATAAGAAGGAAATCCTCTGCACTTAAAGTTATGAAAAAATTAAGGTAAAACTTTTGCAGAAACAAGCCGTCAAATGCAAATTTTTAAGCAAAAATATAGCTACTTTTAAGGGGCTTTAAATTGGCAAAATGAGATACATTCTATAACAATCGGAAAAAAAACACCAGCATGCACAACTGATTCAAAATAAATCCCAGGAGAAAAGAATTGATTCTTTGAATTTATTTAAAATATAAATAATTATTTATATATACAGATACTTATACAGGTTACCGTCTGAATATGACCCAGATTGAGAGAGAGAAATTATTTGACTTGCATGAATTTGCTTTCATGTCTGCGATTATGTCAAAAATTTGAAGGCAGACCGTACATATCTATTAATATTTTCATAAGTAAATAAAGAACCTGAGGTAATAGAGGAAATGACGTTGGAAATACCAAGACTTCCACTAGACGTTTCAGTGATATCACGTCAAAAGTAAGAGATAACAGAATGCGGGAAATAAAAATATAGTACGCATTCAATAAAAACGGCAACCAGATAAATGATTTACAGCTATGTATATCCGTTACTTTTCTTATCTACGTGTAAAGATGTCAATGAAAAAAAAATAGGTTGTGATTTCTAATGACAATGATTTGGTTTTCAGATGAAACCATTTTGTTAAAAAATGAGAGAACGATCTAATGAGTGGCTATTTCCTTTAAAGAATTATATATATTATCTCAAGTAGATAATATAGATTTCATGTAATATGGTAGTATGATATCTTTCTTACGTTTTGATACTGTTTATCGATATATATGTATTTGTTTATTTATCTTTCTTTATTCAATACACGCACACACCTCACTTATGTATCTGTAGACATATTGAAGTAGATGGATTACATATGTTTAAATTGAAACGCCAATCATTTAGCCTAACACTGTAGACGAGCATACAAGAAAAAATACTTCATTCTATAATAAAGGCATCAGTAGACACAAAATTATCTAACGGAGAAAAAAAACAGTGTTTCAGAAGTACTTTTTTCAGATCACTTTCATACGTACCGTAGGTATTCACTATGTACAGAAATTTTTAAAAAATACTAAAAGAAACGGGGTGAAATCACCCTTATCACAATTATTCCCTAAAAGAAACTCATAGGCGCTTGAAATTATTTGTCTTCACCACTTCAGGTAGATTAATCAATTGAAACGAATCATGGAGCCAAAATTTCAATAGAAACAGGATATTTAAGGTTTCTATGTACTAACCCCATTGGATTCGCTCACCTCGATGTTAACCTATGGAGAAAATTTGTCCACGGATTGCCGACTTGGATTTTAAAAAAAAATTGTACTCCGTCATAGAGAAAGAAATTTTACATGTGTGTACATTTTTAATTTTTTTTAAATGCAATTAATATTTTAAAATTTAAATTATTCGGGGAAAAATCTGGTATAGTGTGTTTTAAACGCTCTTAAATTCCTTCAGTGGACGAAATTTATAAAATAAATCCTGTAGCGCTTTGCAGAAAAGTTCAGGCTATCTGACAATACCAATTTTATTTGATTATCAGCATTTATGTACCTGTAAATAGTTGACAAAAATATATTTTAAATAAAAAATTGGGACGCAGCGCTTAACCCCCCTATATAGAGAGAGCCATTACAATCCCGCAAAATGTCAATCCTAAGGGGGGTGGAATTCTCGAACCGTCAACTGGACTTCTCCCACCACAAGAGTCTCCAAGAGGAAAACGTAAATACGATTTTTTTTTCTTAGTACATAGCAGCCTTAAAGCAGTGAAAGAGATAGATTCAGCTAAACAGTTTGCAAATACTGTACAAAATCGGAACTAGGAATTTGAAAAACAGTTATGGCTTGTCATATCCTTTTGATGCAATAAAAAATTGTTTACGATATGTAAATCTGATTACTATATATGAGTTAATGAAACGTATTTTTCTTCTATGTTCGTCTGTATCGTTAGGTCGAATGGATAATGATTCGGCAGTTTTTAGTACTGCCATTTTACAATGTCTGTGCTCGAACTGCGACTATAAGGTTTTTTCTTGTCATTTAGAGTCCCTTTCTCAATTATTTGTTTCATTTGATTATCGTTTACTTACTTACACACACACACACACACACACATATATATATATACAGTAACCACCGCTTATAGTGATCAGTGGTTATAAGAATCAACCGTTTATAAGAATCAATATCGCAAAAACAAAAACAAATGTATTATTTCCATGTTAAAATTTCCGCTTTGAAGAATCAATCCACCGGTTATAAGAATCAGTTTGCAATCTTCGCCTTCCTTTCATTTTTCCAAAAAATGCCACTTGAACTCTCAAAAGGTACGAAATTCTTTCTTAAGTTTTTGAAAAGAAAGATTGATAAAATTTTGGGGTGGAAAACAGTCGTAAAATACATTCCTTTAGACATAACATAAGAGTTTCTCCTTATACGTTTTTTCTAAACACTGTCTTATTAGCTTTACCCAGGGGCATCTAACCCGCCCGGGTCCGATTTCGCTTTTCTCCAGACAGGCACTCCTTTTTTCCCACCACTTACTTCCTGGTTGGCGATTTCTGGACCCTGAAACACATAAATCTTCCGCGAAGTGTCCACCATCACTTACGCAAACGGGACAGTGGATTCAGCACTTCAAACCGTGAAACGTAAACGGATCCATTTTGCTGAATCAGATGAACCAGATGCTGAATCAGATGAACCAGATGCTGAATCAAACGTTTCAGAATCAAACCGTGAAACGTAAGCTATAAAGTGAATCTTCGTCTGAGATCGTAATAAGCAAACGTCGCTAGTATTCACTTTAGTTTTCTAACAAAATTGCCAGTTAGTGTTAGAACTTTTTGATAGTCGAATTCAAATATGATAAAAACAAGGAAAACTCTTAGTTTTTCTGAAAAACAGAACTTGTTAATTAGATATGATGCTCTTCCAAAGTGTAGTCAAAGAGAAGCTGCCTCTTGTTGATTTTATAATCATGTGTTGTTACTTATAGGTCTAGAAATTGAGTTATAGTATTTGTTTAGAAATTAAGTATTTTTAAAATTATAAAAAATAATTTTAATAAATGATAAATAACGTAAATTAAAGAGTATTTAATGGTAAATTATGTATATATGTGCCTGTGTGTATATATATATGTACAAGTATATATTTGTGTATGTGTGCCTGTCCAAAGGGAAGTTTCGGTTATAAGAATCAACCGCTTATAAGAATCAAAAACAGTAATAACAAACGTGATTCTTACTGTATATATATATATATTAGAACGTTTATACTTTGGTACGCAACACGTTTTTCAGTCATACGTAATCCTTAAAAGGCTTCGGCAGAAACATCCCTAAATAACTTCGGTTATGCATTAATGAGGTCGTCCCAGATTTCATCTTTATGTATTTTTCCTGGCTTTGGAAAGAGATGTGAATTAATTTTCTCACAGATGAATCATTCTGCCGGAGGCAAAGTGTGTACTTTATTGGACGTCACAAGTGGTGTTCACACTGACGCTCCAGGGTGGTGCACTTGATGATTATGTTGACAGTGATTTGCAACTTCCGACATCATCTGGTGACTGCTAGCAAAATAATGAAATAGAGAAAATTTCACTGGCATCAGAGCGAGGAAGGAAAAAGATTATTCCAGTTATGTCAGCAACGGGACTTTAAAACTGCCCTTTTTAATGCCATAAAATCGTGTTGAACTGAGGCTAATTTTAATGAGAAAATAAATGGAGCCGGTATCACGGCACAGCGAAAGTTTTAAAACTAGAAAATCTTAGCAGATCAAAATAGGGAACTGATTTACAGGCAGAATTATCGGTTGAAAATGTTTGTTGTTGGTGTTTCCGATCCCCTTGCAGTAGGAAAGCCTACACCAAGTCCAAAGGACCTAGGTCCCTGGCGAAGGGTAGTGTGGTATCACGGTAGGTTTTTAAGGCTAATCTCTGAGGCATTATTAAAATTACTATTTCTGAAATCCATGACCAAGAAAGACAAAAATGCAAAGGCCAATTTTAGAACAAAAACTTAACAAGAAAATTTATTTACTACATAAAAATCAAACATTAGACAATTACGACATATTCAATTAATTTAAGTGCAAATTCACAGCGTATGCTCCCAGACCCATGGTCTCAACAAGAGCTCCTAAAAATACGTCTGCTCGGGCTGGATGATACATGTCAATCTCCTAAAAACACAAAGTCTCTGCCTCTCTCTCGGCTTGAAAAATTCGGCGGTGGCCGTCTTCTTAGAAATCGCTTTCCAAAAACCGGCAGATTATCGGCTGACAGCTCTTCTTAACGCCAAAACTTTATTACATTCCAGTGACAAAGACGCATAGAGCGATCGCTAAGAAAGACAGCTGTCGAACCCTCTTCCCTTCTACGGGTTCGCTTTTGGTTCGTTTCGTAATTCGACGTTTGCAATGGTACACAAGTAAATTTTCACACAAGTAACGTCACAGAGTTCAGTACCACACCAGTGATTATTCAAAGTTTTATTTTCTTTTGCAAGCACAAACACAACACTAATTTATCTACAAACTTATTTTACAGTATTATATACAAAAGTCTAACTAGGTCAATCATCTAGATTCTGACTCCTATCTAACAAGGCCTAGTGCGTCTTCTAGGTCTCAATACACCCACGCACTTCACTCTGATCTGCCCGACTCTCTCAAGAGCCAACAATTGCAGACTAAAAAAAAACCACACGCCTTCTCTCGCGTGGGTCACCCCAGTATCTGACGACCCTCTGCCTTCTGCACGGGGCACTGTCAATAATCTCGAATCCCTTATCGAGCCGGGGTCATTGCCCTACCCCCCCCCCCCCCTGCCTCCTTGAGAAGAGAGTAGCAGGGACAAGACAAAAAGGGTGACGCGGCAGACACGACAACAGCTTTACGACGGTGATGGGAGACGTTTCTTTTTCCAAACAGTTACCCCCACAACTTGTTAGAGAAACCGCTATGCCTGGGATTAACTTTCAGGCCAAAAACTCTGGCGTCATTTTTTGGCATCGTTTTTTAATCCCCCACGTGTTCAAAAATTTCGGTGGGAACTTGGAATCCTCGAAAAATATACAGCTGATCCGTGGGGCGTGAGAACCGCACAATACACGTGAAGTTACAGTAGTAATCAGCTTCACTTAAGGCGAGGTACGACTAGGGCTGAAGTCTCACTTGACCTCGAAGAACATCGGTCTCGTAATTTTGAACCTAGTCAATTGACTAGACCGGAGCACTTGACCCCACACCTCCAGTGGTATTTTGGGAACTTGGAGGACATTGCAGCTACGACAGATTTTTCCGTGCACCAGCCGCCATTAGTGTACACGTCGGGGGTTTTGTCAGAGACGGGCTTCGAACCAGCGACATTCAGATCACTGGTCCGCTGCCCTAGGCCAACCGGGCCACCGCGCCCCGGTTGAAAATGTAAATTTTAGGACACAAAAAATATTTGCACACTTATGACTGAGTGTAAAAAAAAAATGCTAATTTATCGATTTTGACAAATCAGAAATCTAGACGCGTTTGTAAAATTACCCCAGTAAAGGTTATATAAGTAATGATATATGGTATTTTAAAGTTTTCTAAAATACCAAAAAGTCTCTTATGAGTGAGCAATCCAATTCTCTGCGGGAAGGTATTATTTTACTTCATTTTGAGGGCAAAAGTTATCGGCACATAGCAAAGAAGTACGAAAATGCTTTTCTACTGGTAGGTATGTGATCCAGAAGCATGAAACCTATGTAACTGTAACCAATATGTCCTCAAGAAGTTATCCTACAGAGATCATTGATGCATTGTTGCACAACTGCAAGTAACTCCATTTACAAGTGCCCAAACATGTCCTGAAAATATTTCTGAATCAACAGGTAAACGTGTTTGCGCATCTACATTTCGAAATGCATTAATCATCACGTTAGAGTACCGAGGAAAAAACCATATTAAGGTGAAGGTAACAGGATGAAGCGCTTGTTCTTTATTAATAAACCCGCTGATTTCTGAAAAAAAAATGTATTATTTCAGAGCAAATTCAATATTTTTGACTCAAATGCTAGTAGCACAATTTGACGTCACCTTAATACAGAGTTGAAATCAATAGACATTTCACCTGCAGTTAAATACGGTGGAGATCGAGTTTTGCTGTTGGGTTGCGTGCCATACTCTGGAATTGGTAAACTTACACTTTATTGAAGAAAATATAAATGCAAGGCAGTATATTCACATTTTGTGGCCTATTCCAGATTCTGTAATGTTGGGTGAAATATCTCATTAACAAATTTCTCCGACCTCAAGACAAATGTACTATTTTAGTGCTTGTTATCAAGATAATCATCATTTTATCGCAATATGCAGGAGTTACATAGCTTGACTTAATTGACTCTCCGAGAGTGTGTCACCTTGAGGAGAAGAGACAGAAAGAAATACTTTTATTCGTTGTCAGGGATGGTTTTAAAAAAATGGGAGTTCCTTTCAATGCTGAGGCAATTAGTTGGTAAATGACTAACTCGGGTTTAAGAAATACGGGCCCAGTCCCCTGTCATTGCAGACAGTCGTTACAGTGGTGTCCGACCGTTTGAAGAAGGATTTAGTGCTTGTTATCAAGATAATCATCATTTTATCGCAATATGCAGGTGTTACATTGCTTGACTTAAAGAAGGATTTTAAAGAGAGTGTGTACTTAAGGAGAAGAAACAGAAAGTGATACTTTTCTTCGTTAGGGCATTCATCGTTAGGCTCATTCATCGTTAGGGCATAATTTACCGCGTTGTGCCCGAAATCTGGGAATTGAAAACACTTATCATTACTGACAATATAATAATCCAAAATATACTGCCCATATTACTCGAGAACGGCTGCTGTATAAATGGTTTCTCAAAGCTCTAAGCTATTATTTTAATTTTCAAAGAATGTCTAATATTTTTTTTTTCATTTTTATGCGAACTAAAAGTTTAAGGAATCGTAAGCTATTGTTTTCTGGATGCTCCATTGTAGGGTGAGCAGTCAAAATTAAATAATCAAACATTATGCAGATATTTTTTTACGAAAAATATTTTCTTGTATTCTTCTCATAGAACTTTCTTGTATTTTAATTTTTTTTTTTTTTGTATTTTCAATCATTACCTTATTTATTCTGGGCATTATATTAGTTGTTTATTAATATTCGTTTTGTTTTATCACTAGATGTCATTAGATATAATTTTTCCTTTATTTACCCACATTTTCTGCTGATTTTTTTTATTCAAACGTGTCTAATTATACTAATGAAAAACACTTGACCGAATTGAAACTTTTTTAAAATCTAATTCAAAATTTAAAAGATTTTAATCTTTTCAAAAATTCAAAAGCCTGCTTAAGATTGCATTTTTTTCACTTTTGTACATCGAAAAGGTACAAACTTTTTTTCCGGTATGTATAAGAATTTTATTAATAAAATTTCTAATTATTTAATTAAAATTTTATTTAAAAATTTTTAGCCGCAAAAAATCATTTCTTTTAAAGCAATTTTTGTTTTATTGTTTGGTTTTCATATATTTTTTCTCTAAATCAAAAATCTTGAACGTAGTTTAATGAAACATGAACAAAAAAACGCTATACAAAATTTCATAGAAGTTCTTTGAATGGAAATTTAGGTATGACAAATTATAAAATTTTCATTTTAAGAGCTCAATAGTATGTTTAATGCTAATGAATAATTCTGGCCGTCATTTTGCCAAAAAGTAATTCTTGATTGTTTTTTAAATAGTTTTGTGACCTGGAGCCCTTCAACTATTTAACTTGTCTGCCAAGTACTTTTTCGGATACAGTAAGTTAAATATCAGGATAGTGTGAGCAAAATTTAATAAAAACAATTTCTGACCATTTATTTGAAAAGAAAATTATTTAAAAAAAATAGAAAGCTAATAATTTCATTGAATGTATATAATTATAAATTTATCACACTCAAAACGCAGAAACATTTACCTTGTCTCTCACGTGCTTTTTCAGGTACGGTCACGTGATAGAAAGTTTAATATCACGAGAGTGCGAAGATAGTTTAAAAATAAATTTGTGGCCGTATGAAAAGAAAATTATCAAAAAAAAAAAAAATAGAAAGCTAATATTTTTTTGAAAAATATAATAATAACTTATTCTCATATTTTTATGTGGACCAACACCATGATGGGGCTTTAAGATTTTAAATCTCTTAAGCTACTTTGCTCATATAACAAATAAACAAAGGCAAGAGCAGCCCCAATAATGTTGCGACTTTAAGATCATCTAAGGAATTTTCGGATTAAAAAAGACAAAGGAAAGACAGGCAGATTGATTTGAAAGACTGTCAGGACTTTTCCTTGTCCCCTTGCCTCAACACGTGGTTTTTATTTAGATCTTTCGAGGGTTGTTTTAATTCCTTTAATTAATATATTATTTACTTGTAATATACGCTGTATGCTTGGAATTATATCAGGAAAGATTTAATGTAACGATTTTTTTTTAATTTGTAGAAGAAAAAAAGAATTAAATTATAACACTTTTTAAAAAGTAGATCTTTAAGGCCTTGTTGACATTACTTCAGGAGCTTAAATTTCCTCCATTGGCGCCAAGGTTGTTGACATGGCATGTGATTGATTTAACATGTCATGTGGTCATTGCGTTGAGATGTGTGAATGGTTAAAAAAAATTTCGCTGACGCTACGCTCTGCAATGGAAGCAGTGTGAACAAGGCCTTTTGGGTCTCCAGGAGAGAAAATTCACGATAACTGATATCACATACATGTGTGATATCAGTTATTAGATTAATCAGATTCTGTATATTAATCAGATTTTGTAGTTAGTAGATTAACCAGATTCTGTAATGTTGGGTGAAATATCTCATTAACAAATCTCTCCGACCTCAAGAGAAATGTACTATTTTAGTACTTGTTATCAAGATAATCATCATTTTATCGCAATACACAGGAGTTACATAGCTTGACTTAATTGATTCTCCGAGAGTGTGTACTTAAGGGGAAGAGACAGAAAGAAATACTTTTATTCGTTGTCAGGGATGGTTTTAAAAAAATGGGAGTTCCTTTCAATGCTGAGGCAATTGGTTGGTAAATGACTAACTCGGGTTTAAGAAATACGGGCCCCATCCCCTGTCATTGCAGACCGTCGTTACAGTGGTGTCCGACCGTTTGAAGAAGGATTGCGAATCAATAAATGAAGAAAAAATCTATTCTTCGAAAAGAATCAGCATTGTTGAAATAAATATATGAAATAGATGTGTACGGACTAACAATCTGTGTCGCAGGCTTAAAAGAAAGAAAGAACGGTTATGGAAGAATTGGAATAAAAATAATGAGCGTTTTTTGCATCGCCGAGGTTGTTCAATTCGTAGGACACTGACACGTGTCAGGAAAAACCAGTTGTATTATATCGTTTCTGACAGTCGGTCGTCATAAGTATAGAGTTGCGGTTCATTTCTTTAATATATAACTGTTTATATTTCAAGATATTTGTTTCATGACAGTTGGTATAAAATATATGGCTTTCAAGTGAAGAATCACATGTGAGGTAATTTACCGATCGTTTTAGAGAAAGGTCTATTTCATGTTCAAGAATAACGTTAATAGTTCTAGAAATTACGTTATTTAATAGAATGAAGAGGCAATGTGTATTATTAACCCTCAATCCGGCCCATGAATTTGTTGCCACTATCAGGACTATCGGTCAAATTGACCCCCAAGCCTAAAAAGCTGTTATTTTTGCGTTATTACGATGGAACTGCTTGTTGATATTGTGCACAGGATTGTTTGATTTATATTAGTGATGAATAGTGAGGAAAAAAATCATCACTTATTTATTCAATTTATTTAATTTATTTTTATCTGGTATCTACATCATCAAATCGTAGAGCTCTTAAAAGAATTGCACAATATTTCTCAGACATAATTGTTCGAAAAATTTGCCTGCCAGTGATTGAGGTAGAAAAGAGTGATGTCAAGGCTTCACAGGATACTTTAAAAATCGAACAGAACACTGAAATCCCTATCAGGACCGGTAGGCCTGTTATTTCTCAGTGGCAATAACAGGCCTACCGGTCATTTTGACCGTCATACTTTTACAAAATTGCAACTTACTGGCAAACGGCAAGCATTTGTGAAACCCTGATGTGCTCTCCCTGATGTCCAGGAACTGATTGAGGATGTCAAAGCCAGCCAAGCGTTCACGCCTCTCCCCACTCCTGCCCCAGCCCTTAGTTCCACCACTGCCGGTCATAATGACCGGTGGGGCGGTTTGAGGGTTAAGTCTGATAATACATATTGCCTTGTGAGGCAGTGTTTCATGAGGTAATGAGGAGGTAATGTGTATTATTAACCCTGTGTTGACCATACATATTTAACTCAAGACTCTAAAATTACCAGGATTTTGAAACGGATTGACATGCTACTTGAATTTTGATATTAAAGCATTGAAGGAAACCGCGTATTGAAAATGCCAGCAATTTATACAATAAATTGAAGGTATAAATAGAAAATCGTCAAGAATTGATGATGTGCACGGATTTTCCTGTTGCACTTGGACCTCCTAGAAGCATCAAGAAAAATCTCCTTTAATTTGTCACAAATCCGCAGTTCTGTGTAGCCATTGCTAACATTTCACGCCTCCTTTCGGTTTATTTTCGGTTTATAATCGTCGAGCAAAAGAGTTTCTCCGTTTAGTAAAAGTGCTTAGTCATCTGAAAAGATCCGTAATTCAGTCATTCTGGAACGTAAAACAAAATGTGGCGAGTTTATATTTTTATCGCCTTTCAGGAAAAGTAGTAAATTCTTGACGAAAAAATCCTTCCAAGAAAAACTACTTTGTCCGTCTACTGTTCACTCGCAGAAACCTCGAAGTGAAAAAAAATAAATATGCATTTCACTCACTGTGTCAGATAAGGGAAGGAAGACAGGGACTATCTGCAAAATAATTTCAATAGTTTATTGGCTTCAAGTGAGTAAGATGCAAAAGTTGTAAGTCGCAGCTCCTGAAACACACATTTAGAGGTTACGTAGTTTATGTATAACGATAACCGAAACGTTTTGGAAAAAAATAGATATAAATCCTACTTTTTCGTTTGATATATCTGCTCCGATTAAGGCAAAAGTACATAATAATTAGAAAATTGTTTAAGATTTAATTTCCTATTCAAATTTAATGGCACAATTTATGCTAAAAAGGAATCAACTTCATGCTTTCTTCTTCATAAATCCTACTTCTTCGTTTGATATACCTGCTCCGATTAAGGCAAAAGTACATAATAATTAGAAAATTGTTTAAGATTCAATTTCCTATTCAAATTTAATGGCACCATTTATGCTAAAAGGGAATCAACTTCATGTTTTCTTCTTCATATATTTTGTACCTAATTTTTGGGTTTGTTTGAAAAGTGGACTGCCCCTAATAAAAGCAGTTGCATTAGCAAACATCTCTAACATATCTAACAGACAGGAACTAGGTTTCCTACTTTATCGGCTCCTCAGCATGGCATAGCCGCTGGGAGGAGAATAATTCCAAAAGATGAATTACTCGAATTTTTTACTTACAGTTAGACATTAGCCCACAAAGGAAAGAACTAATGTCTTCAACAAGTTATGGGGCCCGAGGTATACTAGTGGTTAGTGCGTCGGAATTCGGTGTCGAAGATGATTTTGGATCGAATCCCAACAAGCACCACTGAATGGCTTCATGTCTACGCTGGATATTGTCAAGTTAAATCCACAAGTCCTGAATGACCTTCCGTGTGGCTTTAAGGTTTCGAGGAGAGTACGAGCCCATCAGAAGACCCTCCCCCCTTGGGTATGCTCTGTCACAACTGTGGTCGCGTCGGGCATAAGTCGGACTCCGACCCTTGTGGTGTCCTAGGGCAGTGTGCCAAAAAGCCGGAGCCGCACCTCTCTGTTATGGACATGATCTAGAATGTGTTCCGGCCAGAAGGCATAAAAAGCAATAATAACAAATTACGGCTTAAAATTTATTCGGAGGTCAAGACATTTACTTAACATTACTTAACAAAGACTCAGAAAACAAAAATTTATTTCGGCTTTCCGGAGTCTGGAAAAAAAGGTAAGATCAATTTTACTTAAGGTAAAAATTCAATCTGACTTTCCTTTTCAAGTCAAATCTCCCAATTTTTGGCATTTGAAACAATACGTCGTGGAATTCAATTCGCGGAAAATGTCCCTGGTGAAGTTTTTAGTGGACTGAATAAATACGAACATTTCTTTGAACTTTCCGCAAAACTGGCTGTTCAGCAAGATATTCGTAGTTTTTTAATGTAACTGTGATCATTGTAACCACTGTCTGCATTATTGTTTTTTTAAAGATATGTAGTAATCAATAAATCTTTCATATTAATTCATCTTTTAGTTATTAACTTTCATTTAATGGGATTCGCATATAAATTAGAAATGGAGTTTCGTATACGAAAATTAGCTTTAATTTTTTTTCGGAGAATTATGATAAAACTAAGCTCAATTCTATATATCGAAATTTCTATATATCGAATTTTTTTCCGGCAATTTGCTACTTCGATATATGGAGGTTCGACTGTATTTGTAAACTACATATTGTAACAAATAGATATGCTGCCCTAAAAGGTTACATGAAATTTCTGTTATAAGAGTCAGTCTGGGCCCGGTGCTCAATGCAGTAACTTAAGAAATAAAATAAAATCATACACTATTATTATTGTGGACACGGAAGGACTTATTTCTGTTTTCAGCGCCTATGTAAGTACTCTGCGACCTTATACGATAATTATTGCGGGACATGAAGGGAGGTACACTGAGTATGTTACAAGGAAAATACAAATTCTAAATGACAGACGTTATTGTAATGTATATTGTCTAAGAGCTTTTTTCTGAAGTAAAGAGAAAAAAAACGGAAAACGGTATATCCGTATTATTCAGAAAAGCAACAGAAAAATTACTGAAATACAGTGACTTCCGCTTATAAGAATCGCGTTTGTTATTATGGTTTTTTATTCTTATAAGCGGTTGATTCTTATAGCCGAAATTTAGGTTTTTGGACAGGCAGACACACACCTATATATACATATATTAGATAATTTACCATAAAATACTCTTTAATTTACGTTAATTATCTTTTATTAAAATTATTTTTTATAATTTTAAAATTACAACTTAATTTCTAGACCTATAAGTAGATACACATGATTACAGTAAGAGAAGAAAAAAATCCAATATTTGTTACAAGTTACAACATACCTGCTTAACACTTTTAACATTTCAACTACAGGAAGAGAGCAAGAAAAAGTTTTCTATAGTAGTTTGACGTAATGAAGTTTTCAGGAGGCTGTTTATACCTCTTTCAATTCTAATAGTCTCAGACGAAGATTCACCTTCTAGCTTACGTTTCACGGTTTGATAACGTGCTGAATCTACCAATGTCACGTTTGCCTAAGTGATAGTGGACACTTCGCCGAAGATTTATGTATTTTAGGGTCCACGAAGCCGCAACCAGGATGTGGGGGGTGGGAAAAAAAGAGTCCCTATTTTTGTTTGTCAGTGGATAAAAGTTAAATCGGACTCGGACGGGTAAAGATGCCCCCGGGTCAAGCTAATTGGATAGTGTTTAGCTAAAGCGTTTAAGGGGAAACTATTATGTTATGTCTAACAAAGAAAGGGATGAATTTTACGACTATATTCCATCCCATCTTATCAATCTTTCTTAAAAAAAGAAAGAACTTCGTGCCTTTTGAGGGTTTAAGTGGCTTGTTTGGAAATATGAAAGGAAATCGAAGAGTGTAAACTGATTCTTAAAAACGGTGGATTGATTCTTTGAAGCGAAAATTTTAACGTGGAAATAATGCATTTGTTTTTATTTTAACGATATTGATTCTTATAAACGGTTGATTCTTATAACCACTGATCACTATAAGCGGTGGTTACTGTATATCACTTTGAAAAGAAAAGATAAAACCTTTGTGCTCGAGGAATAAACAGGAAAACCAACGTAAATAAAGCACAAGTAGCAGAAAGATGCAATTATTTTGCATACGGCCGTTTCGAAGCTACAAAGGAGCTTCTTCATCAGTGCAACGAACTTAGTGGTAGCTCAAAAAAGCCAAAGACTAAGCTTTTACTGCTATTTGTGCTTTATTTACGTTGGTTTTCCTGTTTATATATCACTTTGTTTGAAGAGCTTTAGAAAGAGTTCCAAGTTTACTATCAAATAGTAGGATGTAAACAATCCTAAAAACACACGGTATCCTGAAAGTACACTCTCCGCTAAATAGTGAATCAATATAATGTAATATTGAGTATAATACGTTTTATGTAATATTCTTAACTTAGGAGGTAAAATGAGTAGCCAATAAATTGATACAAAAAAATCCTAGAATATATTCAATCCCAATAAACAGATTTAAATTTCCGTATGCACACGACAATAATTTGCTAAACTTCCCATAAAGGATACTCTATATTTATTATTGTCAAATACAAAAAAATCTATACCGCGAAAAAAAAACAGTTTTTAAAGAGATCTAGGATTTCTATGTTGCAATGGTGCATTTTTCTTACTTTATTTTTGATATCCAAAGAAAAAATTCGGAAAATTGCTGCAATATTTTGATATGTCATAGGAGAGTAAGTTCCTCTATCTGTTTTCTTGTATACGCCACTTTTAGAAAATTCATATGTTAGGAAAACATATTATGTAGTTCATAAAAACTAAAATTACTTATCACCTGTTTTCAGCTAATTGACCTCTGTTCTAAACTGTCGTATCCTGATTCAGCTGGGTGAACCGTCAGAAGTTGACCTCTAGAAACTGCAAAGTCATTGACTCACCAGTCCAAACCTCCACAACTTGAGGAGGTGGTGTGCCAGACAGATGTTTTGTTTTAAATGGGAGGAGTTTTCTAGTAAAATTAAAAAGTGAGTGATTTTATTTATTTTAGAAAGCCGAACAGATGGCAGTTTGCAATCTTTAAAGTCTCATGCTAGAAAAGGTAAATCAAATCAATTTAACTGGAACAAATATTTTTGCTCCGTGGACGGATCACAGCATTTCGCCTTAAAAACTACAAAACATTTAAAAATTCTCTTCAATGACAAAATTAATCCCCAGAATAGCCATGCATTTCAAAATCTACTTTCATGAACTTAAAAAGGTCACAGCCTAAGGGTAAAAATATATAAATTTAGAATAAAAGCTCAAGTAGAAACGAGCCTTAATTTTATTTTCTCCTCGTAAATGCTTTGAAATGTTTCATTATAATTCATACAGATAACAAACTCATACACACTTATCGCTATATTCCAGTGGAAACGAGTATAACAAAGATTTAAATAAACACAATATTTCATAAAAGTTGAAAATTAACTCTATGTCGTCTAGTTAAAATCGCTATTTGCTGTGTTCCTTTCTTAATACGTAAGAAACCAATCACGTACTACGTGATTGGTTTTCTGGTCTAAAGTAGGGAGACAATGTGATATACATTTAAATTAATAGGAGTTTTCGTTTAACCCTTTAAGGTCAGCATTACATAGAACGTGATTACGTACTCGTGGGCTTCCTCTCCGACATGAATGCGTATCGTTGGGCTATGGGGGAAACTGTTGTTGCTGATCTATATTATTAGTTCAGAAAGGATAACGTGGCTTTGTTATTGATGCATTGAATTAATATTCTTAGATAATTATCATATATGTGGAGGGGACAAAGACATTCAGTTCCATAGTCTTCTGAGTATCTTTCTTAACATTACCACTACTCTTTTTCTGATGGTGCATATACATTGGTGCAGCGTTCTCTGCCTGTGCCTTGGGGAATCCAGTGATTTATGTTCACTCTGTACTCTGTACTATGCGTGGATCGCCTCCTCTGGCGGTCCATCAAAGAAAGAGTGAGGGGTCAGCGGGTCAAATGGTGTCGAGCGGGATCGGGGGAGACACCACATCAAAGAAACCTTGCGGGCGGGAATGGGGGTGGTTCTAAATACCGTGTCTAATGTTACCGTGACTAATGTGATGACAGGAGTCGGGCAGAGAACTCTGCACCAATCTATATGCGCTATTACAGGTGCTAACTATTTTTCTCCCTTGTTAGCTGTTTTTCCCTTTGAGTGGAAATTCGTTGGGCATTTATCTACCCCTTACGAAAATAAAAAAAAAGAGACCTAGCTTCCTAAATACAAATAAAAACAAAGAATGCTCTGTATAATTTAAATGAAGATTGGTAGGGTATTTTTCCATAACGTCGCAATTACAATTTAAAATACAATTTTCCATAACCCACGCAATTACAGTTTAAAAAATAGATAATTTAAAAAGCAGATAGCACTTTCAAAGATATAAAAGAAGAATGCTCCCCAACTTTTAGAGTTATCAACACTAAGAGAACTTTTAACACATTATTTTAATTCAATGTTCTTTGCTCTGCTATCTTTCTAGCTAATTATTCGTCAATTTGAAAATTGTAATAATTGAGCGTCCCAATGTAAAAGAACACTGGTATATAGAATATCATGTAAAATGATTTCAATTAACTTTTGAAGTAAAAAATTGATATAATGTTGTCTGCTTGTATCCGTATTCTCTTCTTGTGGTAACTTTATAGAAAAACGTAGCCAGTTAATTCTCCAAAAGGCATTATTAGGTACTATGGGAGAATTATGAGTAGTTGGGGAATTGCCGTGAGATTACTCTTAAAACTGCGCACATAGTTCAATAAAAACTTTTTGTGATAAAGAAAATGAAAAAGTCTTTACCAATACAAGGTATATGTAGTCTCTGAGGTTGAACATCTAAGAGGGTTTTATAACGAAAACAATTTCTTTACTACACTAAATTTGGTTTTCATTTTCTCCGTCTTTTTTTCCCCAAATTTTCCCCACAAAAACAAATTAGGAAATGGTCCCTCAAGGCGCGCCATGCTTCACTGGTTATTTCTGTCTATTTTGTCCCGTCAGTTCTCTTAACAGGCATGGGTAGCACGAGTTCCAAAATTTCCGGTACACCTTTCCTGTCAAAAGGTATCACGTATATTCCAGCTCATTATTTTGATCTGCTTCATACACGGGTCTCATTGATCATACTTTTTTTATTTGTGTCTCATATATTTCCATAAGCTAAAATCAAATGATAACATTAATTACGACATTTGTTTTTTATAATATGTTAATTTTCTTTAAAATATTTTTACTTTCCGAAAATTTGGCAAGTCAAAAAAAATTTTATCGGTTTTTCTTTAAACAAATTATTTTCATCACTCCGTTGCTATCGCTAAATTTCCTAAAATGTCATTATTTTTTTAGTATGAATTTCTCTAATATACATTTAGAATCATTGATGCTAATTATTCAAAGCTGTATAGTGAATTTTACACAGCATTATGATTAAAAAAATTATTTGCTGTAGTCCTCGGAGGGGCTTTTTGACGATTTAACAGTTTAAAGACTGTGAAAGGACGTAAAACAGCATGAAAGTAATAAATATGTAGTAAAGAATTTTATAGAAAAGTATTTTTAAAATATTCAGTAAGATGAGTGTTTCGTTTTTCACACTAGGACAATACCAAAAGGATCTGCCTCAGGATGGAATACTGGAATAAAATACGCAGTCAGGAAAGAATAGGTCTCTCAGAAGTCTCATATTTATGGATTATACTACAGAGGCTGTTCGCACATTTTTTAGACGATTTTGGTAAGCGGTAATAAAAAATCTTTTTCTGCAAAAGAAATAATTGCAATTGTACTATGTTTTTAAAAGTCAAAATTATCGTCTGCGGCTTGAAAGTTTTGTTTTTATTCAAAATGGCGTTTTTAACAAAGCAGTGGTTCGAAGGCTACATTTATGCTCTTTCCGAAGAGAAATATGCATACTCCGTTATCCAAAAACGATGTGAGAGTCATGGTTTTGTGATATCTAAAGCGTCGATAGGTAATATCGTCAACAAGAAAGAAAAAAAACGTCGAATTGGAGCCTCAAGTGGGACAAAAATTCCAAACAAGTATCCAAGGAAAAAACGGACATCTTCGACTATTGCAAAGGTACGTTGTTCAATGTTAAAAGAAAATCCCCCTAGTCAAAGGACAGTTTCAAAATCATTAAAATGCTCAGTGTCCACTGTAAACAAAATGATAAACGTTGATTTAAATCTTAAGAAAGCGAAAAAACGCAAGGTGCGTTTTTTCGCTTTCGCGTTTTTTCGCATCGTCTTCTTCCAAATCATATCGCTGAACGCAGGACACGCTGCAGAATTCTATATGAGAAACACTTATCCAAAGAAAAATGGAAAACAAGTGTCACAATAGATGAATCATGGGTGTATTTAAATGATTGAAACAAAAAAAGAAGCCATTTATTATCATAAAAGGGGAGAATTATCTAAGTACATGGTTCAAAGAATCGAAAGAAAGTTTTTCTAAGGGATTCATGATTGTTGCTGGCTTTTCTTATAATAGCAAGTTAAAAATAAAGAGAGTGGGAAAAAAATGTCAAGATTAACTCCAAATACTATCAGGAACATATTTTATCGCCATTTTTCTGAATGAAATACCATCGCTTTACCCACAGTGCCATCAATCTGTGAGAATCCATCAGGACAAAGCTAGCAGTCACACATCAAAATCCACTGTAAATTTCCTAAAAGAAATGGAACAAAAAAACTGGTATCAAGGCCATACCCTTCACTGATATCCCTACTAAATCTCCCGATGTATCATCTATGGATGTTTGTGCTTTCGGACTTTTAAAATCTGCATTATCCAAACGTCGTCCCAAAACCCTTACAGGACTCTGGAAAGCTGTTCAGGAGGAATGGGATAGAATACCTCTTCTGACACTTCAAAAGGCATTATTATCCTGGAAATTGCGGTGTCGAAAGATAGTTCAGAATAAGGGATGTCAAATAGAACATTTAAAACACAAGAATTTTATGTAATTTAGTTTTGTGAATACAATATACATCGTCTAAAAAATGTGTGAACAGCCTCTGTAGCTAATTTGATACAGCATTATGATTATAAAATAATTAAAAAATTAACTTCTCTAGACCTCAGAGAGGCTTTTTGGCGATTTAACAATTTAAAGACTGTGAAAGGGCGTAAAACAGCATAAAAGTATTAAACAAGTAGTAAAGAATTTTATAGAAAAGTATTTCTAAAATATTCAGTAAGATGAGGGTTTCGTTTTTCACACTAGGACAACACCAAAAGGATCTGCCTCGGGATGGAATACTGGAATAAAATACGCAGTCAGGAAAGTATATGTCTCTCAGAAGGCTCATATTTGTGGATTATACTAGTCTATCCTCTCTATTTATGTTCCTCGATTCAATCAAATACTACATGATCTCGTAAAAATTGCGAACATCTTTTTGCTGATCTAGTTTTTACATTCCTGGAAATTTTTCTGAATAGCCTTTGTATCCCAAAAACAAACAAAAAAAAAAAAAACTATTTGTTGATGTCATACTTCTACGTATTTCTCAATTGTTCGAGGTAATTGGCTGTATATTAAGTGAACTTTTTCCGTTATCGCTCTGCTTCTCCTTTTCATTTATTCAGTGTAAGAATGCACCTCCAGATGCGTAAATAATTGAAGCGACAAATTTTCTGCAGTCTTCTTTTGAAAAATGACCTGGAGGTACAGATGAAAGACAAGGAACAACTCTGGGTTTCAGTGACCCAATTTCACATTATTTGACTCGCGTTTATTTTTTTGTGTTTCATAGGTACAAGACAAATATCCCAACTATAATTTTAAAAGACGCGTAAATCTTCTTACAATGTATAATAAGAAGCAGAAATCCTATTGAAAAGGCCAATAACCTAACATTTACTTGAATTTTTTAATAATATCTTTAATTATTTTCACATTGTTGTATAAGACCAAATGTTTGAAATTAAGAAATAGATTAAGGCAACCTTTTCAACCTTTATTAGAAGTCTGGAGCTCAAAATTCTCAATAAAGAAAAATAAAATTAATAAATCATACTTTTGCTGAAACCATAGTACAGGGGTTTTAGTGCTAAAAATGACACAAATCACATGTTGCAAGGATGATTTAGTTGCCATATAAAACACTTATGCTATCCTGTCTGTTTACACTGATTATTTATAATTTAAATTCCCGATTTGTATGACGATGAACCTAAACTTTTTTGCAACATCTGTGAAAATTTATACGGCATTTCAATGTCCTATAGTCACTAAACTGTCTTCAGAATTTTTAATTTAGAGTAAAAATTCTAAAAAAAAAAGTTTTTTAAGCAAAAAAAGTTATTTTTATTTTTTGCCCTCTTAAAAAAACTAATAAATACATGTTTTTTTTTTTCAATACTGAAGGTAAAATATTTCGAAAAGTTATCTGTGAACAAAAGCAAGAAAATTTATGCAAACATAACTAATGAACCATTAGTTCTGTCTGCATAAGATATTTCAAAAACTACACGCTATAAATTTCAAATTTTAAAATTTTAAAACAAAATTACAAATTTTCCAAGTACTTTATTTTGCGTGTGTAGCTTATTTTATTAAAAGATACATACGAGGGAAGAAATCTATGCAAAATGGGTGAGACCCCTAAAGTTTTAGTTTTTTTTTAAAGCAGTGTAAAATACACTTTCCCGTGGTCCAAATGATGAACACTTATGATTTATCTGTTAAAATATCTTAGTACCAGGTGATAGAAGATACCCTCTATCAGATGCATGCACTCTGGTATCGCACATCTGTACTCGAAAAGGATCACCTATGGAGTTTATTCTTAGGCCGTCTGCACACGGAGCAACTCAAAAGAAACTGATAACTGACTCCAGTCACAAACCAGTCCGTGATGAGTCGTACAAACTCGTCGGACGAGTTTGTAACCAGTTGCGCCGTATGCGTGGCTCCATTCAATTACATAGGTTACGACTCATCACGGACTGGTTTGTGACTGGAGTCAGTTATCAGTTTCTTTTGAGTTGCTCCGTGTGCAGACGGCCTTAATCTCCCTACTGATTAACATCGAAGGTAAGTGTCAAGATGATACTTACCTTCGAAGACCATGTATTAAAGGGGGGATAATAGGCCATCCTATAGGCCTGACAGACCATAGGATCTGAAAGGTCATCCTATTTAAAGGGTGTTAATGAGTCCTCCCCCCCCCCCCATCTAAAGTCCCAACGAAGTCAATACGAGGATTGTGTCTATACATCATTCTTTTGAGCGTTAACTAGCCCGCAAATCTTCAGTCCCCGTGTTCAGCCAGAAGGAATTTTCCTCTGGGTGTTTTTTTAAAGGTAGATTAGCAAATGCATATTTTTAATTACTTTTCTGCATTTTAAAATAGACTTAAGTTCAATGCGCTTGTTATTGAAAAATCATTTTCTTTGAATTTACTTCTTTCAGAAGGTAATTTTAATTTTATAGCAATAGATATGAGCAATTTAATGCCCTTCATGAATTAACAATAATAATAATAAAATTACCCACTGAAAAAAAATTTAAAACTTTTAAAGCTATACACTTTTTAATTAAAATTCTACTTTATATGAGAAAAAAAGAGAAAATGAAAGCATGCGTTTGCTGATTAGAAAAAGAAGAATAAAAAGAGCAAATCTTCCCGTGGATGGACATTGGGATGGAAGGTCTGTAATGTCTACTGATGCACCACCATTGCCAACAGCAGCTCTCGTATTCAGTGACAATGGTAATTAAGCATCTGGCCTGCTAAATCAGGCCGTAAGTAAAGCCTGTAAAAAAAATTATGATCATAATAGGAATAACAGTGAAAGTACATATCTCAATGGCAGTTTTTCGGAAAGTACCGTAAAATAAACGAGTAAATGTACCAGGAATACAGTCAACTGTCTTTAAAGGGTAAAATTATACAGAAGTTATCACTACAATTACCAACCCAGTGCTCTCTAAAATGACGTCATGGTCGATGCACGTTAATCAGCTGCTAATTAGTGGGCAAGAGAGTTTAACCATTTTTGGCCTATTTAACGAGTCTCAACTCCCTTCACCCCTTTCAGGCTGACATGGGCATTGTTAGGTCTCAAATATGAAACGGCGCGGGAAAATGAGACCCGACTTGATGAGCAGACGCTCAGAAATTAAAAGGTGTACAGTCAAGGTCAGTCGAACATGCTCTGTCAGGTTACGTCTTTTTTTGCCCTTTCCATCGCCTACAACAAAGCAGCACTTGGGCGAGGGACGTGTATGTGTGAACTGAGGCGCGAAATCTTAACGAGTCTCTCATAATGGTGTTGAAATAATGATTTGGCTATCGACGTCGAAAACGCTCTTTATCCATTTCAATCAGGCCGGCAGTGAATTAAATGGTAGGTTCCGAAATTGCCTGTCTACGTAGACGTGATGCCGTGGATACTAAATCGCTGGGCTCGCGGGATTTAAATTTTATATTGTTCTTTTGCCATAATATCACTTAGAGGAAGTTAGCAAAATCAACACGAAGAGCAAATTTCGGACACAAACAGCTAAAACGGGAACTTGAAAAGCCAAACGAAATTAAATGGGCTCAATCTACTGATAAGGACTTCTTCAAAGAGTAATTAACTATAAGTGTTATAATGAAGCAACAAGAGATCCAGGGTTACATTAGGTTCAATTGGTGGGTAAATTTTTAACTTACGATGCGAAACGTGATGATGACACGCACCATTATTAGGCAGTTTTATCGTTATGATAAAAGATAGAGCCTACTCTAGTATAAAGTTCAGGGAAGAAAGAACCAAAATATGAACTATAAAAAATTTACAGACTGTAAAGATAAATGCGATCAGAATTTTCACATAGTGGATATAAATTTTATCTCAAAGCAGCATTGAATAAATTAATCATATTGAAAGAACCAAATCTGATTGATGTTCTGGTGGAGAGGGCGAAATGGGAAATGATAAAATTTTAAAGAACTCTGGGAGCAAAACTCTTCTTGGAACTTTCCATAGAGAAATTATAAATATTATAACAATAAATGCAGTTTACTTTATAGAAAATTTTAAAAATTACATTATTATTTAAAAAATGAACCTCATATATTTCAGTATATGAAATGGAATGGCAGTTCGTATTTGCTCAGAATGTCCTACATAAATAGGATTCTGACTTTGTATTATGAAAGTGTATCCGTATCAAAATGCGTATCATGAACCGGTCTAGTGTAAACGATGCTCTGTATCAGAGTATCAATATCTGATATGTAGTTACGACATGAGCATGATGTACTTGCCATCATTATTTCACCCATATGTTAAAGAAATTATACAAAACACAGATGCAAAAGGATAACTTTTTTCTGTAACAAGGGAAAGAAAGACATTGGGGATCACTGGAAATGTGCTTTGGGAAAAACAAAATTATTTAGGGAAAAGATAAGGATATGTTGACAGATAAGTTAAAAACAAGACTGCTCAACGTCGTTCTGTATGATTACACAAATGCGTATAAATGGTACAAACACTATATTGCCTTGTCATAATAAGAATTCATGTCAGGTTTTGTTTACATTTCAAGTATACGGAGCCAAAATAGGCCAAACATTTAAGTGATACTAGTCAAGTTTATGGAGATCAATTAAAGCAAATTAATTCACTGAAATTTTCTTTTCGTTATAATTTTAAACACAACTCTAAGTTCTACGAATTATGTGCAAGTATACCCCAACTCGACGAAGAAGAATTAATAATAATTGTTGTCTGTCATAGCAACAGTTATTATTAGATCCAGTTAAAAGTCGAGAATCGGTAAATAAAAATCAGTTGGCCTAAATGAAAATTTTTAAAAGGGTACGGGACATAAGATTTTTTTAAAAACTTATACTCAGTTTGCAATGATTCCCTTCCTCAATTTACCTTTATATAAAATGATTTTGTTTTTATGGTATACATTTGAATAATTTGAATTTTTTAAAAAAATTATTTAAAATTCAAAATTAAAACCAGGTTTTCGATGCATCTACTCATCCAATATCACTATTTGCATACATTTTTTCCTTTTATACACTGGAAAGGTTTCAAAAGGATTTTTCTTCATATGTTATAAAAATTATATTCACAAAATTTTCAATCACTAAGAGGCAAAATCTATTTTTCACAGTAGTTTTTTGCTTCGATGAAAACATTTTCAAAATTTTTATTCTTAATAAAAAAATTCGGAAACTATTTTAATGAAATCAGTATAAAAGAACGTTGTACAAAATTTCATTTGAAATGCAAGGAAGTTTATATGTGTCCTTTAAAAGGACATATGTCGTGAACCCTCTTTCTTACACCGGTTCACTTAGGTTCTTTCTATGGCCTAGGGACAAATGAGGTTGTGCAAAAATGAGTCGTCACTGAACAAGACGAACATAAATTTATTTACAGATTTAACATTTAAACAGTTTCACACATAACATAGCAATTGAAGAAAACTCTGCACGAGGTGGGCAAGCCTGCAATATCTTACCAGACCTCGGCTATCCTACACTCTAATCTAGTTACCGATCAATTAATTAACTGGAGGCGAGACGAGCCTGCTTTAATCTTGCCAGGCCTCCTGAAACTACTGTCAGAGATTCTCTTTCTCTATCTTAATTCTAATTACCAAGTAATTACCTAACCAGAGGTGAGACGAGCCTTCTTAAATCTCGCCAAACCTCCGTTCCCTACCAGTGACGCTCTCCTTCTCTACCTTTCTTACTGACTGCCCGACGACCCCCTCCACCCTCTTGGGTTCAACGCCCCCGCATCCAATCCTCTGATTGGTAGAGGGGTGGGGGAATCACGGGGCACAACATTTTCGCTTTAACCAGCGCTACGTTTCAAACACACTACAACATTATTACACTACAACAATTTTATTACACTACAACATATATAAGTTATTAAATATTAATTGTCTTCTAACATTTAAAGAATATAAATCGTAAAAAAATTCCGTTCCGACATAAATAGAATACAGTACAGATGTACAGCACGGTACAGATTGATAATACAGCATGAACATTCTGTATCAAACAAAGTAACAATCGTAGAGACACTCAGTTTGTGTTATTTAGTTTTAAAATCTTTGTTGTATGTTTTAAGACAAGACACTGAAAACGCTATTTTTGCCGTCATCGTTTCTACAGTCATCAAAATATGTTCTTGCTAAGATAAATTTTTTTTTCTACAATTTGACTATCCCATTATCTACACATCTATACTTCCTTGAACATTCAGTTGAATTTTCACAGTTATATCACTCTTAGTGGTCGATTTTTTAACAGGTGTTTCATTTTTAGATCTTTTGAAGTTGAAAGAGACTCCATATTAATCCTACCATCTAACAACGAACATTCCTATGATCCTTTTTTTTTTCGTTCACGTCTGTACACTAACACCAATAATCGGGAGTTAGTACATATTTCCGAAAAGAATGTAAATTTTCGTTAAATCCTTGAACCCTGGCTTATCTAATACTCCAAAAGATCCAATGAAATAATAAATCAAAAGCAAATTTTAAAGACTTATCTTCGGAGTTTTTACAAAGAAAAATGAAATAATTTAATTAATTCATTTCATTCTAAAATATGTTAAAATGTTTAAATAAAGTAAGATAAATTTTTCTTTGTTATTCGTATTATGATTTTAACATAACATTAATTATGATTTTAACATAATGTTTAACATAACATTTATTTCATTTGAATCCATCGTTACCACTATCGATAATTATTATATACTTTAGTATGTATATAACACTTGTATATCTGGTACACATATATCAAAACAAAAATATCAGTGCTTTTTTCCGATAAATATACATTTATGTTTCAACTTGGCATTTTGAATCACTAAATCCACAAATGTGATTTCGAGATACCTTTATATTCAGTTATTCATGTCATGAATTTCCCATCTGTTGGAGCAAGTTTACCGTTTTCTGCAAGAAATTCCAAGCGTTTCTAACCGTAAAATACCACATCCTGTGTTTTGAAATGTTACGCGAAAAGAATTTACCTTCTGATGCATATTAATGCCTATTTGAAGACAGAGAGATTTCTGTTTCCTCTCCTAATTTGTCCAAAACTTCGTAACGTAGAGCCTTGCATCATTACAACTGCTTTTCGTCCGCTCTAATGGAAAGAAAGGCTTATATCCTAGAATGAGAGATGACAACGGATCTATTTTGAATTTTAGGTCGTATGGTGACGTTAAATGAAAATAAGTGGCCAGAATCTTTTGCGGAAAACAAGCAGACACCTGACATAATAAGCGGGAATAAATTGCAATTAATGCTTCATTTCATTATTTCATTTACGCTCATTCGTTAATAGTAAAATAAAGAGGGAGCTTTCTCTGGAAAACAACGCAAAAAAACAGATATTTCTCCGGCAGAAGTTTAGCTATGAAAATTAAGAGATCAAAAGGTAATAATTAAAATTTAACTTTGAATTTATTATTTTTCAGACGAAATAATACTATCATGTTTCACCATCTTTGGTGTACCGAAATAATAAACATTTCCAAAATACTCGGTGGTAATAGACCTAGATCCGAGGATGTTCAATAGACTGAAGATGCCTATGTTATCAAGGAGGATTTTCCTACAGGTAGTGAATGTAATACCGGTGTACCGGTATTTCGAATATCGGTATTTCGTGCTATTTTGCAATTTCGTAATACCGGTATTTGCTAAGGATAAATAACGGTATTACGGTATTACTATAAATAATAAATATTTTTATCAAAAGTTTTGATTTAAATTATTGGCCATCTACTATTATTTGAAGTAAGTATTTTTTTTCATTGATGTGACAGTACTAACATAAATCAATTGTTGTCTCATTTCCGTTCCGCTTCGATTAGTGATTTCAATACCAGTATTAGCTATAAATGAAAAAATCGTTACAAAAGTAATACAAAAGTAATACAAAAATTAGATTTATTCAAAACCGTCAGACGAGAGACCAAAATGCTAGAAGACGAAGGACTTCGAGGCAAATATTTAGAGTAAGTATATCACACATTATTAACAATACCACCAACCAGCGTAGATACAGAAAGTGTATTTTTAACTGCAGGTAATTTGTGAACAAAAATATATTCCCGGCTTACGGACAGTTTAATAGATGCATTATGTTTTTCACGATCGAATTTAAAAAAAATACGCAGTCAATAAATTAGTTGTTTCTCCTTTAATAATAGATATTATATGATAGACTGCACAATTAAATTTTTATGTGATATTTACTTTTCTCAATAATAATACAAAATATTTTGTTACTTCATTGTATTGTAATACTAAAGTGATTTATTTTTTATTTATATTTTTCTTATATTTATATATTTTATTTATATTGTTTCTAATGTTATAAATTATTTTATGGCTATTATTAATAATATTTGATCATAACGTTTGTTCCTATATTTTATATTTTTACATAACAAAATTGTTTATATTTTTATAGTTTATGCATTTTTTGCAAAATCTAATTAATATGGCAAAGAAACAACTGTGCTTTTGTATCTTTTTTGAAAAATTCCTAATACCGGTATCCAGGTATGACGTTTATATAACGTTTGAAAAAATACCGAATGCCGGTATTGTACAGGGTGCGGCAGAAAGAACATTCTGATTTGGAACGTCAGTAGACAAAAATACAAAGCAAGATAGCGAAAGAAATCTTACCTGAGAAGTCCACAGTATGCCATTGTCATCCATTAAGTTTTAAAGATTACGTCAGTTAAATGGCGACCGTCATTTTCGATGCAGTTTTGAAGTCTCTTTCGGAAATTTTGCATGGATCTGCGGACCATATCCCGCGGAATCGACTTCTCAACACCTAACTTGGTTCTATCATAAAATGACTAGAAAGAAAAAATTATTCTAAAATTATGCCAATATTTAATAAATGTTATTCACATTAATACTTTTTCAGCATCAAAACATAAAAGTAAGTTCATACCAAGAATGTAGTAAAGTTTTAAACTAAGCCTCCATGAAGATTTATGTTAAATAGTAATGAATAACCTTAATATTTTAATATTTTCTTGTTTTTTTTTCTTTTTTTCTCTACATTTAAAAAAATAACTTGGTAAGAAACATGACAAAACCAAACCAAAAACTAATAATTTTTATATGAAAATAAAAATCCAACAAAACTTGACTCCATGAAAATATTCTGCTAAAAACAATTAACTTTATAATAAAATAAATATCAAAGAGAATTTGAAAACAAATCAAAAGTAAATGTGTTGTTAAGTTTTGAGTACATCAACAACAAATTAAAAACTTAAGGAATATTACAGTTGAATGTAAATATGTATATATATATACATATGTGTGTGTGTGTGTATGTATATATACAGGGTGCGGCAGAAAGAACGTTCTGTTTTGAAACGTCAATAACAAAAATACAAAGAAATCTTTTATAACCTGAGAAGTAAACAGTATGCCATTGTCATCCATTAAGTTTTAAAGATTACATCCGTTAAATGGCGACCGTCATTTTCGATACAGTTTTAAAGTTTGGAAATTTTGCATGGATCTGCGGACCATGTCCCGCGGAAGCGCCCTGATTTCTTGCGAAATTGCTGCCTTGAGTGCTTGCAAATTTCTTTCTGCGGGGCTATCTCAAATCAAAAGTGTACCAACACTGACCATTAAATTTGCAAGCACTAAAGGCAGCAATTACAACGAAATCAGGGCGATTCCGTGGGTCATGGTCCGCAGATCCATGCAAAATTTCCAAAAGAGACTTCAAAACTGCATCGAAAAGGACGGTCGCCGTTTAACTGATGTAATCTTTAAAACTTAATGGATGACAATGGCATACTGTGCACTTCTCAGGTATAAAAGATTTCTTTCGCTATCTTGCTTTGTATTTTTGTTATTGATGTTCCAAATCAGAACGTTCTTTCTGCCGCACCTTGTATTTTTGGTCCGGTATTGCAATCACTACTTACAGGGGTGCGTGTGTTCCATGCGGTTTCATCTTTTCCAGACGATATCATACTTCGAATCACCATTACATAACCTGATTATTCACAGATTTGAAAGTAGACTATCCTTTTTTGACGTCTATAAAATGATGTGACAATCTTGCCAACTGGAATGCGATAGGATGTTTGACTTTAGGATGGGATGTTTGACTTTTGGTCTAACTTTAAGTACTTTGACATTCCCCTAAATTGCTAAAGGTGTCAAAATGCCGATAAGTCGAGAGAATTAAGAGACTAAATTCGATCGCAGGTCTTCGTAAAGTCGTTATAAACTATAAACAATATATTGATTTTACAAATCATTTCTACAAATTCGGCTTCATTGGGTTTCTATTTTTTAGATTTCCCGCCCAAAGAGAATTCGCCTGTGATTTCATACTAACTCATGATGTCTAATTATTTTCAGTCCGATTTTGAATCCTAAAGGCATTTGTTTAAAATCTTTAACTCTACGTTATGAACATTAATATACTCTTACCAGACTTACAAAAATATTTTCTATAAGGGATAAGAATATTTTGATTCTTACCATACTTTTCGTCCTACGTGTTGTTAAAAAACTTCAAAAATAGCTTAAAAAACAAAATACTGGCCGGTTAGTTTTCTTTATGACAGTCCAGCTTATGATACTTTCCCGACCTCATATAACATTTTTCGTACTTGGAGTGAATTTATTATTATTGAAGTGTTATATCTTTAACACTGCAATGTCACTTTCTAGTGGTCTTTGACATTACATTTATACTACCCACAGTAATGAAATAAAATGGAATTATTAATAATTTAAAATGAAGCACCGATTTTTAATCATAATTGCTTTTATCACCATGGGAAAATGGACAATTTCTAAAATTTAAAAATTAGCAGTGCTATATGTGTGCTTCTTTTAACTACTTTTTTTCCTAACTTTTGGTGCAATGGGATTATACAGAATACTTTTTTACAGTACTGGAAACAAACAATCGTCTTTTACTTTTCAGTTGTTGTTTTTATTTTATAATTCGTACAATCATTTTTTGGACATCCCCCGACAAACGAAATATTTCACTCGGTTATTCTTACCACTATGCCGCTTCTAGAAAAAGCTACCGCATCGCTTCAGTAAAAGGTGTATTCTCTGTGCAAAGACTTACTTCTTTTCCCGAAAACTTCCTTGTTTCTAACTTTCACAAATCAAAATTCTTACTCTGTTCTGAACTTAAAATTTTGCAAGCAAACGAACAACAGTCTTGCTGAAAACTTGGCTTTGTTCATTTATTTTGAATTGAGTTATGCACCCATTTTAATGCATACCATTCATAAAACACAGCCCCCCCCCCCACATTAGCAATTGTTTACTATTTCACCACTTATCATCTGAATGAAACACAGTGAACAATCAACACTTCCAGATGACAGCATTTGACATACAAATCAGTCAGAGGAGGAACTCGAGCGATAAAATAGCGTGCCACTTCTTTTGATAACCCGTTCCCATTGCCTTACATTTAAGTTTTATTTCCCTATTTTTAGACCGTCGAAAAAAACACCGAGTGCGCATTAAAGTAATATTTATGCTTTTTTTACAAGGATCCCCCCATACGTATTTTTCGTCCATAATAAATTTAAAAAGAAGCCTGGATCAAAAAATTGCACTTTTATTCATTAAAGCAAACAAAATTTAAAGAAGGGGATTTTTTAAAATAAGTAGTTGCACAGTTGAAGCGATGATAAATAAAAGGTATATAATTATGTTTCATGCTTCATCGTTTACGATTGAATTTCTTAACTGTAACTTCGCCCCTCGTTCCGAGTTATTGGGCTTGGTGCGTATAAGATAGTTGATTAGTCTACTGATCCATTAGTCTAAAAGAGGTTCTTTTTTCTCTCCCTTCATTTTATGACAGATTATCCAGCGTTGTGTCTATCACAACTTTCATCAATGATTTCACCCTCCAAAGTACTGACCACAACATCCACTGCTTCATTTGTGAAGTATTACGAAGATCCAGGAGACGTCCAATGAGATCACTCCATTTCACCCTCCAAAGTTCTGACTGAAAAATTCGCTGCTTCACTTTTGTGTTGCACTTAAAAGATACAGAAGACGTCCAATATGAGCACTCATTTTCTCATTTCGTTGAAACTTTCGCTCTTCGATGAAAAATACACTCATGGACAAAAAAATTAGCGCACCAAGAAATAATTGCGGGATCGTAACGAAACTTGCAATGAAGGTACATGTCGGGGAGATATGCAAATGATTAGAAATGCAGCGTGATTGCGCATTACGTATAGCCGGTAGAGGGCGTTGAACATCGTACTCTGTGGAGTATAAAACAGGTAACCAAAGATTGTTTGAGTGTGCTGAATCATTTACAAATGAAGAGCTGTGATAGACATGCCATTACGCCGTGTTCGAAGACAATATAAGCAGTTGTCGCAGTTTGAGAGGGGGAGAATCATCGGGATGATGGAAGCTGGGTGGTCAGCTAGGCGAGTAGCTCGTCAATTAGGCCGCTCTGATTGTGTTGTGAGGAGGTGTTGGGACCAGTGGACCCGAGAGATGTCATGTACACGAAGACCAGGCTCAGGACACCCTCGACAGACCAGTCGTCGAGAAGACCGCCACATCGTAAGAAATGCACGCGTACAGCCAACTGCTTCATCGGCCGCCATCCAGGCACAGGTAGCACCTTCACTAGGGGCCTCTGTGTCTTCTCGAACCATACGAAGGCGCCTGGCTGAAGGACAGTTGGTATCGCGGCGCCCATTACGTGTGCTGCCCTTGACGCCCACCCATCGACGCCTCCGTTTGGAGTTTTGCCGCGCACGCGGAAACTGGACTGCAGCAGAATGGAACCAGGTCGTCTTTAGCGGCGAATCCAGATTCAATCTCGGCAGTGATGACAATCGTGTTCGTGTGTGGAGAGCCCGTGGTGAACGCTTCAATCCTGCCTTTGCTGTACAGCCACACATCGCTCCCACAGCTGGTGTGATGGTATGGGGTGCCATTGCCTACAATACACGGTCACCCCTAGTATTGTTCCGTGGCACCATGACAGCCCAGCGGTATGTTCATGAAATCCTGCAACCACATGTGTTGCCACTCATGCAACGGCTCCCAGGAGCCATTTTTCAACAAGACAATGCTCGGCCTCATACGGCAAGGGTGTCACAAGACTGTCTCCGCACTGTTACTACCCTTCCTTGGCCTGCCCGATCCCCAGATTTGTCTCCAATCGAACATATCTGGGATCATTTGTGACGACGAGTTGGGCATCCCACGAGTTTGAACGAACTAGAGGCAAGGTTACAGAAAATATGGAACGAAATGTCTCAAGACATCATACAGAACTTGTATGACTCAATGCCCGATCGTATCGCATCGTGCATTCGCGCTAGAGGGGGTCCAACGGAGTATTAACTCCTCCGTTCTTTTGCCTTTTTCTCTGAAATAAATTATCCTTTTTCTTTGATTTTCTTATCATTTACTTATATCAAAGTAGTCATTACGTATGTAAAATTTCGTTTCATTTTGACGACTCCTTCTTGGTGCGCTATTTTTTTTGTCCATGAGTGTATATGAAATATCTGCGTTAGAAGGCGTTGGCCTAGGGAACGCAGTTAAACACTTGTTCTTATGGTCCTATGGTCGTATGGACAACTTTCACGAACAATCCTTCGTGTAATAGTAATGTCGGCATTTTCGAGAAATAAGTCATATCTTTCGAACAATTCCAGCCGTAAAATTCATACAAAGAACTGAAGAACATTAATTTTGTTTGACAAAAACTGTAAATAAACCTTAAAAACAGCAATTAGATAGACTTAAGAAATACTGCATTGTCCAAAACTTGATGAAATCTATTATAAAGTATAAACATTTGAGTCACTTTAATAAATTTATCAGTTGAGTGGGCGTCACTGAATCAGTTTCGACGAGATGAAGAAGAGGTATTCGCTGTAAGTCTGTAGAAGATCGTCAAAAACCTAATGCCCTAGGACGGCTATACCAGATTTATAATGAGATGAAAAGAAACGAAACAAACTTGAAGTTTCAGAGAGAACTATCACAATTAAGTCCTACCACTCGTAAAAACTATTATAAAGTGTAGTGATTCAAGTCATCATATAAATTTATTAGTTGAGTAAACGACTGTTATGTATTAGCCTGTTATAGGTGTCACACATAGCATCCGCATCCTGTAATCATATCTAGACGTAGGACTTTCGGATCATTTCATAAATGTAGTTTTCAAGTCAGGCTACAAAAATTAGTATTTCATGTACTTAAAGATATGTAAAAGGATGAAACGAAAGAAAGAGGACAGAGAGGAGAGCTTGTTTATGATACAGAAAGTACATAATTTGAGCGAAACCTAGATAGCTAGTGTTGCTTTTCGGCTGAATTCAAGTTGCCTAACGTTTCTAGATAAGGAAAGAAACCATAATTTCCATTATCTATCTTCAAAATTTGAGAAAGAGACCTTTATAGAGATATTCTATCCTATAGTAGGACATAACTTACTAACTCTTCTTCCACCTTTTTTACTGCAAAAATTTTGTCTACCGTTAAACATTCGGAGGGAGTTCCTGAACTTCATGTGTATATAACTTTAATGAGGTTCATTTAATTCAAAATTTTATTTTATGTATGGTAATGAAAGCTCTTGAAGATTTCCTTCGAAACAAGAATATCCTCTGACACTACAGACTACAGTCATCACCCCAGACCTACCGAACGTGCGTGGAATACTCTAGAGCAGGCGTGTCTAGCCCTTCGGCCCACGGGCCGCATGTGGCCCTTGACAGCTAACTATGTGGCCCCACAAGATCGTAAACTCTATAAGATCTATCTTCCAAGAGAAAAATATTCCTCTCTTCACCCTTCCACCCTATTCACGTCATCGCTTTTTGGTACTAGCTACATTTGTGAACGACTATTTTCAAAGATGAAATACTCGAAGAGTAAAATTGAGATCAAAAATTTCTGATGAGAAACCTTAAGGACTCACAAAGAATTGCAACCACTTCCATCGAACCAGACATTTAAGCATTAGTTTAAATAAAAACAAGGTCAAATATCACACTAGTTTTAAATTCATGTTGCTCTCTTTTTTATGATATGATAAAAAAAGAAAGGAAGCTTTGTTATTTATATAAATTAACTTATATAATTTATACGCGGCCTGAGACTATTCCTTCGCACTCAGTGTACCCGGACAAACCAAAAGGTTGGGAACCCTTGCTCTCGAGAGATAATACATGTATTCTGTTTTACTCGTAAAATTACTTTTTAGACAGGAATAAATTATTCAATCTAAGGAAATATCAATTAATAATTCTGAAACAATTTATAGTTTGAATATTCATAATTATGTGGTAGAAAGGGTTTTTTGTGAGGGTATTATGTTTTATAGCTTCTATAGGGCATCGAAAATCAGTGGCTTCGAGAGCCAACTTCCTCCCAGGGAAATGATTCTTACTGGCTCCTCTGTCTTACAATCATCCAACTAGGAATCAACCCACTCGCTCAATCCAAAAAAACTCTACCACAGGAATCTAGACCCTGCTTCCCTACTCACCCACAGACACACACCTCTCAGATGCCAAAAATTTTAAACCCTTCTTGAACGTATAATTACATGATAAATAACTTATAACGTGTAAACGTCACTGATATGGATCGCAACCCAAGAGTGAGTGATATTTAACTGGAGTAAAAGAACTGATGAAAGCTCAGAAATACCACTCTTGGATGAATCACACAACTTACAAACTTCAATTAAATATGCACAGTTTCGTGGGTGTAGATACAAAGCACTTTTAAAATTATCGGGCTTTCAGTTTCTAGCAGAGACTACTATCGTAAACCATGATAATGCGACTAACATTCAGAACATGAAAAGTCTCCAGATCAGCCAAAGAGTGGCGCTGCCCACGCCTTCTAATTAATATTTTGAGGAACCACATTAATTGAAAATGCGTCATAATGGAAAGAACGAAAGGGAATGGTATAATGGTGACTTCATAGCTTATAAAACTTATTACAAAAATGTTAAATATTTCCCAAAGAGATTTAAATTAATATACAGAGAGAGAGAGAGAGAGAGAACACAAAGTTGATTTTGACTAAACACGAAGCCGCGATTACCGTATTTTCGGCTTTATTCCAATCAGCATTTTAATTTGCGAGTAATTTCATTCGGCATCCCTTCAGCTTTAAGTTTAAAGTAGTTAAAATTACGAAGAATATGATATTTTACCAGCAAAGAAAACTTTGGGGGGGGGGGGAGAAACCAGGAGTCTGCCATTGGCGTTACTCCAAACATTGATAGTGCCATCGTCACACTTGATATAGAATATTCAGATTTTCTATTTCTGAAAGCTGTATTTAAATGAATGCGGACTCGTGTCAGAAAGAAGAAGAGGGGTGATAAAGTATCCCTGCTTACAAAAATAGTTACGAGCTACAGAAGGAACATGGTTCAAAAAATGAATATGCATCCAGGTTAAATTTTAACAGGCTTAAGTACAAAATGAATTTAGCTTATGATGTAAGATTCAAATATCAAGTAACTTCGTCACCCATAAAACTGCCGAAAACGATAAGACAGAGGGTCGTTCTCCTCAGCCAAGTCATTCGGTTACAGTTTTCAAATCAATATGATGTCAACTTTGTTTTTGACTGTACAATGGGTTTAAACTGTTGGAACTCATCCAAGGGAAGTAAAATTTTAATCAGAGGATGCAGCAATGAGAACTATTTCATATTTATAGCGTAAGAGGTTGCATGGTATATTTCGAAAATTTTCTCTTAATTAAAGGGTTGTCCTGGTGGCTGTAACGTCTCCTTAATGAAACCTTCAAGAAAGACGGGACTTCAAGTACACGGAGCAAAATTTCTAATATCAACATAATCTTTCCGTACTTATACATTCGAAACTTTAACAACGACTCAAAATTATATATTGGAAAAGTTTGAAAAATTACTAAAACAACTTTATTCTTTACAATATGCCAAAATAGGGTTTTCTCAGTTCAATATTAAGACTATGATTACGCGTAAAAAAAAAGAACAATTTGTTGCCAATATCGAAAGTCTTAAATTATATAAGATATTCCTAACCTTAAAAAGGACTTATATATATTCTTTAAAAAATTGAGCACTGAAGATTTAATTGCTTAAAGAACAGTCAAGGTTTCTCCCAGCGAACTATCTAGCACTGGAACAGAGCCCTAATGTTAATTTATTTTCAACAATTTCTTTTCAACTACTCCCTTTACTGAGAAAAATATATGAAAATATCTCACAAATTTACCAGAACTGCAAAATAAAGCTCCCTAAAAACCTTAAAAAGAATGTTAAAAATTACAAATATACTTGTGATTTGTTTCCGTAGACACTAACTTCTGTTACCCTTGATACTAGAACTGAACTAGTAACTAAACTGAAACTAGTTACCGTTGATTCAGTTTATTATGGATTTTATAATTCTTCATTTTAAAATATTTCTGTTCTCCTCAAGTTTCTTGAGGACTGTAACCTACATGAGTGGTCTTTGTGAAACTTCTTCACCTGACTTCAGTGACTGGTAAAGAAAAATCCTCGATTCCTCCTCTGTTTTTGCCTTGTCATTCAACTTGATTCAAGGTTATACATTTGGGTTTTACAAATCAAGCTATATTAAATCTTAAGCAAACAATTCATTTACGGTTTAGAGAAGAAACGTCCATCACAAAGACCATTTTTTATATCTGAAAACGGTCTTCTTTTTGATTGCAGTAATGTTTTTAAAATACCTTGTTGCATCCTCTTTCCAACAACAAAGAAGATACTCTGAAAACCTACTTTTTCCTGTCTTTCTAAGATTTCAAAAGTGGCGACAAAAATATCTCTCAAAGTAAAAGCAACAGGCCTCCTGCAGGTAAATGAACTCAATCCTGATCAGGCAGGGTTTATTTTAGTCTATGGTAAAATGTTTCGTTATCGCAATAAAATAAGGGGCTGGTTGCTGTAATACTTATCGTAAAGAGAGAAAAAAAATTGTTTAACAAACTAAAGAAAGATATACTTTCTCTGGCTGCACGTAATACTGACACATCATGTCTCTAAGAAACACGCAATGATACAATCGTTATCATTAATTCTATCGTCTATTCTTATTACCTTTTTAAACAATTATAATGCATAAGAAACAGCTATGCATGACTGACGAAAATTAACTTTTCAAAACTTTTGACAAAATTAAGCCACTTTTATTTTAAATTTATTTATTTATTTCCTTTATGTGTTCTAAGCCTTAATGCTCTCATTGTTGCATGCGAAATCTATTTCTCTATTTCACCGCGATAAATTAATTTGTTAGTTATGTTTTTAATTAATCGATTAAATTGTGAACAATTTTCCCCTATGTTTTAGCAGTATATTTTATAAAATCACTGAGTTATACATTTGAAAAAAATCTGGTACCGAAGGTTTGTGTAGAGAACTGGTTTAGTTTTGAAAATGCAAGTCAAAAAGTAAATTTGTTTAAGTGCTCTTTTAATGGAATGTTTTAAGGTTATATGAATTACCTGATAATAGGGTTTAACCAGTATCCTTGATATTATTTTTAAAATTCAAATTTCATAATAATTAAGGAATCGACTGTTATTTGAGTATAAATTTTGTATGATTTACTAAGAGAGTTAAATGAATAACAAACAACACACGCGCACACACACACACATATATATATATATGTATGTATCGGCTTTGTATCGGTTATATGTATCGGTTTTGAAATAACACAGTACAAGAAAAGCACGGATTTTTTTTTTACATTGCTATTTTTTTACTTTTAACACGGTTTAAAAATTTAATAAGAATAAAAAATATTGTATATCAGAGCATTTCAGAGAATGTAGATGATTTCACGTTAGTTTACCGTAGTGATGATGAAGGAGCGGTACCACAATCTGCAAGTACAATTCTAGAAGGCCACCAGCTTACCAATAAACTTGGAAATAATCTATATATATAAAACAGTTCCGTAACTGACTGACTCACTGACATACAACGCACAGACCAAACCGCTGGACCTAAAGGGCTGAAATTTTGCTCTGTGTGTGTGTGTGTGTGTCTGTGTGTGTGACACTTAACACATTTTTAGAATAGAATACAGTCGTGGCATGCAAAAGATAAGAACAGAAGACAGTCGTGGCACACAAAAGATAATCCAGATATAGTTTTCTATACTTATTATGACTTCATACGTCCGAGAGCTCCTTTTAATTATTATTTAACGATTTACGACTATTTCATTGAACCACTCCATCCCTAACGTTTATTGGAGAGCCGCAGCAATCCTCCGTCATCTGCGAAATTCCCCAAGCGTCTGCCAACTAACTTAGTTGTTTGTTATTCTCCCGCCCAATCTTTTTGCTGACTCTTAAATCGAATGCTCTCTAGGCTTCTTTCTTATGTAACGTTAATCCCTCATCTGAATAATATCCCTTTAAAAACCTGACCGTCAGGTGGCTACCTCTATTGGTAACTTTTGCTATTAAAACCCTCGTTTCCTTTTTTCGACGATATTTCGTGAATTACTAGTATTTAATTGCTAATTCCTATTTTTTCTAAACAAAACCCTCGTTTAAGGTTCCCCATAGTTAAGGCATTACAACTTCCCTCCCCGTCCTCTGAAGGCGTGCACACAAAGAGTCGCGAATTCTCTGCAGCACGTCCCCAGAAGAGAAAACTAAAATCAATTCAAAACCTAACTGATTATTAATCGGAAAGAATGCTGAATAGGGCTGCAGTCCCTAATCAACAAAATTAAATTAAAACCTAAATGAATGAAAATTATCCCTAACCTAAATTTATCTCTTCTTACTCCTAGCCTGGTTTCCTAACTATCTCTAATTTGAACTATTATGGTACACAACCATGAAGGAGGTCTAAATGAAAAATACAAATTACACCTGTCTCCAGTCAAGACAGAAACTAATATATCACATTATTAATCATTAAATAAATTTTCACAACATTATCCATAAAAGTCAAAAAGAATATAAGGCACTTATCAAAACAAGACATTAAAATCACTAAGTAAACATTATAATTATCTTGAAGCATGAAATTTAAGTAGTCAATAGATAACAATAGTACATTTTTTAAAAATATTAACCATAAAAAATTCAAAGTAATAAAATAATTGGACTGTCAAAATTAAAGTTTAACAACAAAAGTCCACATGCTTGAATTTTATCAAGTCCATACATAGTGTTGGCTACATTGGAGTTCTGCAGTTCTTTGACTGGTTACAAAAATTTTTATAGTTTTTTACCAATAAAAATCTCACTCCAGCTACTTGGACAGTTCCAGAAAACATTTCACATATAAATTTAAAATAGTAAGCAAATATCATTTAAAACAAGAAAATAATACAAAAGTACTGAAAAATACATATGTCTTGTGGTACCACTTTATTTTAAGGAGGCCTCCATCTTTGATATCACTTGACTGTGTGACCCTGTAAAAACTCAGAGGCATAACAAATTAATAGTTGACAATTATAACAAATTTGAATTTTTCTTATAGGATCTAATTTACCGAACATCATAGATTTCAATTATCATCAACTTTATTTGTTTTATAGAACTCTTTAACACTTTTACTTTGTGATCACCTGAAATTCAAAACATCTCTTCATAATTTAATTCACAATTTTCATTTAAACATAATTATCATTTACAATTTACCATATCAAAACTTTCCCAATGACAGTTTCATCATGTTAATACAATACACTTCTGGTACATGTGCACCACTCCTTCATTTGTATACATTCTGTTTAATTCAAGGTGTGTGTTTTTGTTTCCGTGTGTTTGTGTAATTGTTTGCACAAGTGCTTAGTTGGGTCAGAGGAGAGCAGTTTCAAACAATTTCCACAACTGAAAACTCTAAAAGAAAATTTAGAGTGAAAACTGGTGCGTATAGTGCACTAACCTGAAACTCCAGGTTGGGAAGGGCTCAAAAGAGATCAGTAGTCACTCCCTGACTCCAGAAAAAGGAAAAGGATTTAATACCCAGCCAACCAAGATGGAAAAGGTAATCCGTTCACTCATGAATTCCAATGGGGAAAACAGGAGTCGATAGAAACCTGAAGGAAAGGGATGACAAGGAGTGGTCATCCCACAGCCTGTCTTTGGTCATTTTGTTTACATTGGATTAATTCAGCACTTAAAGTGACTGACACGTAGAATTGAGTTTATACAAATGGTTAGGTAATTGGGATGACTTCCAAATGATGTAAGAGGTGGGTCGATAGGACAGAGCTTCAAGAAAGAGAGAAATTAAAAAGGTAAAAGCATTAGACTTGTCACAATCGGTGGTTGACTCAGAAGATCCAAAAAATCACATAAAATAGTTTCTAGTAGATAGTTTAAATCAAGACAGCTTTTTTTTATTATTTTATTTTATTTTTTATAATTATTTTTTATTTATTTTAGACAACACACAAAGAAATAAAATCAAAAGGAAATGGATCTCTGAGCTTGAGGTTGGTCATAATTGGGAAAATACAACATACAGTTCAGCTCATTAAACAAACCAAAACATTATAAAATAGTGATAAACATTTCAAAATACCCAGAAAATGTAGATTTAGAAAAAGTTCTCTCAACAGTTACTTAAATTAAAATCCAATAGAAAATCAATGCAAATCACATTATAGTTTTTCCTTAACTTCTCATTATTACAATTTAATTTTCATAATTTTATATCATCATTGACATTAAAAAATTTTACAATTTCAATTTTATTGTAATTAGTACTAATACTTTCCTTATTTTCCCCCCTCTCCCCAAGAAATGCTGCATCAACTCAAAATTATTTTAATTTTTGGATGAAAATGTCTTAATCTTGTTGAATGTACAATGTCGGTGTCCTTTCCAGTATATTGATTTGGTCTGTTTATTTCAAAATTTACATTAGATAGGTGACTTAAAATTGTATAGGGGCCTGAATAAGGTGGATCTAGTTTTCTTGAATTTGGGTATTTAAATTCTTCGTACATCACTAAGTCTGCAATTTTAAAATTTGACTCAACAAAATGTTTATCATATCTTTGTTTATTAATTTTATGGTGTTGAATAGTTCTTTGCACTGCAATTTTCCTGGCTTCCTCAACTGGTAGGTAATTTAATGAACTTGTTTGGGTCAAAGGTGAATCATATGGCAGAGTTCCAAATAAAAGGTACTTCGGTGAAAAAACAGTCACAGAATGGGGTTGATTATTGTATTCAGAAGTTACTTGCTCTAAAATTTTTGTCCAGGGAATTTTTTTCGAAGAAGAATTTACCTTACATCTTAATTTTGCTACTATTGTTTGATTACATCTCTCATTCTTTCCAATGCATTGGGGCCTATGCGAACTAGTCAACAATTGTTTTATATTGTGATGCTTCAAAAATTTCTTAAATCTTGAAGAAGTGAATGCAGCATTTCTATAACTGAGTATTTGTTTTGGAACCTTTATATTGAAAATTTGTTTCAAGCAATTTGTGTATGTTTCACTGGTTACATTCTTTGAAGGGAATGTCCATATATATCTAGTTGCATGATCAATTGCAAGATGAAGATATTTTTTCGTTGAATTGTAACAATTGAAACCCCCAACAGTATCAACTGAAATTAAGTCAAATGGTTCTTTTGCCACAGGCACCTGCTCCATCAGTCCAAATTTTTTCTGAGTTGATTTTTTATTCCTTTGACAGGTTTCACAACAAGCAAAATTTACTATGTCTATGATTATGTCTTGCCAATAGTAAATTGAGGAAATTAATTTTAACATTTTTTTTTACACCTGGGTGACCAAATTTTTTTATGAGCTGAATTTATTAATTTTACTCTTAGTGATGGCGGACACACAATTTTGACTAAGTTTTTCTTTTTTACAGTTAAGACTCCATTATATTTTTTATACTTAATATTATTTGTATTATCATCCCACTGTCATTTAATTATTTCATCTGTGCTTAGGAAATAAAAAATTTGTATTGACGCTTAATGAAGGAATTAAGAGACTGAATCGATGGACACTGGGAAAAAGAGTGAAATTGTGCACTCAACCAGATATATTCATATATGTGTGTGTGTGTGTGTGTGTAAGGATTAATCAAGTTAAAATTAAAGGGGGCCCCAGGATAATTTATTATTTGGCACCGAGCGCCATAATTTTTACAGAGCTTAGTTCGAAATGCTTCGTGTGAATTGGGAAAAAGAATCCCTTTTTGAGATGTGGCCTTGACATGCGTCTGTGGCCGGGCGAGCGAGTGTATTTTTAGAACAAGCGTAGGCGTCGAGGAGTGAAACTGTTATATAATGCCAGACGTGGAGTGAGTTCTAGAAGTTTTCAGAGGGCATGCGCGAAGGTTTTTCGTTTAAGTTTTAACAAAAGTTTAATATAGCGTTCTTGGATTCCGAATTGAGAGGTGGCGCGCGTCACGAGATGGGTAGATCGAAAATGGCACAGATTGAATCCGGTTATTAATTAGTAATTTGAATAAAGGATTTAGTTGTAAATTAAGTGTGTTTAATTCCACAGGCCTACGATTGTACTGACTACATAGATTTATTATCATTATTAGTGGGAACGAGTTTAAAGGGAGAACGAGAATTTAAGCTCGTCATATATATATATATAATATATAATCTATGCCATGCGAGTGTGGAAAACTGTTCCGTGAAAACTAACCACCCAAAACACATTTACATATTGTACAGAGAATAAATATCCATATTACTTTTCAACACCATTCATAACAATTTTCTATATCAGTAAGATTATTTGCTTCTAATCTTATTTCACTGAACTATTTTTATCGCCTGAATTAAGATAGCATAGAAAATCCTGTATATTTTTTCTTATACCCGTAAAAATCTCTGCAGGTGTTATTCAGAAATTTTAATTTCACTTAGACTTTAAATTTATAAAATTAAAGTACGGAAATCCGGTTTGCTAACTGATTACTCAAGAAAGCACTTTAATTAAACGTTCATGTGATGTTCAATATGTTTTGTGGGGCAATGTGTTTTCAAGCAAGATAATTGAAGCTTACGTACAGAAAATTAATATCTCTGTTGTGGAGAGCTCTGCTTAAACTGAAAGTAAATAAGCTTGCGAACAGGAAAGGCATTTTTCAAGTTTTCGGCAATAGAGAAGTAGCGTATCACACTAAAATACTCTTATCATGGTGGAAAAAATTAAACCTTAATAATAACAAAAAATGTATAACATATCTGTAGTTAAAACTGGAGAGAGCAATCGTCGCAAAATCTAAGTTACAAATAATGTAAGACGTTACAATGTCGCAAAATAATGTAATGGAGTGTTCGACATAAAGAAAAAATATTTTGGTATCAACAGTTACATGTCAGTACTTCGGGGTTGCATTTAAACGTTAAGAATATTAAACAAAACACAGTAACTATCTTTGGTTGATTGATTAGAGGACAGCTCTACGGTTTTTTGCTTATTAGACCGGGACCATGTGCTTAAAGCCGATTCCGAACGGCTACAAACATACATGCCCATAACAATCTTTAACAAAATACAGTTTAGTAAGGTAATATTTTAATCATTTTTCAAATCTTTTATAGAACTTTTAAATAAATAAAAACTATAAGTCTTTGATTCTTTATTAATGCACATAATTAATTACGGCTGTGGTTTTATGCCTAGTTACAGATTGTCCAATTACTCTAACAATAATAATGTAGTCTAAGGATAATAATGATTAGTGTTTTCTTTCTTTTCTCCTTACTAATTTTTTTAAATGTTTTCTAAATAACTTGCATAACTGCTACCAAGAGTACAATTTCTCAACAGTCATGTAAAGGAACCCTTGTGACTATTCTCTTTAACATCACTTTAAATAATAAAAAAAAAACTGGATACGCTTGTTACTTTCTATTTTGAATTTCCATGCATACGTTTATGATACTGCATTGTAATGAGTCAAAATATCACAGACGCATTTGTTATGGCGCCTAATGAATGAGAGGTTTGTTTGTAAAATAAACAGAGGACCTGCCAGTCTCCAACTTGAGCTTTAAGTCCCATTGCCTCATTTACTTGAATAGCTTCCCTTTCGGAGATTGCTTATCAGCCTCTCGGCAGTTATCTGTCTTGGTTATCTGTCTACGAGCTGGAAAGCGTTGAAAGAATTTAAGTCATCGCTTTTTTAGAGCCTCCACAACAACAGCAGGATTAAATGTCTTTGAGTACAGATATGCTGAGAATAAAAGCTCTAAGAATAGAATTTAAATATTTTAACGAAAAGTGCAGTTTCAGTTTCGATATGGGGAGGATTTTTTATCTCTCAATGCAGTGGTACATGAGTCTTGGAAAAAAATTTAACAGAAATCTTTTTTTTTTCTCTCGAAGCTGTATCAAATGATATAAAAAAAAACCATAGGTAACTGTGTTCCCTATCTTCAAAAAGAGCTCCCTATTTGAAGATATTTATTGAAGGCCATAATTGTTTTCTTTTATGTGACAGAAGCATGATATACAAAGACAATGCAACAGTAATACCTTTAGAATGATCATGCATGCTTTTTCAGGAAAGGTAAATTTCTAAAAGTTAAGAATAATCCTCGTCGATTAATATTTTTATACAGTCTAGCAATCTTATATCACTCTTATTAAGCTTAAAATTAATCGGGAACTCTCAACTGAAAGTTAAAATAATACTTGATTTAGGGGGGATGTATGGAAAGCAAATAAGCAAATTAATAGATTATTGAGACTATATGTAAACTGCGGAACAAACTGATCCTTTGCAATAATTTCAATGATCAGACGTTGTCCAACTATGTGTTACATATTAACAGATCTGACGAAAATTTTTGCGCCGTCTTTACTTGGATGAAGCACATATCTTAACTGTAGAATTAATGGAATTTCGTTTGTTATGCATATAATAATTATCGACTCTCCTGCTGAGCAAGACTTTCATTAAATTATTTAAGAATTTTTTTCTCGAAATTTTCAGCTACGGTAATGCTTTTCATGTTGTGTCATTTGAGAAACAATTTGATTTTTTCAATATTTGTCGCGTAGTAGAGAGCCTCTGATGATCAGGCGTGAGCGATATGATTCCATTGACACAGGTTGTTTTATTAGTTGGCGGTTGTTAGGTGTCACGATTGTTTCTAGACACTTGTTAGTCTTTTAAAAGCCCGCATTTTAATTTTCATTTAACTGCGCATATAATTTCTATAACTTTGATACGAACCAAGCCTAATACTTTAGACGTAATCAAAAATGAAATTTTTAATTGTTTTTTTTAATTTTCAGATTACTAAATTATAAAATATTAAGCTATATATGAATGAAACTATGTAAATTTAATACACATACTTACATAGTAGTATGTGTATTCATATGTACTCAGCCCTCTCTGGTTGACTTCGCGAAATTTTCAATTTCCATGTTAAGCTATGAGTAATTTGTCTGTCGGAATTTTTCTAATCACAGATTGACAAATGCAAACTTTTGACTCATGGTCTTTCATTATGAAGATAGGCATTGAATTAAAGAGTGCATATTTCTAAAATTTGAAATTTTTCGGCATCTAATTTTTTACGGGACTTTACATTATTTACTATGCCTATTGCAGCAAAATTAAAATTGTTTTTGAGGAAAATTTAAAAAAAAAAAAGATTTTTGTAAACACACACAAATATGTATTTTCAAATGCAGAAAACGGAATTTAAGAAATATGCATTTGCTGATTAGATTTTCTTTTTGATTATAGAAAGAAAAACTTGGCATATCTTACCATCATGATGATAGATAAACAAGGTCAAATGATGCGCCGGATAAGTATTTAGCTAACCATGCGCCAACCCATAATACTGGTGGTTACTTTCGGTTAATTGAAGTTTTCCTTCTAGTGTCGAACTCGTGTACGTAGCAGAGTACGTAGCTGAGAGAAGGTCAGTTATCTGTCACTGCTGGAAAGAATATTGTAAATGGTCAAATGTTTATTACTGAGTTGGGAATTAGAACCAGGTCTTTGTTTAAAAGTCAATGATTTGAGTACCTTGTACTGTAGTTATAATCATATCAAGCAACCTATGCGAGGAGTCAAGAACATTTTACTTATATGATGAAGGATTTTCCAGTTCCACAGTGTTTACCATAGGAACAATCATACAATTGGTGATACTGTTGGAAATTAATTAAAATTTGGGGCTAATGGAGTTTTTCTGTCTCAATAGTATATTGGAGCAAGAGATTTCGTAATGGTTAAACATCGAGATGATCAATTACACCGTTTGGATCGTTTTCATTGGATCATTCGTTATAGTTTGCCTATTACACACGTAATAAAACCATATTATTTTTCAATTATACTACATTGACTATCATCTGGCATCGAGCTTTGGACACCGACCTTGAAGAAGAAACTCTACCAACGAACCAATCCACAGATGTGAGATACACTTTCGAAACCCTTCCCTTCATTATCTTTTTAAATTTTAAAACATAGTCAAAAATTATCCATACATCTTCGTGCATACTTCAAAGAGAGTAGAGAGTTGTTATATATTTCTAAATAATCGTTAAAAGCACGATTTACCTTTTCAAAACAAATGTTATCCCAGAAATGTGCTAAAAAGAAAAAAGAAAAAGAAAATCTGTTCTCTCTCTTCTGTCGTGCGGAAAGAAAGCTTTTCTCCTCTTTTCAAAGCTTTTTTTAAAGCACAGTATCGGCTGACTGACTTACTTTCGATAATGGAAAGCGACCGTAAAATCGCGTTTAAACGTCGCAAAAATCTATCTACTAATTATGATAGTAATACTAACTTTTCATTTGAACGAATGATTTTATTAAAAAGGACGGAAGATAAAATCCAGGAACACGTAGAATGGAACTAAATTCAGAGATTTTAAATCGCAAAGGGAAAAAGAATGTCGGGAGAAGAAATACTTTTCCGGCCGAGTAGCAATTTTTTGCATTTCGGCACAGACGACATATAAAAAATTGCAAAAACTATGGATGGAACACGTTGTTTGATAAATGGCAATATGATTGTGAAATACATGAATAAACAGCGTCAGTAAATACTGCGGGACTGTTTGTTAAGGTTTTTTATGTGCTATTACAGAGCAAACTCGCCAGAAAAACCTAACGCAATTTAGGTGACCAAAATGTTGTTTTTACCACTTTATATCACACTCAGCTTTTAAACGGTGACCGGGTTATAAAAATTAAAAACAAAATTACATATAAAATGCAACTACAAATAAAATGTTATGTATTGTTACAATTTTTTCAACCAAAAAAGAAAAGAAAGAAAGGTTTGATTGTTAAATTTCATAGGTATAAACAGACTTTTTTGCCTCCAAACGTTTGACTAAGGGCTTATTTTGCTTATTAGAGTAAATTATAAGTAGGTATTATATCTTTTTCCTGTTTTTTTTTAATACAAAATTTTCTTGTAAAATTTTTCTGCTATTGTTCCAAACCTAACCTGAATTTCACATACATTGTGACGCACAAGTGAAATGACATCTGTCAAAGTTGCTATGCGATATGATCTACTGACAAACACATCCTTTATACTTGTGTAACATGCTAGCCATCTGTCCAGCGCAACAGGATAACAAATACAGTATGAAAAACTATAATAACAACATTACAGTATTTAAAGTAACAAAGTTTCATTTTTATCATCATTTTGCCTTGATTGTAAGATGTCCCGGCTAAGTAAACATATGATGTAAACTTCTTTTCAAAAATTTCCTGGAAAAGATATTTCATAATATCTATCTCAGTATGAATAGCAATCAAAGTGAGTAATATTTCTTGCTATATTTGCTTCGTGAATGTTAAGCATGTAATTTTAAGTAAATTGATCCTTTTTTTATAATTCAAATGAGGAGTAATAGCTGCTCAAGAGGAAAATACTGTACTAGCGTCTAATCTTAAATTCGTGCCATACTGATAGAATAAGTATTTAATATGTTGCAATAAGTTACTTTTTTTAAGTGTCCTTCACTTGGAGTTACTTAAACACAATAAATTAAGTAAAATTATGCTATTGATGTCATAGTTACAGAGCATGACTGAAGGAGGAATTAATTTCCTGTACACATACGCGCATAAGTAGATATCAGCTTAAATTATAGCTACTCTTTGACGTCAGGGAAATAAATTACCATTTTGCAGCGTCTATTATGTAGAATCTGTCCTTACCTACTATGTTGAAAGAATTGTATTCAGGTTGAAAAATTTTAAATATTTTTATACACTGAGTACATTTATACGAAACAAATTAATATAAATTTATTTTATTAAAATCGTTAAATCAGCAATTTTGAAAAAAATATCATATAAGAGATTTTGGTGATGTCTGAAGGAAAATTCTGCAGTGGCGAGCTCTGTTACGGAAATGTTTGGAAAAAATCGCAATGTGTAGTGACTTCACATAATTTATTTATGTAACACCAATTTTCTCATGTCTAGCAAAATTTTACATTTTCATATTAATTCCCAATTTGCTACTAATGACATTCAATTTCGAAACGTCAATTTTTTTTAATCTCATATTTAGGATTTATCAGCTGGACCAAACGATTAAAAATAACTGGCCTCTGCTAGAAATGAAATAGATTCCAACAGACAAAGTTTCATGTTTCTAAGTTCATTTGCAAAAGATACCTCACGCTGTTCACATGATACTAAGTAGGTTAACATTTAAAAAATAAAAATATATTTAATAACTCAATGATGGAACATATCCTTAGTCGCATAATCGCATAAAACTTCGCCATTCTGGACAAATTGGACCAGGAGCTCGGATAAACGAAATCATCTAAATGTTTTAAAGGAACGTAAAATTCCCGGTTATATCAATTGAAAAAGGCTGTCTTAACTCCAAAGAACACAAAACGTGAGTTGAAGAGGAGGACTAACTATGGTATTTTACTTACACGAAGAACTACTTACAAGAACTGATTGAAACTTGCAATTCAGTAAAAGTTTGGTCTGGTTGAAATGGCCTTTGGTCTGCTAGCCTCAAATCATATGTCAAACGTTCGTTGAAAAGAACGATCCATTTTTTTTTTTTGGTTGTGCTGATTAAGAGTTTATTTCTTTCACTAATAACTCGCGATTGCAATACACGGATATCTACCATCTTATGCCTTCCTACGACAGAGTTGATTTCGGGATTCATGCATCCCTTTACGTTATTCTGTATCATTTGCTGAAATGCTGTTGTTATCGTTTAAATCCTCCTCGGAGCTCTTTGCAGTCGTCGATCCCCCCCCCCCCTTTTAAAGAAGAAGGCCTTTTATTCTTTGGAAAATTTTCCATACACACCATAAGACCATAAGTAATGTTCCCCAGTTACAACGGAATCGCCCAGTAGTTGAACCATAGTTTGTATCATGTAGAGCAGCGGTTCTTAACCGGTGGGTCGTGGAAGGGTTACAGGTGGGTCGCGACTCGATCCTAAAACTATTAAAATGGTCTTTGTGTACTTTTATAATTGTAGTTTTTATCTTCACCTAGGAACACTTGTTAGTGAGTATGAAACCACTTGTTGCATATATTGCAAACATATATCTATTGTTAAATAAATAACTGTTTTGCTACAAAGTGCTTATATTTTGTCAACCATTTTCAAATCAGAACACAAATTGTTTATCAATAATCAATCTGTATCTTCAAAAAAGCATATATATATATATATATATATATATATATATATATATATATATATATATATATATATATATATTTGCAATATTTGACGGTAAATTATATATACATAAGGAAGGGATACGATACAAATAAGGTTTTTTACTCCACCATGAACCGATGGACCGTGGAGGTATTCCGATAAGGAAAGGTGGGTCGCCAGCTGAAAAAGGTTGGGAACCACTGATCTAGAGGACAGCGCAAGAACATCCAAGCCTTAGCTGGGATTCAAGCCCGGACCCGCGCGGTGGTAGTGGCTTTCTACGTGGATGAGACAGAAACATTATTGATTTTACCACCCCATGCATATTCTTTGGGTTTAACTCTTTTAAAGTATTCTTGAAGTTCTTAATGTGTATGTATTAATGAACGTAACATTTTAAATTTTTGTTTTAATACACGAAATGAATCTATTTACTGATGTTCGTTATATGCAACTGTGGATGGTTGTAGACTAATATCCTTCGACTGATTTTAAATATTAAGGCTCTGTCAGATGCTAAATGGCATTTTAAAGCCGTTGTTTTCTTTATTTGTTAATTAACTCCATGATATCGGAGTTGAATATTTATTTGAAATAATTTAGGGAAATATGCGAATTATTTTTAATTTTTGGGATATTTTAATGGTTGAATAAAAATGAAATTAAATCATTCTTAAGGAATTTGAAGAAAAAATATGATACCGCTATTTTCTTCGAATATTAAGGTAAAAATTTTTACAAAATTAATCCAGCATAGAAATCAAACCAATTCTAATTAATTAGCTCCCCTATTTGTCATAAGCGAATTTAGCTGAAACTTTCCCGAATTCTCAGGCTATTTAAATAGGTGTAGAATTATACCTACTGTTGCGAATGAGGAGAGGAGTTTTAATGTGTAACCGAAAATTTATTATTTCAGTCGTTCTGCAATATCTCAGGAACGAATGAATGGGGTGTCCTTACTACGTATCAAGTTTAATAGCACTTGAAAAGTTAAATTCTTAGATTTTGTATGAAGAAGAACGCGTTAAATATTTTTAAACTCAATTAGGAACGTACTTTTTAAATATCCTGGTATAAGAGAACGCGTTATTTTGTGTACGTTCAACAACATTTTTCAAGTTTAAAGTCAATTTTAATTATTGAATGTGCTTGTAATTTAACCTTTTCCTTACGGGCTGGGATAACATGTATCCCAAGAATGAATATATATATATATGTAACAAGACAACGCGACGTCCTAAATTACTTTACTTTAAAACATATTCTAAATTCTCTTTTTAATAAAGCACGACCCCTTTTCCAAAATTTGCGACCTAAAAGTAAAGTAAGTATAATTAATCGCAGCCCTGCAGATCATTAAGCAGGCATGTGAAGTATCGGAACCCAATAACATCCCCAGATATGAGTGTTCGAAAGTTTATGAGATTCCGAATGTCCGTATAGTGTCAAAATTCTTGAAGAGCCCTCGAAACACTCTGAATTTATGTCTCTGTAACGTCAAAAAAACCCACTTTACAAGAACTTATGGCCACTTAGCCTATGCCCAGGCCATAGGTCTCAGCTCTAGCAAGCGCGGAATTTATCAGTCCCCGGGAAGCTTAAGTGGACACGTGAACTCCACGAATCTAGGTCGCCCAGTTAAAAATTTAGTAGTTTAGACCCTCTGGCGAAAATATCGCAAAACACCCATTTAATTTTGCATGAACGCAAGACTTTTCCCTCTCTTCGTTGCTAACTCTTGTCGCTATCGGACATGCTGTCCGCTCTCTCTTCGTTTCTAACTCTTGTAACTGTCGGACCTGCAATGTAAGCACTGCTGTTTTTACGTCCCGTCCTGGCATAGACGCCGGACAAATCATGTGGCCGCTGCAGCCTTCGTAATGCCTACTGATTGAATAAAGGGATTTACTGGATATCGTCTAAAATCTGTGTTCCCTTCTCTGGATCCATGTGTTTATCTCCTAAATGAATAAAAGTGTTTTCCTGAACCACACTCAGCCCGACTGCATCTCTCCAATTTGTGCGCAGCGATTTACTAGATGATTCACTCCCCGACTGCATCTAAATTTTCCAAATGTGATTATTATCATATATATATATATATATATATATATATATATATATATATATATATATATATATATATATATATATATATATAACGTCCTTAATGGCCGTTCTTACATGGGGGTATGTCACTTCTCGTTCTAAAGAGGAAATCGGAATAATGGGCCCCGTAAGCTAAAGGTTAAATCAACTTTTGAAATTTTCATTCCTCGTAAAAGGGGTCCTCATACACCACTGGCCCGTGACCTCGTTCAGTTCTTTGAGGCCCTGGTCCAAACTAAGAGAGACTTGCATTAACGGAATCCACCTTATCATGTAGGGCAGGGGTGTCAAACTCAAAGGCTACCTTGGGCCAAACAAACAAGGTTTAACTATAGGTGGGCCGCAAAAAAAACCAATATTAATAGAAACGTAGGTTTATTTACCTAATTACAGTATATTCAACATAAATATATGCATTTTGTTAAATAACAGCAAATAAGAGTATCATTAAAAAAACATTTAGCGAATTCTTCCTATCTTATTATAATTCTGCGTCGGTTATTTTATTATATATTATTGTGTGCCAATATATTGGTCGGGCCGCAAAAATGTTCGTAGCGAGCCACGAGTTTGACACCCCTGATGTAGGGTAATGGTTTTCAACCGGTGGTACGCGTACCGCTTGGGGGTACGTGAAAATCTGTAAGGGGTACGCGGTTAACTACCAAAAAGTATACAAAATTATATTGATACATGCTAGAATTTAATTGTGACAAAAGTTTGAGCAATTATTTAAAAATGAAAACTATCAGCAAAGCAGCAAGCAAACACAAAGAACTTATAGCAGACATTGCTGTGAAGTACCTTCTGTGGTTTACGACAACTTACTTGGGCGAAAATGGATTTTCAAGTTTAACTTACCTGAAGAACAAGTATAGAAACATGCTTAATGTTGAGGATGATTTACGGCTGTATTTGACCAAGCTGGAGACAAATATTGATGAACTTTGTAAACAAAAACAAGCCCAGCGTTTCCCACTAACTATTTTCTGAGACTTTTCTAATTTTATGTCTGATTAATAAAAACTTTGCAATAAAATTTCCATCAAAATAAATTTTTTTATTTTTAGTTTAAATTACCTATTCGTAATTAAACTTTAACAGTTTAATATTTAAATTTTAACTAATATAATACATTTTAATATAACTAAAGTGTTTTTGTTGGGGGTACGTATAGTTAATGACACACAAAAAGACGTACGTGAGTTGAAAAAGGTTGAGAACCACTGATGTAGGGAATCATGTTTCGCCCCTTCAAATACATCCAGCTTGTAAGTATAGTAGAAACTAATAGCTCTTTATTCACTAAAATGTGAAATTTACGTAAACAGATCTTTGTAAAAAATATCATTCATCTTCTTAGGAGGAGTCATAACTATTAAATCTTTGAAAAATATATTTTCTTTTCTTTTTAGAATATTTGAACATTCCTGAATCATTTAAAAGAAACCGCATTAAAATACTCTAATTAGAACATTCTAAACCATGACATGATAGAAGTAGTCCCAATGTAAACATTACCAGTGGCAGAACTTTAAAAGCATTTTTCTCGTAATGATGATTTTCATACTTGCGCTCACTGTATAGAAGAAACTACCGCAGTTATTGCTGTCAAATTTTCAGGGTAAGTGAATAATGATGTTGCCAAAAATATGCACCTAATTTTTCTGAAACAAATTATTTTAATAAGAATTTATAGCATTTGACTTGTAATTTTAATGTGCTTTTTCAGTTTTTAAACTCTGATTGTCCTGGAGTAATTATTCTTTGGTGTTTTACAATTTAAATAGGTGTAGAATTATACCTAATGTTTTTACATCACAAAAATGTAAAAGTAATTATAGAAACTTGAGTTTTGTTGTTGTTAGTCCGCGAGTAGTGTATCAGTATAATTTAAAATTTTCAGAAAATTCACTAATATTTTACCTCATGAATAAAGTTATTTACTTGTAATAAAATTAATTGAAAGAGCATAATCTATAAAGTTTAGAGAAATAATACTGAAAATTTCATATAAAATGGACAACAACAAAAAAAGTTATAGATGTTTGAAAAAACAGCAAACGTTCTGACTATTTTACTTGTGTAAAAGGGATGACACTCCTTAATTATATTATGACTAAATTATTGAGAAAAAGTAGGTTTCACACTGATATTTTTGTTTGGAAATCAGCCCCATCATAGATAGCTTTTCTTGGGGATCATTAACCCCTTGCAGATGAGCAAAGCATGCACGCGTCGGGGATTTTCAACGCCAAAAGGCGAGAGTTGCATATATGCGTCAGAGATTTATCTGCGGGTATGATATCATACATGCAGACACTCCCAGAACTTTTTTAAGTGTCTTTTGTAAACTTCATAAGAAATTGCTTTCAGTTACTAACGTTGAAACGTATTAATTAATGTTGTCTTTTACTACCGGACTTCAATTGTAGGATCTTCGCGACTGGGGAAGGGTGAACGTGTTCATCTATATAAACAAATCATGTGTTTGTAGTCTTTTTTAAAAATAGAGGTAATGTGTGGTCCTGTTTTCAGAATACGGTATTATTTTATTGCCTGTCGCATTTTGTTTATTTTATTATAAACGAAAAGGTGGCAAAGCGACAACTTTGACTTACGGAAGAGGAGTTGTTTTAGAGGTCTGAAATGAAACTGTTAGCTATGATTCAATTTTTCATTGAAAGTAAGAAACTGTGTTGTTTGCGTAGTACGAAACGGAAACTGAAAAAGGGGGACAAATTTTAAGAAATAAAGATTATCTCGCCGATCGCTGGCTTCATTCGTGTTTTCAAATACAAAATACAGTAAATATATTTGAATTAACTCCTATAGTTTTCTTAAGTTTGTTTCACGAATATAAAATTTATAGGCGATGATAAAAATTTTACTAAAAAATTTTAAATTCTGAAAGTTCCAGCTCGTTCTTGCTTAGAATGTCCCCTTGATCAACAAAACTGTGTTATTCCTGGACAAGTCTAACGTCTTTCTATTTCCCCTTATAACCTTTAATGAAAGACTTAAAAATTGTTGCCCCGATAACGTTCTTTATACTTTTTTTCTTAAAGAAAAGCATGAACTACAAGGTATTCATTCAAAGAGAAATTTTTGCTCACAATTCGAATTTCTGATACCATATCAGATCAAATTTCTGACAAGAAAATTATTTTCTCGTTTTGACTCTGCGTAGGCAGTCATTGGGTGCAGCCGTAATCTAAATTGGGCTTCCGTTATTAGGTGCTACCGTATTGTAAGGGTTAAAAAATCTCGCGGTGTAAATAATTAAAATGTCCTCAGGATAAACGCTAGAAGCATTTGGAAAAAAAAAGTAGGAATTCAGATCTTACATTGAGAGAAAAACGTGTGAAAAAATATACTGAACATTCCACAATAACTATTTTTTCGTAGCGTGTGCTTATACACAAAGCGTTCCATGTTTCTTGCCGTTTAGGGAAGAAAAGGGAAAAGAAAAACTTGCTTCCTTTTTATTCTTCACCCTTCCACTAAGAGGTACGTAAAGTTCAAGTGCAAGCTCTAACAAAAGGTACGGCAGCGAAAATAAAGAAAAATGTCCTTTTTTATAGGCGTTGCTCTTGACATTCCGTGGGAGAATTGTTTATCTTGGAATTACTTGAGAGAGCGACTCTAGCAAAGATTAATGACACTTTCAAACAAAACCAAAATTTTTCTTCCTCGGCAACGCAAGCTGTTCGCAAAATGCTGTTAATAGCCCCGGCATTTGTTTCCAATGGAAGAGGTAAATTTCGAGAACCAAATTTACCCTCGAAACTTTACAGACGGAATAATACGTTTGCTATTTAATATTTTTGATATGGGATGAATTAGGTTTTCTGAAGCTCGGCGATGTTATTTAGTGCAAGTATATTTGGCGAACTTCAAAACTTCTCTAAGGCGGCCAGTCATGGTTCCGAAAAAAAAAAAAAAGAATCCGTTTTGAGGGGCAGCCGTCAAATAGAGGTGGATTTCTCTATGGTGGCCAGTAATAGTTCCGAAAAAAAGTAGCCTTATTTGAGGGGTGGCCGGCTAGTGAGGTTTCATTGAATGTATGTATATATATATACATATACATACATTCATTGAAACTTCACTAGCCTATACACACACACACACACACACACACATATATATATATATATATACACATTGGAACCTCGGTATATCGAACCTCAAGGGGAACGAGAAAACTTCGAATTATCGAGGATTTCGATATACTAAGGTTCGATTTAATAATGACATGGGAGTGTTAGGCAGGTTCGAGGGGAATGGAAAAACTTCGATTTATCAAGGAATTCGATTCTATCGAGGTTCGATATATTGATGTTCCACTGTATATATATACGTATACATAAATGCATGTAAGTGAGTTGCGTATCTACAAATCGTTGAGACCTATTAATCAAAGAGACGTGTGGTTTGCTCGAAAATCAAGTCACTATCATTAACTTTACGAGTGTGTTCTTGATTAAGGGCGCGGGGAAAAATATATTTTCGAAAATAATTGATAACTGTTTACCTACATCTCATTTTACTGTCAATTCTGGTTTTGGGGAGCAAAACTTGTTTCATCAAATCTAATCTAATCCAGTATTTTTATTCGGATTGTTGACGATTCAGTACTTAACATAGCGTCACATCTTCTTTTTAGACAGCCTACTTGTAGTAATTAAGGCTACAATCCTGACTCCGGCATTATATGTCAAATATTATCATCAACAAATAAACGACTTATATGCCATAATAAATAAACTAGTAGTATATCAAATATCAACATTAATGTAGCAACTGAGACATTTCTGCCCTTTTTCTTGGTTTTACATAACTGGTTTTAATAATTAATAAACATATTAGTGAGAAAATTCACCATTTGTTTAATAGGTTGTATAACAGGTAGTGTTACAGTGGAGTATAGCTGAAAAGAAAATTAGCCATACTTTTCGATTCGAACATTTTCGTCTTTTCCTCGCCTTCAAGGTACCTTATCAAGCTATTATATATAAAATTACTCTATATTATTGTATATAATATATATATATATATATATATATATATATATATATATATATATATAGCGAGAGAGTGAGACAGAGAGAGAGCGATACCGGCGTAAGATGGGGTTACTTTGTGACGGATTTTAAGCTTTTTCCTGTGCCAGCCGATCAGTTTTCAAAGCAGCCCAAAACGAACACTTGCAAAACACCGGTACATCCTTTCCTTACGTAGTACTGTGTTGCGCTAAAAGTATCCTTAATTACCATTGAGAAATTAAAGTTAAAATGTGACACAAAGTTGCCCCGCCAAGTGGATCTACTTTGTGATATCTGTGTTTTTGCTTTGAAATCCAAGAAGAAAAATTACTTGACACAAAGTTAGACAGTAAAACGCTTATCAAAAGCTTAATGTATAATTATATATACATATTACAAATATTGGTTAGCTTTATCTATATCTCTGACATCAAAGAGACCCCGGATGCCCAGCGCAGCCATCAGTTCTTTGAGAAGATGAGGAAATTTCGTCTTTCGACACATTCTGCTCCTTCGGGTAGTTTTTTTCCAGAGAGTCAATACTTCTTTCTCTCCAGTGGTATTTTAGAGGACAGAAAAAATGCAACATCGAGCGGCTGCAGGAGGTTGGTCGACTTTGTGGGTTATTTTGTAACAGTGTCAGTGTGTCACAAAGTAACCCCGTCACCTTTCAATATATAGGTTATGTTCTCATATCTCTCGGATATATCATTGCACAGAAGTTAGATTGCTCCACAATCTAACCAACATATTGATAATAAAAAATAATTACCTGTGGTAGTAGGTTGTATAAGGTGTTAGCCTTCAGCACACAAAGTTTCCGAAGTTTGAGTCAATAGCTTGACAACAGGTTTTAACAATGCACTGGCCATCGAAGACAAATGGCGCGCAGAAGCTTCGAACACTGGCCACTAGGTGTGTCTATATGTCGAACAAGCTGTTGGCGCTGTTCTTTGCCTTTCCGGTATCACGAGCGCGGCGCAAGTTCCGAAATCCGAAAAAATTATTATGTGTCACAAAGTTACCCCTGCAGTCACAAATTAATGTCTTACGGTATATATATATATATATATATATATATATATATATATATGTGTGTGTGTGTGTGTGTGTGTGTAAGAAATATACCGACCCCGTGGGAATGATGACCGGAGCCGGCATACCACAACAGAACAGAAGAAAGTAGTCGAGGCTGGAGCAAAGATGACACTCATTACATTGAACTACATATTTATTAGGCGAACACTGACACAACCTCTCGGGGCGGTTGAAATTGACGAAAGCTCAACATCTACATGGTGCAAGGTCTTATACAGACAATCTCGTCATGTGATCTTTGTAGTGGTGTCTAATTGGTTAATGTTAAAAGTGACGTGATATTGCTCAGTAGTGTTTAATTTAGGTACCCACGCTACACAGATTGGAAAAAGGATGACATCTTAAGGTTTTTCGCCCAAGGGAATTTAGAACTTAGAATCAACAGTGAAATTAGCTCGAAGACCCAAGGGAATTTAGAATAAACTAGAATTTAAAAGAGTTATGGGATTTTTAATGTTATATATATATATATATATATATATATATATAAAGTGCAAATCTTTATTAGGATTGACAGTTTTACGATGTTAATTTCATTCAGTTTTCTTCCTCAGCCCGCGAATCTAGCAAACAGTCGTCGAACTTTGATTTCGTGGCAATAGTGACTGTGAATCTGAAAATAAAGATCTCACTTGAGTATCACTAAAGTTATTTATTCATAACAAAATGGATCAACGTGCATCCTGAGGTGTAAGGTAAACATCTCTGACGCCACATAGTAAGCTATATGCATTGACAACTTCGCCGACACACACATATCTAAATACGACTTAAGGTATTATATTTTTTAAGCACGATATTCCATCTTATTTGTACGGTATTCCATCAGATATGTCATCAAGTAAGGGATTTGTATGAAATTTTATCAAGCATAGAGAGTGAATTAAAACATCAACTTCTGTTTCCTACGACTCTGTAACAATGACTGTCAATTTCATCAAATTCTCTCTGCATTTTTGTTTGGTCGAGCTATTACAGACATTATGTGTGGCTGAATCTTTGGTGATTTAACTTATCTTCAACAATGTACACATTACTTTAATCAATAAATTTGCTTGAAATACTTTAACATATTTTACATCCTTAGTCTAATATTGCTTTTTTACGGATAATAAATACAATTTGTTGGTACCCGTCAAAACATGACGGCTAGATAGTAAATAAATGTACTAATACACAAATTATACTCAACGCATCATTGCCAAATGTTGAAAATCAAAATAATGCGCAAAAACAAATTAATGTGTTTAAGCGGCCTCGTGCTTAGTGAGTATCTAAAGCCAGATTTAAAAAGTCACTGAGCATGCGCAAAAAGCAATTTTGTTAATTGTAAATTATCGCTAATTAAACAGCGCGAAATAAACAATTCCCATCAGGTTTAATCTTATATTTCACAAACATGACTATCATAAAAATAAAAATGGCAGCGAGAGATTTAGAGAGACTCCTCGGAATAAACGTGTTTATCATTAAAACATGTCACTGAGCATGCGCAGAAACAGTGAGTTTCTAAAGCTAAATTTAAACATGCCGCTGAGCATGCGCAGAAATAAATTTTTAATTGTAAATTATCACTAAATAATAGAAATTGCGGTTACAAAAACCAAATTTGACAAATCTACAGATTACAATCTTTCGTTTAACACCAAAATTAAGTAAATTGATGCAGTAGTTTTCTCTCACGTACTGCCCAAAAAGTCTGCTTAGTAACTTAAATATATAGATGGTTAATTTTACTGTAATACTTTATGTTTTATAAGCTCTGAGGACAGTGGCAGGACAATGGGTGTATACAGTCAAATCGAGGAATGAATAAATTCTGATGTAGGTCACATTATTGCGTAAATATTTATTCTTGCTCTAAATAATATGCATTTAAATATCATTGTACTGATATTTTTATGAAATACGGTATGCAAACTTTCTCTTCAGAGGTAAAGAATACATATGCTGCGTGAATTCGAAAAGTTTCTTTCTACACACATATACAGGAAAACACATTCTTATGAATAAAGATGCTTATACATACGTGGCAGCCTAAATCTATTCACGTGGTTTCGATAGAGTACCTAAAGTAATAAATTATTTCTTTCGAACAATAGAATATTTTCACTTCTATTCTTTACGTTAGAAGCTGAAGACAGAGGACGATACTAAAATAAAAACAAAACTATTCTTATTCAAGGGGAACAATTCTTTACGATTTTTCTTCCTAAATATCATTCGCGTTGCAAGCGATAACCGAATTCTTTAGAATTTCTCGAAGAGTGAATTGGATACGTCAAATTGAAACAGCACATTAAAAAAAAATTCGACATATTAGAAAATAATTCGATATTAATTTGATATGTAAAAAAAAAATCGTTAAAATATCGAATATATAAGATATTTTAACGAATAACATGTAATCCCCATAGAAAAAAACTAACCATACATGTTAGTTTTTTTTTTCTAGGGGGTTTTGGCAGGGAGTAATAGTATAAAGATTTTTATGAATTGCTTGAAGAAATTTATCATTTGAAGCATTTTTTGCTGAAAATTATATGAACAGTGTCGGAAGATTTCATCTAAACTCTAATTTTTAGTTAATATATATAGATGAAAATGGATGTACACTTGCCAGAAAAAGTCTGCGTACAAGCGAAAACTAAAATTCAAGCATTAAAAAATATAATATTACACTAAATTTATCAAATTTCTTTTCTTTTCTTCTACTGATCGAATAATTTATTATATTTTAACAATGGTTTCAAAAATATAACATACAACGTTTTAAAATAAAAAATAAAAATTTTTAAAATTGCATGAATTCATACTAGAAAAATTTACGTACAAATACAGTAAACTAATATACCCAATTCAGTTGTACGCGATGTTGTTCATTTTGGTAAAGTTTTGTAAAAATATTACCTCAATATTCGTTTCCAAAGCTTTTTTGAAGGCAATTGTGGAAAATTGAAATGAATCAAAAAGGAAAGGAGATTACTCCTGAAGAAAAGAAAATTATCTTGAAACTGAAGAATGAAGGCTAAACTCTCCGGAAAATTGGCAAGACTCTTGGAAGAACTCATTCCTCTATTCAAATAGTAATCAATAATTACAATTCAACAAAATCTATTATCTCGAAGCCACGTTCTGGACGTCCCTCTAAACTGACACCACGTGAAAAGCGTTTTATCCTGAAGTCCGTAGGCCTAAATCCAAGAATTACTGCATCTCAAATTGTAAATGAAATTAGAGAGAGGTTTGAGAAAACGATTCATGAAGATACTATACGGAAGATTTTGAAAAAATCTGACTATCATGGCCGTGTAGCACGTAGAAAGCCACACATATCGGTCATCAATAAGCAAAAACGTCTGTTCTTCGCAAATGAATATGTTAATAAGCATCTGGAGTTCTGGGAAAAGGTACTCTTCACAGATGAGAGCAAGTTTTACCTTTTTGGGATTAAAGGACGTAAGCTGGTGTGGAGAAAGACAGGTACGACTTACGAGAAACAGAATCTCGTGCGCACAGTAAAGCCCGGTGGAGAAATAATGGTTTGGGGGTGTATGACAGTCAATGGCGTGGGACGTCTGATATTTATAGAATCTACAATGGATCATATGGCATATTTGAACATTTTAAAAGAAAATTTAAAAGTAAGTGCTCAAAACCTGGGCCTTGGAGACGACTTTTGGTTCCAGCAGGACAATGATCCAAAGCACACTGCCCACAATGTGAAGCTCTGGTTGTCGTACAACATCAAAAATCAGTTACATACTTCTCCACAATCACCAGACTTAAATCCCACCGAACATTTGTAGGATGTACTAGAGCGCAGGATTCGTCAACATTCCATAACATCGAAAGAGGTGTTGAAAAAGGTTATCATTATGGAATGGAATAATTTATCTCCTAGTGAAACATCCTAATTGGTTCAATCTGTGCAGAAACGATTGAGGGAGGTCCTTAGACGTAAGGGCTATCCGACCAGTTACTAAACTTTCAGTGACAGCCAATGACTATTAGATTTTTTCAGGTTTTCTTATTTGTACGCACACTTTTTCTAGTGTATTTCGTGTTATTTTTTTTGTTTAATTTGATTTCTAAACAAAATTATGTGTTCTGTATTTCTAAAACCATTGATAAAAGATAATAAATGATTCGATCAGTACAAGAAAAGAAAATAAAGTTGATAAATTTAGTGTAATATTATATTTTTTGATGCTTGAAAGTTTGGTTTTCGCTCTTATGCATATTTTTTCTGGCAAGTGTATGTGTGTATGTTCTAACATCACTCTGAAACGCCTGGAGCAAGGGGTGCACATGCCCCCCCCCCCCAACTTAACTTGAAATAAATTAAAACGTTAACAGAAGTTCAGTTAAAATTGGAAAATTGCAGAAAACTTTTAAGAAAGTTGGTTTTTTTTCCCGATTTTTCAAACTGTGAAACTGAAGATTCCGATTATGTCTTTAGCCTTAACATAGTTTTTAACAATGGTATGATCTATAACAAAAATACGATGCTATATTTTTTTCTCATTTTATTTATATTGCATTGATTTTTTTCATTGTATAACTTTTGAATACTACTCAAACATCAATTCTATTGTTATTCAATTTCAAAAAATCATAATATTTCATATTTTAAGGACCGACCCTTGTGGTGCTTTTATTAACCGAAGCTGCACTACTCTGCCCGAAGGCTATATGGACCTGGTCTGGAACTTTCGGTCAGGGGGCTTTAGGAACAACAGTAACATAGAGATTTTTATATTAAGATAATATAAAAATCTTAATATAAAAAGATATTATCAAATATTATCTTAATAATCTTCAAATATTATCTTAATATATAAAGATAATATTTGAAGATGAAAGAGCTGCTTAAAGATAAATTTTGAATATCAACATTGGACCGATTTTGGACTCAACTGAAATGTCATAGTGTCATCTTAGACGTCACGAGAAAGCCTTAAATATTTTATAATCTAATGACACTGTTTGTCTCTAAAAATCATCGTCAATTTGGTTTTGTAAGTCTCTAATAATTTTGGAGTAAATACGTAGTACCACTGGGTAATAACCCCGAATATCACTTGAATCTTATGATCTTGAGTATCAAAGGAAATATTAATGGAATAGTTAGTGAAAAATTTTTATGTGTCTATTAACATTTGCGCATGGGATATTAAATCTAATTAAATTTCATCATCCGGAGTAAAAATCAACGATTTTCCCTAAAATCAAATATCTAAAAATTTAGTCGCTGAGAAAGTTTTATTCCAGATGCGTCTAAAATAGGATTTATCTTTGGGTATGAGAATTTAAACAAACTACAAGATGCTAACATTCGTACATAGTTTAGCTTACATAATTTAGCGATTTTCATTTAATTTTAAAATCGAATATCACTAGATATCATCTCAGTGAATATTTTTTCCATGTGCGTCTACTATAAGAAAGTTGCTTATGAACAGGAACATAAATCTAAGCAAATTACATGGTGCAAACATTCGAAGTCGAACTTTTGGATTTTATCAGTTTTCCCTAAAATTTAAAATCAAATAATTCAAAATCTATCTACTATGCCTCCCTAAAGAAATTATTTTTCCGCGCCTCCCTATCTTTTAATAGATATAATAATAGACGCGTTTTATATAATAATAACTTTATTACCAAAAATACTTAAAACTACAATTAACAGAACAATAACAAGATTTTGCTATAACAATACGAACATGCATATTTATTTTTATATTAAACTAGCTGACCCGGCAATGCTTCGCTATTGCTAGATTTGAGTATATATATATATATATATATATGTAGATTAAATGAACCTAATTGAAAGTTTGATATCAATTATTGTATTTAGTTGAAAGTAGATATTTATGTACACACTATAATTTTTATGTTTCGGATTACATAAATTGTAATTACTGTTCTATTCAATTTTAAGTTCGTCGCAATTCTCTTGGATATGCAATGTTTTTGGCTATTCCATTTGGCATATATACAAACGAATCCCTTGGTTTTCTTACACGGGGGTATGCAACGTTGCCCATCAGGAAAACATGGTTTCTCCAAATTCAAGCCACATACTTGCAATGCCCACCTTGTGATTTGTTTATTCCAAAAGCCAGTTAAATTGGAAATTGCAATCGTTTGAATTGGAATTGCATATTTGGCATCATTGATATACGTAGTATTAGCACTTCCTCTCCTTTGAATTCACCGCTTAAACTTGTTGCTTTAATTACATTGTTTAATAATCTCTTGACTGCCAATCTGGTACCATTGCAAAGATGGGGTGTGTCAATGTTTCTAAGAAGAATGATAGGAACACAAACCTTCAGATTAATGTTGTGTGGTAGCAATCCAGATAAATCAAGGAAATTTAAGAATTCAGTTGGATAATTTACTGCCATGGCGCACCCAGGATTTCATCTTGGGAGGGGGGGCGAGTTGAATGGATAAAAATATTTATAATGCAAATTAAATATTCATAATGCAATTTTTATTTCTTTGGGGGGGTCCTTTGGCCCACCCCCTGGATACACTATTGGTTTACAGCTTCATCTTGATCTATAACAGTATATATTGATTTTTAAGTAGCTGTTTCTCCTGGTAACATACATAGCTTACAGACAGTATGTCTTCCGTTCCGGGGTGTCAAAAAACACTCTCACTCCTTCAAGACTCGGGGAACTCGGAGAACTCCTCTCGCCTCCCTCACAGGAATGTTGAACATCTACATGAGAGGGGTGGCTATCTGGGGTTGTTAGGTGCTGCCATCCGTATGTTTTGTTTGAAAGTAGAAGGTTCATAGATAATATTTCAACAGACATCGAACGAAAAAATTTTTTAACTTTCTTTCTACTGGTCAAATCGAGGATTTCAATAGCTTTAAACCTTCTCGGGACAACACGGACCATTTTGCAAAAAACTGCATGTAAATCGGTTCAGTAGTTTTTTAGTCTATAGAGGACACACATACGAACATTACCTTTTATATATATAGATTACTAATTAAACTACATCTAACGCATCAAAATTGAATGCGAGGGTTGTTGTTGTTTATTAGCAGAAAGTTTATCAAATCTTGTGGGCAATGTGGAGAGTGCCACTCGTAACTCTTTTTCGACTATTAACTGGTTCGATATTTGGTTTTCATTGCAGCCAGTGCCGAAAAGCCTGTTTTGCATAAATAAGACGTTACAAACGGTAGAATCCCTTGCATTGCTTTGCAATACAAAGATTCATACTCTCCGCTAATATTCATCCAAAACTGAATTATGATTTCATTTTGAAACTTTTGTTTTAGTGAGCTATCGCATGACAATTCTATCAATTCTTCTTTTTCGATGGTTGTCAACTCAAATTCGTCTATTTATAGATATTATGGTTTATTCGTTTATTTATAGATATTATGGTATGAACATTTATTTTTTATTAAAAAGTTTTGGCGCCTCCCCTGGCAACAGTCCGCCCCTCCGAGGTTGGAAACTGCGGATATATACAAATACTAACGTTCGAGCACAGCAATGCAAAAGTCACTGGCGCCGCTGACTAGTGAAAGGTGGTTTGCATAATAAAGGAAGGCGAGACACCTGAGAGTGGTTAATTTTGCAGAACCTATATTTTCTAATTAAATAAATTTGAAAAATCAGGCACTGTTTAAGAAAATTGTTTAAAGTATTAAGTCTGTCAAAAGGGAGGCCGATTTATCAGTTTGTATCAAATTAAGTATGAAGAAAAAAAACAATGGCTAAAAGGCATTTTTAAAGAAAGGAAAATCACTCAAGCATTCACTCAAGCCGAAGAGGGAAGAAGGTGAATATTGATGCACAACAGCCTCTGATTACTGGAAATTGTGTGGTAATTGTTTCAACGAGGTTAAATAATTTTCAAGACTATTTTTTTTCTTCCTTGTATGGCCCGCGGCAAAAATTGTGTCATTCTTATCTCAGCCAGTTGAAGGTTATACATGCTTATTCTATATTTTCTTCAAATCGCGGTTGCAATATGTTGTAAAAAAACAGTATCAAATAAGTGTAATAAGTGTCCGAAGTGTTCTGGTGCTGATAAAGAAAGTTTCGTATCTTTACAATAGTTCGAATGATAATTAAAGTCAAACAAAAGTATGCATTAGCGGGCAAACTCGGTAATTACTTTACAAAATAATGTGGAAAAAAGCTTTTTAAAAAAATTAAACTACTTTTACATATTTTGTTAAATAAAGATGCCAAAAATATTAGAAACGGATTCGCACAACTTACTCTTAATATACATATAGATGTGTGGATATCCATTTTAAAGACAATACGATAAAACAATTTATCTCTTAAAAAAGAAAATAGATAAGTCTGCTCTTCATATTCAAGGGAATTTGAGGCGCTGGACCACCATGAACTCTCTTACCTTTAACCTAGACTCCTTATACTTTGGAATAGATATATTATACACAAAAAAAGACAAACGATGCACTGTCAAGCAACAGTATGTAGCTAACACGGTAGACTCACACACACTGAGGGAGAAGCAATGAAATATACGTACATCATGGGAGACATTACTTACACAGTATTTAAATAACTGTAAAATTTTTAGAGCTTATACAGTCGAGATAGTAAAATTTTATATAGTAGAGCTGTCTGCTAAAGTGACCGACAGCATGACCTTGAGCCTGCATTCTAAATAAATACTGCCTACCCAAAGTTGGGGGGAAAGTATTTGTGTACCTGTAACAGACCTCAAAAATCCGCGTTACACAATACGCAAGGTTGCATATTTGATCTGCATTAGTCGAGGGACGTTTTCTGTTTCCGGGAGCAATGCTATTGTATTGCGTGATTTTTTGTGGTCTTATGGGGACATTAAAAAAGTCCCATTAAGCCAAACCGCAGTGTCGAGATGGTTATGGGTTATAGGTGGCCACGCGAGGAGAACCCGTACCATGCGTTCATAAAGCATCACTGCCTACTTCCTTTCGTTTATTCTTGTGTTACTATCCAGGCTTGATAAATAATATGTTCCGTATTTTTAGGTGATTAACGGAAGCTCGTTCATGATGCTAAGTGCTTGCGAAGAGCTAGTTATACATAAGGTGACGTTGCTGTGGCACATGATAGTTTATTAAGATCCCCAACCTGGGCGGTTTTTTCTGTTGTTTTCGTTAGTTTCCAGTCCCTCGTAAAATAGCATTCAAAGACATAACGCTCAACTGAGCTGAGCCTTGCTTTCCATAGACGCACCGATTGATTAAATTTAGATTGAAGCGGAAGGAACCTTCATCTTAAAGCCGATCAAACACCCTTGCTTATGGTGGAATCCGATCCTACAGAGTCTAGATCCGAAGATGAGGGTCTTAGCCATTCGGCCATCTTTCTGCCAGGAATAGGATTTGAAGCTGCACTTGTGCGCACCATACTGTAGTTTTTGCTTTGTCTCTGAAATTTGGAGCTAGATCACTAGAATACTGACTACTGGACCATTACGGTGTAATGTTCTCTCATATTCTCACCATTTTCTTTAGGTGGTCAACACGCAAAATGTTTATTTTTGAACCACCAACGCTTGTTGTTTTTGGCCACGTATTCATTTTTTTTTCTTCCGGCGACGTTGTAGATTTTTACTCTTTGGAATGTTTGTTCAATGCTTCTTAGTAGCCCGTTACGTCTGTTTGCCGGTCCATTAACACTGCCACTCTTTTACGACGGTTTGCCGTTGTTTGTCAGTATTTAATGCTTTAATAACAGTGCTCTTTCGAATGTTCGAGCGTCAATGTAACGGCCATCTGCATGGAGCGTAATCAAACCTCTCGGCTCTGGAACTTAGCGTTTTAACTACCAGACAATCCCACCGCTGTGAGAAAATTCTATTACTCACAAATACCCCCACTGTACAACTCTATAAACTCTAATAGTTTCAGTTTTGTCATCAGTTGCAAGATTTAAAAAAAATTCCTTCTTAATTATTTATAGCAAACGGAAGAATCAAATTTATGAATATTAAATCCTCGAAAATCGAAGTTGCATTATGTATATACTATACAATGTACGTAGTATGTACTATGACTACCATCAGAATATTTAAGCTCTAAAATTTCCCACAAGTTTTAAAGCATTCAAAATTTATTTCACATAATGATGATTTCTTTAGAGAATCAAATAGTTTTAATTTCCCTCTTATTCGTTGAAAATTTCGGTCTTTTAGAGAAATATCAATATTCATGGTTGTGAGGAAGTATTCGACGTAGTATAAGCATGCAAACTGCGTTTAAGCTCTAAAATATCTAGCTCAAAACTACCCCAAGATAAATTTTAGTGCACTTCAACTTTTATTCCCAAACTGTTGATGTCTAAATCAAAAAAATATTCGTTTTAATTTCTCTCCTGCTCTTTGAAAATTTCGTACTTTTTTGTAGAATATCTACTTTCATATCTTTCAGTATCTTAACCACTAGACCATGTAACTTTAACCACTAGACTATGTAACTTTAATAATTTTTATAGCATTAGTATTGCCATACTCTGAGCACTCTTCCGTAAAACTAAAAATGAATAAATAATTACCGATGGCAATTTCGGGAAGAATTACATCCCGGCAAGATAAACCCTCGGATAGCGTGAAGGAAATGACGTTGATATACAATGTATGTATTTCATGCTATGTGAACTATGTATAAAAGTAACAGGAACCCCCAAAAATTATTTGTTTGTTTTTATTGAGGGTATTACGAAGCTGTCTGTTCCTGCCATGCATTTTCCACAATTTTCGTTAAGTATTTGCCCTCTGGAATTTCTGCTTCTAAAGTTTGCCGTTACAAGTGTTAAAGGGATCAAACTTTTCTTTATGTAATGTTGATTTCTAAATAGGGGACAATAATTACAAGATAAAAAGAACTTTTTATATACCATGTTTTTAAATTTTCTGTTGAATCATATAAACTTGACAATTTTACTATATGTATTAATAAATACTTTTTAAAAAAATTTTTGATGAATTATCCCATCAACTTGAAAGAAAATTAAGTTAATAGGAAGTTAACTTGCATTTAACTTTTCGTTCCCGTTCCGGCCAATAAATGGCTGCACCAGTCTACAAAAAAAATTAACTGAAAATAACTGAAAATTAATTTAATTCTGCTTAAAAATGGCTAAAAGTGTTCAAAAAATGCATTGTCATCCTTTTCTGAGCTATTCTAAAAGTTTCAAATGTCTAGCTAGTTGGGAAGTTAGTTAAAAATCGATTGCAAGATTTGTACTTGGCAAACACACACACACAAACAAACACACAAACAAACACACACAAACAGACACACAAACAAACACACACAAACAAACACACAAACAAGAAACCAAGTTAATAAAAACATGGTAAAAATGGTTTCAATTTCTTTTCTACTATTGAAAATTTCGTTCGTTTTTATGAAATATCAAAGTTTATATCTTTGAAAAAGTTATTTCGATTAATTCTAAGCGCTAGTAATTATAGAGTTCGGAATGAACGCTGAGAGCATAATTTATGCATTTTGTCGCATCGTGTTTTGCATAGAATAGGAAAGAAATTATAGCCTTTTAGTGGTTAATTATTACCTTCTCTATTCAAATGAAGCGTTTTAGTCACCGCAATCTGCTCATTAGTGTGCGAAGAAACTTAATAAAATAGGGAATAAAATATGAATGACGCATATTAAGCAATTTTCTAGTGAAATTATGTACCTCGGAGTCAACACTATAAATAGCTACTTGTAAAAGAAGCGCTTTAAGGTTCACTAAATTGGTTTATTCCTGCAAGAATACGAATGAGTTATCTTAAAAGGACTATTTTCTTCACTAGTTATATTTTGAATCTACAGTCTTACACCACTACCTTTAAATCTACATCTTTCTGTCTACCTACTACTAATAACTTTATAGGATTTGAAATTGATTTACATTGTGTTGCATGAAGAAATTATTGATAGGGGATTTTTTTTTAATCAAAATTTTAGGGAAACTTGTTAAGGTAGCACATTCAGCACTAAAGTAACAACACTGTAATTTCGAAAAAACTTACGTTAAATCTGGGGGAAAAAATAAAGTTGCTTCTACTTTTAGATGTTGTAAAGTATAAGGAATAATAATTTTTTTTAAATTGGCTACTTTGATTTAACAGTAAACATGTGTTAATGAGTAAATTCATAAACCACACATGATAAAAGCTGTACTTTGTAAAAATTATCTCGAGGTGAGAAATTAAAAAACACAATAGCCCCTAAAATACAATTTTTTAGAGAAATGGAAAAGACAAACAAAAATTGTTATTGACCAGAATACTTTCACAGAAAGTACCACGGTAGCTCTTTTCGGTGAAAGATGTAAAGTGTTAAAAAGCCCGGAATTTAAATTCATAATGCAAAAGTTTTTTTAAATACTTGAGTCTAGTAAGAATGATTAATAATGATTAATTGCATGATAATACCTCGTCCTCACCTGTGCCAACCCTGGCATCAAGCGACGACTTGTTATTTAAATTTGTCATTTTAAAAGGACTGACACCTCTTGGTGCCAGAGATTGCATAAAATAATAATGAAAATAATTGCATTCAACAATGAGCATGACATTACAGGAGAATTACGTTTAAATTAAGCCAAAAGCCCGATAACGAAATTCCTTGCAGCCCTAAGACATTTTATTTTACATATATTAGTTTTATTTCGTTCTAACACTTATCATTATGCCCGATTATAGAAAAATCAAATCGCGATTATTATGGACTGCTCGATGGGCCCGCCAAAGCTCACATCTGTTATTGTGTGCATAGAAAAAAAATTAAAAATACTCGAAGGAAATAAAATCTAAATAACATGACAACTTTATTCAAAAATCTCTTTTATGCATAATATTTTTGATAATAGAGTTATCGAATCTTGTGTTTTGGATACAACCTGCTGTATTTTTTGCCCTTAAAAAATCTGTCTCATTACAATTCACGAAAATCTTTATTTCTTGTTGATATTTGACAGATGATTTTGATGCTTCTGTAGCTTATTCAACAGAACATATCGTGTAGCGGACAAGATGCGTAAAACGCCCAAATTTTCTTTCACTCTCGCATCATCATACAATACAACCGCTGTTTACAACCCGCAATAATAACGGACGTGGGCTTCATGCATTTTGCATGAAGATAGGCATGCCTGTACGAAGACAAATATATTTCAGGCTTTGCGAATAGTTTCATTTAAATAGCTCCACCCGCTTATGTTAGGAACCCTTAACATGGGGCTAAAAATATGTAAGAAATTTTATGCATGCTGCAGACACAGGAATTCACGCTTTTAATGCAAATTTAAATATCATTTTAAAAGGTGTGAGACAGTTATACAACCGTAGTTAAATGTAAAATTTAGTTGTTTTTCTTTTCTTTTCAGATTATTGTATCCCGGCTCAGACCAAGAGGTGTATGTCCTATCTCCTCCTAGGAAGTAACGTTAGTTTACTCACCGAGTGTTACCATAATGAAGAAGTCAACAAGTCACGTGGTGTTTATAGACGAATGGCCTAAGGACAAGAGCCTGCCGCAATAACAAGAAAAATTTAGTGTATTGTTTAAAGTAAATTAGAGTATTAAGTTCTAAAAAGCCTAAACAGGCCAGTTTAGGTCTAATATCTGTCGGTTCACCTACCAGCGTTTGTAAATTCTTTAATAATCAGACTGAACTAATAATCCAAATTGTACTTGATGCACTGTTCGTTATTAAATAAATACAATTTGAAAATATATGTCATAAAATGTTGGAGTGTTTCTCTGCAAACTGAATTTAAATCCCTGAAGTTTCTAGTCTAATGTCTGGAATATTTAGTTTACTGGTAGTTTCCCTTTATTCGTATCTTCCCCTGCCTATTCCAGACGTCTGATATAAGCCAGTATACAAATAGAAAAGATTTTATAATTCTGGAATTTGAAGAAAACTTTTTCTTTGTTTTAACATGATTTCCACAGTATAATGGGGGAGAATAGATCTATACTAATAACTCTAGAATATTGACTGCTAGAATATCGACATACCATCAATTTTTTTATTAGTTACACATTTTAAGTAATTTTAAAACGTCATTTTATTATACAAGAAAGGTCCATGAAAACTCTTCCATCTGTGAATAAGATGAGTAGATTATTGCCGCCAAGAGCTATGTAAATCAAATAAAAATGAAAAGGATTCAGTAATTTTAAGAAGCCATATATATATTTTTCTTTTCGTGGATTATTGTGACACTAAACCTCAGAAAAACATTAAAAAAGAGAGAAGAAAACTTTTTTACCCCGAGAAATATGTGGTAAAGACCTTTTCTTAATGTTTCTTCAACTCGTGAAGCATAGTTATGGATGAACATTCTTCTGTACGTCAATTATGAGAGTCGGAGAAAAGGATACCCATCAGATTCATGATCTTCTCTACCTGTCAATTTACTAACTTCCATCGAGTTTTTTGAACAAATGTAATTTACTTTTCAACTGGAACTTGTGAATTTTATCCGTACTGGTTTAGTACTGCCCTTCATTGGGGAACTGTTTTGAGTCCCGTGTAAATACAGAGTACAGAGGATGGGGAACATTATAGCAGGGACAAAAAAAAAGTCATGGAATGTGTTTCATCAAATTAAACGCTGCAAATTTACAACTGTTGGAAGAAGAGAAAAACTTTTTCCTCCTATCGGGTTTTATCATTTATTTTAACAAAAGAAATTTCCTTTTTACCTCACCTTTTTCTCGGACTAGAGGGGATTGATCTCCATAATTGTAAGATCCAGTTATGAGTGTAACGTTGCAAACAGTTCTATCCCTAAAAGGTTTATTTCAATTGAAGCACATCACCTTAGATGATATTGTTATAGGAGATACTCCACAGTAACCAAAAGGAAACTCAAATAACAACCGGTACATTCTGATTATTTACATTAGTTGCACAGTTAAATGTTATTACAAAGGGGCAATATTTTAAAATATTACAAAATGAAATCTCCTAAAGGGGTTTCTGAATCATCTGAATATATATATCCAAAAATTTGAAATATATAAATATATATATATATATATATATATATATATATATATATATATATATATAGAGAGAGAGAGAGAGAGAGAGAGAGAGAGGGGGGGGGGAGAGAGAGGGAGACATTCATTGCTAAGTACAATATACGAAAGGGAGGGACCTTTTCTTTCCACTTTTGTAGTAATTTTTAGAAAAGGGGGGGGGGGAGTGGAGATTAGCTAGTGGCCCTCGTCTGGACTTTACATTCGGATAAGCGTTTTTGCCATTTTTTTATCGATAATTCTCCGGAAAAGCACTATTTTCCTCATTATCCTATGCATACATTTTTAGAACCATGGGATAACATATCGCCGAAATGCAGTCCCAGTCCCACCGTCGAAAAAAAAAAAGCAGGCGCAAGTCGATTAGTTAGAATTCTAGCTAACGAGGAGATATTCCATAACTTAACGTAATTTTCTTTCAGTCCTCTAAATAGCTACTGCGCACGTAAAAAACTTTATGATCATCGTTTAGAGCTACTCTATCGCGTAACATTTGGCTTATAAACATTGTGACCAACTACAGTGACTAGAGGAATACCATTTTTTTCATTTACTTTTACATGCTCCAACTACACTGTTTCAGTCCCGGCAGAGCTGTACTGTAAATTTTGATGGTATGTCTTAATTTTAAATCATTTCACTTAACCTTGATTTCAGTGGAATGTTTACAATGTTCCATTTAAAAAAAATCCCTAATGTTTATGCAGATGTGCAACCAGAGCCGGGCCGATCCATCGTGGTGCCTGAGGCAAGTTTTAAAAACGGCGCTATTTCAAATATTTGGAGAGACTCCACGGGAGTAATCTACAGAAGTATTGAACGTATCTCTATTAAAGATAGTCTACTTTCATAATAATGATCATTTTGGAAAAAAATATGTATTCATTAAAAAGTTTTACTTATTTTTTAAAAAAACTAAAAGCATTTTAAAAATTACAGAACTTGAAAACAGCAGAAAATGTAAATAAATTTGATTATAATTTGTCATGCAATGAAAAAAAAGTTCTAACTCATTCTTTGAAGCTTTTATGGAAACAAATGGATGTATTGCATCTCTATAATTAATTTTTTTAAATGATTCGGTTTGGAGAACTACGGTCATTTTTTGCTACGCGAAGGCTAATTAGACCGGGACCTACAGTTAAAAGCCGATTCCGAAAAAATTCAAACGTCCATGCCAAGACTGGGACTCGAACCCACGGACTCAGATGCCGAATGCCAGAATTTTATTTATTTATTTTTAGAAAATGTGTTTTCTATAGAAACTATTGCTAGACCTTTACTTGGGTAATTGTTCATAGCTAATTATCTGAAATTTTCAGTTTTAAAAAAAATTGCGCCCAGCTCCTACAGTTTGATGTAGTGTTAGTAAAGTTCTTAGAAATCCAACAACGTTTGGAAATATGCATTCAAATTTTATTTCTCACGATCTCAAATTCCGCCCCTTTTAAAAAATAGGCTAAATATTCGCTTATGTGTTGTTTTACGAATATCATCATGCATCAGATTAAGCTATTCATATTTTTTCATTATTCGTTAAGAATTTCTTACTTTTACTCTGTCTCATTTTGGCGCCTCACCTATGAGACCGGCACTGTGTGCAACAACCAATCAAATTTTCACCAATAATTAATCAAATACTTTTACAGAGAAACGCACTAAAAGCAGTTGTAATGCGTGGGAGGAGATGACATAGTTACAGGAAAAGAAATATAAAAGGACCTCAACATGATGCAATGAAAAAAAAAATTGAAAGGACTGGCGGTGTTGTTTCGTTTTTAAAGGAATTGTCAACAATGTTATTGCAATAAGGTCTTGACTAATGGGACTGGGGTGACATTACAATATCGCAATGGTCTTTATACGCGAAAGTTGTTCATTTATTTTAAAAATCAAACTAAATGTGTATTTGGTTTAAGGCTCTTTATAATTCAGGTGTTCTTACGTATAGCTATATATATATATATACATATATAGATCGATAGATAGATAAGATAGATAGATAGATAGATATATAAATAATGTATATGTTTGAGCACAGGTATCGAGAAATAGAAAGTTTTTCTCACTTTCATAGTGGCTTCTATACCTTGTTACATAAATAAGTCAACTTTCTCCTAGTAAATTTATGCATCTTTCTATCATAGCAAATAGTCTCCTGTTCTGCTAAGTCTTAACATTATCCTTCTAAACACATTTAATTGCTCTGATAGCACTACAATATTTACTTCTGTCTTTCAACTGAAAAAAAAATGGGAAATATTAAATGGTTAAGGACATGTCTCTCCATTATAGGAAATTATAACGTGAGTTGCAAACCGTCATTTTAATCTCTGATATTCTCTTTTTACAAATTATGACCACTGTTTATCGAAATGCAGCATCTAGACTTGCTTCATAAGTTTTACATAAACTATGTAGTTTTTCTCCAAGTAAAATTCTTATGGAGTTATGAATAGCTGAAAATGAATAAAGTTTTAAAAAAACTGGGACTTAATGAGTGAAAAACTATGCAAGAGATGCTTTGGAAAAAAATGTTTTGAAGTACATGTATTATTTCATATCTGTTCGTGTAGGTTATAAACTTATATCGCGCTGTAATTTTATGCCAGTTTCCACTTTATCAACGGTAGATGTTATTTACAAGCAAAGCTTACCTTGAAACTGAAATTATCGCATTTGGTAAGTTTTATCTTTTTTTTTACACTACTGTAAAATTTGAATTAAGGCAAACAGAAAATTGTAAAGCTGGTCATAATATTTTTTATCTTTCTGCTGTATGAATTATGCTTTAAAAATTATTTACCGTCAAAAGCTTATAAAGGCAATAATAAATAATAACTTGTTCGGATAATTTGCTCTTATTATAGCTTAATTTAATTATAGATAATGGGCATTTTATAGCTAATAAAATGGTCTATTATAATTGCTAGTAAAGATAATTTTAAATTTAAAGTTTGATACTTTTTGAGCGAAATAACCTTTGAAAGATAATTAAAAACAATCTATTGGGAACATGAATAACAAAACAAATGAATTTTAAATAAAGAGATAACAGAAACTTTTAAAGTCGACTTCAACCTTATATTCTTCTAAACTTCAAAAGGAAAAAAAACTCTTACTCTATTCTGTACAGGCTATAAAAAGCGGGATTTTTTTTCTATAAAAATGCGATAATTTTTATGAACAAAGCTTTTTAACCCTTCCTCTCTTGTACATTCAAGCACATGAACTGTCAGCGCATTTGAAAACAGAGAAACAAACTTTCAAAACTCAAAAGAAGTGATGAAATGTTTCGACATATTAATTGGTTGGGAAAAAAACTTAGTTTAATGGAAATTGTTTTTCGTAATGTAAGGATCGTTGCGCATGTTGCTCAAAATCAAGGCTTTGTAGAAAATTTTGTCAAAAAAAATTCTTTAACAGGAAGTTTATTACACGGAATATCTGTTGTAAATGAGTATTTACAAGGTAACACGTTAACATTGTGATAAGAGAAACAGAAATCGTTACATTTTCCTTTTCCTCTCTCTGTGTGGCATCCTTTGAATACAACTCAAGTTTTTCCAAAGTAGCAATTACTCGAACACATCAATATCAGTTACTTCATTCTATCTGCATGTGAGGATTTTCATGCTCGACTGACCTCCCATAAAGAAAATTTATTGGCATCGGGTGAATCGCAAACTACATTCGCATAGAACACGCAGCTCTGATAAAGCGTGAAGCCTTGACATTTTTTGAAAAAGTGCAGTATATCTGAAATGCTGTAGCGACTTCAAAGTCGACATGCAAATGACGGACATTTATCCAGGTCAAAATTGGCTCGGGGGAAAACCAGTAGTGAAGGTAGAGATCTATCTGTCTTGCATCTTCCCTTTGAAGACATATTACATAAAAAAAATGCTTTGATTGTATCTCTCAAACGAATTGATAGAAGGGAAGATCGCTAAAATGCTTTTGAATTATCATAGCATCGCGTAATCTCAATATTATATTTGGAAACAGATAAATGGAACGGGGAATAAGATATTTCACTAAGTTTTAGAAGCATGAACTAATTAAATCTCGACGTGTAGGTCACAGTAGGTCAGTGTCAGTGTCACGTTGATAAATTTGATATTGACATACTCGCTTGGCCAATTAACCCACTTTTAAAGGACTCTGTGAATTGCTACATTGTTGCATAGACAAGGTACATCAGTTCTAAAGCATGATTATACCAGAGAGAAACTAATGTGGTCGTAACGCAGCAGTGCTGATGATTAAGAAACATTTGAGTGTCTAATTGACCTACAATGACAGGAGGGGCTTAACATGATGCTTTACTCTGAAATTTAGACGATCGGGGGCCAAGTCCGCTACATGTACTGTTAGCCCTGGTCCTAAACTAACACGGACAGGCGTTCCCTCAACTGCGAGTACAGAAATTACGCGCAGCGATTGTCGTCTTCAGTTTCTTCACGCCGTGTGTCTTCGGGACTAGGTCGGTTTATTATTTTGAATTACTCTTAAAATAATAAGCACTAATAGCTTGAAACTTCAAACAGAGTATTCATCACATTTTATTCATCCAATAGTAAAAGTGTTAATGTTAAGGATACATTTCAATATTTTTCTAGAGAAGACTTAAAAGACTTCTGCATTACAATCATGGATGTACGCTGGCAGGTTGTCCTAGCGTTAGATTCATCAAAATAGAAATTTTTTGACCGCCAATCATCATATTTCTTGGCAGTTCCTCTGAAACTGAATAACAATGTCTAAAATACATTGTTTAGACAATGTATAACATTGTCTAACAATGTACAATTGAATTCTCGTTAATTGTCTTTTTTTTATATTGTTTAGATAATGTCAACATTGGGTACAATGTTGACATTATCTAAACAATATAAAAACAAAGACAATTAACGAGAATTGAATTGTACATTGTTGACATATCTATGTAATGTCAACTTTGAGTTTGTCAACCAGGGGTGTCAAACTCAAAGGCTAACTTGGGCGAAGCAAACAAGCTTTAACTATAGGTGGGCCGCAAAAAAAAATCAATATTAATACAAAAGTATGTTTATTTACCTAATTACAGTATATTCAACATAAATATACGCATTTTGTTTATTAATAGCAAAAAAAGAGTATAATTAAGAAAACATTTAGCGAATTCTTCCTATCTTATTATAATTCTGCGTCGGTATTTTAATATATATTATTGTGTGCCAATATATTGGCTGGGCCGCAAAAATGTTCACAGGCCGCGAGTTTGACACCCCTGGTCTAAACAATGGCAATGGATTGGTTTTAACAGGAGATGCTTGTATTCCACCAGATTTAAGTTCATAGAGGGAATTCCTCAGACCTGTTAGATAACTTAAAATTATCTTAATTTAAATTTATCAGTTCCAAAATGGTCGGAAGGGTGGTTGTGGTAGTCAGAGGAAAAGGTTCGTTAACTTAAAAGATAGAAATAAGTCCTCGTACTTGCATCCTCAGATATGGTTGTGGTAGTCAATGGAAAGGTTTGTTAACTTTACAGGTAAAATATTAGTCCTAGTACCTATATATTTTGTTTTCTAATTTTTTCCAGGCGTAGAAATCGAAACGGAGCATTACTGTTCACCAGCCAGGTGGGCTGATCATATTATGACCAAAACTTGGTTCAGTCTTTCGCATATTATACAACCTTTTCTGTAAACCGTTCAGATCTAAGTGTCTAGGTTAATTCCACTCGTATCACTCTGTGGCTTTCATAATCATTCGAACCTCTGTCTGATAGATTTCATCAGATAATCTAAGATTAGATTTGAAGATACTCTGAAGGTCCACGTCCTTGAATTCTATCAAGAAAAAAACTTCGTTGCCTTTTTCGCTTTGTAAAGGAAACTTTTGTTTAACTTGTTAGAAAATTTTATTCAACCTTATATATAAATGTGTGGGTGTATGGGTACGTATGGAAAAAATACAAAAAATTAGGACTCATAAGTCAATCATGTTCCCTTCCCCCATTTGATTTTGATTTTAAACAAAGAAACATGAGACACCTGAGGGTTAACTGAAGCAGTATTTTAGCTATCAGCCGTCATCTCGCAATGCAATAAACTTAGGGGAAGAATTGTGGGCAGATCTAACTTTTTACTCACTTCAATTAAGATCGCCCACTCGATTTCATTGAGCACATACGTTAAAACAACCTGTGTGGGAAGTGACTGAACAACAGATGTAGATGAAATTGCCCTAAATTATTGACGCTGTGCGACAGATGACATTTAAAATGTTGAAAGGGATTTAAATTTGAAGTGTATTTTAAAAGTTTGAAAGTATATTTCTCGGCAAACGCATAAGTGATCGGAAACTGAAAAAAAGAGGATACAATCCAGAAGATTACACTTAGAATTTGAGACATTCTTACGACATATGGTGAGATTTTTTAAGGGAAAGACTGCTGAAGAAGTTTCAAGACAGATGCTCACCATCATTTATTAACCACTATTGATTAAAATGTAAGGTTGTGTTCGCTGGTTAAAAAGAATCATGATTCGTGATAATAAAATCAAAGGCAAATAAGAGGAAAAACAGACCTCGTAAACTTTCTTTTAAAAATCCAAAGGCGTTCTCTATATTATTGTTTAACCTTAGTGGGATTTTGATGAAAATCTGAACACTGAGCTACCATACCCCTATATTGGGATGCAAACATTTCTCGAATATTAAAGGTAGACATTACCTAGGATTTGAATTATAATATCAAAAACTTCAAATAAAATTTCCCCTGCGTCAGATTAAATATATTGTTCATAACTGTCTGGGGAAAAAGGGACATAAGGGATTCTGTAATATTAGAAAATGGAGGAAAAAAATAATTGTTCTATTATTACTGTAATTCGGATGCTTATAAAACAAATAAAATTCTTACATCTTAGTATATTATACAAGTTATAGCATTAGAAGTACTAGGGGGGGGGGGTGTTTATTCAAATCCACCCTCTAAACTAATGGTACCTTCTCTTTAGATTAATGTTTCCCAACCTGTAGAAGTCTGCAGACCACTAAACCAGAAATTGAACCATGTGCGCCCTCCCCCCGACTTGAGGGGGGAACCTTCTGGGGGGTATAAAATATCCCTCAGGCAAAAGGGATATAGGATTAACGTACTCACATTCTAACGTATCATATTCTAATCTATATATATAAAACAGTTCCGTAACTGACTGATTGACATACAACGCACAGACCAAACCGCTGGACCTAAAGGGCTGAAATTTTGCATGGTGATTCTTCTTATAGTGTAGGGGTGCACTAAGAAAGATTTTTGAAAAATTCTACTTAGATTTTTTAAAATTAACTTTTTAAGCTGTTTTAGTAACTTTTTTTAAGTTTGCATTTAAAATAATAATTTGAGGGTTATAAAATTTATATCACGAGAAAGATCCTAAAATATCCTTTAAAATGAGATCTTTTTCGAATCTTTACCTCCATTTTCTGATTTTTGATGAATTTTTAAAGATTCATTTTTAGAATTTAATTTATTAAATGCTGATCACGTGATTTCTTTTTCTGGTACTTTAAATAAATTTATCTTCACGTGCATAACAACTAAACAGACAAAAAAAAAATTTTCTTGCTGATGCGGCAGACGATTGGACATTATCCAAAAAAATATTAAAATACAGTGAAAGATATTATGTTCCTCAAACTGTACTCTATTAACTGTACTATATTCTTTAGTATGTCCCATTACATTTAATTTGAACATTTTCTTCTACACATTATTTTGTCTATAAAAATATCCCTTACGATTTTTTTATAAATATATATATATATATATATATATATATTACATCAATTGTATACATTGATCGTCGTATTTATTATAAATATATATATTTATTTTTTTGGCATTAATTGCATACATTGACCGTTGTATTTAATTTGAATGTACTCCGTAGCGAAGTGCGGGTTTTCAGCTAGTAGTAAAATAATTATGTTAAACTTTTAAGAAATTTTAATTCAACACCTGACAGTCATCGGATATATTAGGCCCATCTAGTTCAAAGAACATTGCTTTCAAAATCCCCATTTATTTGGCAACTTTTTTTATATGTGGTGCCAGACCACCGGTTGGGAACCACTGCTTTAGATGGATTTATAACAATATTTAAAATGTGTCCTCTCAGGAAATGGTATCCCTTCTGTTAACTGAAAAGTACCCTTTTGGAACACATACTTTACAAATCTATCAATACACATGCGTGTATGTGCTGCGCAAATGAACATCATTCTTTGAAAAAAAAAATAATGGCATATTCTCTTAGATACATTCGTAACAGTCTTAAAAATGTTTCCTCTCTATTGATTCTTTTCTTCTCCTAACTAATTGTACCACTTTTATAACAGATATCCAATAGGGCAAAATGAAAAGTAAGAAACATGTATCTTAATTTATGATGCTACCAATAAAATTATTTCCGTGTGTATTGTGAGCGAAAACTGACACATCGCTTTAGACTCCACTGGGTAAGGATCTTCATAGCGAACATCGTAGAATTGCGTAACTCTGAAAAGTTTGCAAGGAAATCCATCACGTGAAATGCCCCAGACAAGTCCTAATTTGGTAGAATGTTTGCTCCCTCGGGCTCCAAGCGATTACATGCGCATTACCTCGAGATCGTAACACGTTTCTATTCTGCATATTGTATGAAGAAGCGCTTAAAACCTTTCCCAGGAATTTTTCAGGTGTCGGTCAAGGTCCTTCCTTATGTCAGACGATACTCCAACTCATATTATCAAATTAACTTAATTACAGGAAGAGACGGGGTTAGAAGCTCTTGATGGGGCAGAAATTTTCATGTTAATGAATTCCTATCAAGAAAATGAAAAAAAAATTGATTACGTTGTCGGAATTTGGTCTGGAAATTATGTTTATTCCAAGTTATACAAATTTTATCCAGAGCTGTATTAGCTGTAAAGTTACTCTAGATTTTGGTTTTAAGAATGATATTTTGAGAGAAAGCAAATGTTATAGGGAGATAGTTTTAAATTTATTTCACACTTAGCTACAACTAGACCGCCAGAAATCCTCTGGGGCAGAACCCTCTCTGATAATGAGGAATTCCGGCTTATTTCGACACTGCACCGAAACAAAAATTTATAATTAAATATTTCAATTTATTCATGCTACTGATAATTAAAGAATCGCAATTAATTGTTCCTTTTTAATACAAGAACTAACTTTTCTTATTGAGGTAAACAAACAATTGTATTTGGCGATTTTTTTTTTTTTTTTTTGGGGGGGGGGGATGATTTGCCTTGTTCCAAAATTACTCAAACATATTCTTTGCTTTTTTTCCTCGACTTGGAGCCACATTAAGGAGGCTATTTTTCTGAAAATAAAGTGATTTTTCTGTAAATAATATGTTTTTTTACGATTTTTAGGGAATTGTCTTCGACCTGTATGTAAACATACCTACTTAATCATTCCATAGGAAAAAAAACACATATACAACTAGATTTATCTGACATTGCTCAGGTTTCCTGTTAATCATCATCATTCGGCTTTCGTTGCAGTGAGGCTTAGCGTTCAATCGGGCATAACCACACTCCTAAATTAGAGCCACCAAGCCTTAAAATTCACGACTGGTTCGGTAAGCGGCTAAAAGAGAGGTCCATTTTCTACTATTTACACCAGCATTAGCGATGCCGTAGATACGCGCAATGGCACGGTACGAGCTTTCCATTCACAGAACGTATTTTCTATTTCGGGAATGAAACGAAACGACTGCGAATAATAGTAGAAATGATAATACCGAAAAAGAAAAAAAGCGGAGAACCGCTACGGTAAGTCAAGGCAGGGGATATTGAAATTTTCCACTTGTTTGCAGTCATGCATCGCTGCGCCCTGGTTCATATGTGGGTCAGTGAGAAATAAAAAAAAGGTCTTCCTTCCCTTTTCCATTTCATGATTTACCGTTCTATCAACATTTTCTCTTCCTGAATTACGTTCTCTGAAGTTTCGGTTTTGTATAGCGATTTATTTACATCTAGCGGATTTCGCGGCTGTCACCTGTCTGATGTTATTCGACGCTCCAAAAAGGCAAGTGAGCTAACATTGCATTGCACATATGCAACTTGTCAACAAAACAGTAAATATGTCGCAGGTGTCAATGGATACTATCACTCTCTTTCAATACACCGAAACAGCTTTTCACAGTTACATGCTCACAGATAAATAATCAAAACATTTTATATCCTGACATTAAGGAGCATAATTTATTACACTCTAATACTAAGAATGTTAAAAAACTGAATGGAATATCGCACACAGTAAGAAACAATATTTTTTTTCTAGTGTATTAGTACTGATATTTTTAGCACGTAAATATTTACATACTGAAAAATTAAAATGTCACTTCATTGATTATCCTTTAAATATGCTAGTATAAATGTTAGTTTTTTAAAAATTGCGCAACATGACACTACAAATTGGCAGAATTACTCGCTTATAAAGTGTAACAAACCACAAACTTGTAATGGGCATGGGGACATTTTTTTCTATTTACAGAAGCTAGTATTGTTTTAATGGACTAACATTTTTCTCAGAAGTTACATAGATATAGACGATAAGTATTAGGTTTCGAAGGCAAATAATTAAAACAATAAAAGCATGGTAAAACTACCAGATAACACATTTGTATATAAACACTCATGGAGAGAGAATGTATATAAGCTTTTAATTTATAAAATTTAGTTTCTTTTGTAATCTATTTGCCACGGTTGAGGTTATTCATTAAAGACATGGACTACAATATATACGAAGTAAGAAAGCAGGATATCGATAAAATACCGAAGATAGGCCCAAAACTTGTAAAGAGGAACGGAAAGTAGTGAAATAGAGCGTTACTTTTCTATTTTACAGACGGAATGAGATTATTAGAAGTTGCTCAAATGAATGTTAGACTGGTATCGATTTAAAAGCATTCGAAAGATAAATTTATATATATTCTTCCCAGTTTTACGTTCATAAATTCTGATGTTTGCTACTTAAGAATATTTCGGCTTATTTTACGTTGTTATAAAATGCATTACAGCGAAACCTTCACATCATAAAAGAATAAACAAGATTTCTTTTGCTAAGGCAGCGATGGTTGAATAGCCAAGATCCTTCGTTGATGTGGAGCAAACCTGCCCGTGTGGTCATGAATTCGAGAGCAGAGCAACATCACTGATTACACAGAGCATGAAAATATTAAAGTCACGGTTCTCAAAGTTTCTCCTGAAAAGTTACTGACTAGGTCTAATGATGCATACTTTAAATGAACTACATCTCTCAAACAGCAGAGCTGGTGGAACGAAAAATTATTATAGGAGGGGTATTATGAGTATTATGGGAGTTATAGGAGAAAAGGGTATTGCGGAAGCCCAAGGTCTTCTCTATGCTTCGTCTTCTCTCAATTCTCGACACCATGGCCTTTATTGCACCGAATCGGAAAACATGGGTTTTGGCGGGCCAGTAACAAAAACAAACAATGTTTTTCGCCAACAAAATCTTACTCCTCCGCCTCCTTTCTTATTTCCGTCTCTTAGAGTGCCAGAAATGAGCCCAGGCCAGAAATGAGCAAAGTTTAACAAGGACTGGAACTCTATACTTTGGACAGGCCTGGAGCTTGGGTGGGTTTGAACTCACATGGATGTTGCATCCCTTCAGAGGCAATGCTAACTTTTTTTACTGAATTTATTTTTGTTGAATGTTAAGCAAATAACCTTCTCTGACGAGCTACTGTCTAGTCATGTCTGATTTTCAATGATTAAAGGGACTAACGATTATAAAGGACCTCTTTTAGAAAGTATACAGATGTTAACTATTATTAGTTTTTTAAGAGGTTTTTTTTAATTGAATGGGGAGAACAATTTATTTCTTTCAGATGGTTTAACGACAGCAGACGGAAAAAGTTATTAAAGTTAAGTGAGGTGACAAAAGTGAAGGGTTTTGCTTTTCCTCTCTCGCAAAGGAAGTTAGTCCATAGTAAGTATTTCGCTGGAATAAGACATCGACTCTGTTCACTTTCTTTCTTTTCACCAAATGAGCTTTGTACGTCAAGTCAACGTATGTTTCTAGGTGTCTCTAATTTTAAAACATTACTGAAATGTGCAATATATCTATTTAAAGTCATAACACACAGTGTGAGTGGCAAAATCAGATTTATCAATGCCTACTGTAAATTTACAATTGGTTGGTTTAAAGCGCTGCCCTCATCTTCTGCAACGCGAAACTGATCGGGTCCTACCGTTTAAAGCCGATGCCGAAAGGCTACGAACACTCATGCCTACCGTAGAGTTCAAACCCGTAAATTAGCACCCTAGGGGTATCGTACCACTGTGCCCTTAAGAGAAATTTCGACTTCTTTTTCAAAACTTTAAAACTCTTCCGTTGGTATTGTCATAAAACCACTTCTTTCCTTAAACAGTAAGAGACCCAGCTTTGGAGTCAGCAAGTACTCTGCATGATGGATTCCGATACATACAGAAAGTAAGCGAGAAGTAAGAGACTCAGCCGAGAAAGTTTCAGGGTCACTAAAACTGAAAATGATTGTGACTCTGTAGTGTAATGTTTGACTAGGAGGGCTTGTTAAAGCGAAAATTTTGTAGCCCGTGATTCCCCACCCCTCTACCAATCCGAGGATTGGCTGCGGGGGCGTTGAACCCAAGAGAGTTGAGGGGGTCGTCGGGCAGTCAGTAAGAAAGGTCTGGTAGGGAACAGAGGTTTGGCGAAATTTAAGAAGGCTCGTCTCACCTCTGGTTAGGTAATTACTTGGTAATTAGAATTAAGATAGAGAATCTCTGACAGTAGTTTCAGGAGGCCTGGCAAGATTAAAGCAGGCTCGTCTCGCCTCCAGTTAATTAATTGATCGGTAACTAGATTAGAGTGTAGGATAGCCGAGGTCTGGTAAGATATTGCAGGCTTGCCCACCTCGTGCAGAGTTTTCTTCAATTGCTATGTTATGTGTGAAACTGTTTAAATGTTAAATCTGTAAATAAATTTATGTTCGTCTTGTTCAGTGACGACTCATTTTTGCACAACCTCATTTGTCCCTAGGCCATAGAAAGAACCTAAGTGAACCGGTGTAAGAAAGAGGGTTCACGACAGACTCGATTTAGGGATTTCTGGGATTGGACCTTGAAACACGACCTCGAACTCACCTTTACTGATTGTGTCTGGCAGTAAAACCAGGGTAGTCAAATTTCAATTTTGGAAAAGTAAAAATTATAACATATTATTGGATCTTTCGGTTTTAAAACGTTGCTAAATGCCTCTTGTTTTGTTAGTAAAATGGAAAAACATAAAATTGCTTTTGATTTGATTGATAATCTTTTACTAGCGCTGTTGCTTTCTTTTCGTTTCTGTCCATTCGCATTTATTGTGTTTACCGTTGCAGATTTTAATTGAAAAAAAAATCTTCTCTTGCAAGGACGAACCAGTTTTGATTTTTTGTGTTTTTATTTCTGCATTCAAATTGCTATTTCCTATTTTAAGCTCTTTATCCCCCTAGACAAATTGGTAAACACTCGAAAAAGAAAGACATCTGAAAACCCATATTTATCATGCATTATGACACTTCTGAGCTGAAAAAAAAGTCGGGACGGTTATTCAAGGTAAAATTATGTAATACAAGTATTTAATGGGTAAATACTTTTATTAAACTACGTTATATATTCTAAAACTTCAATAGGAATGTGTCGTAATTTAGGAAATATAAGATGTAACTGACTTCTCTTTTTAGAATGGTTTCGTTGGAATCATCTTTTCATTTTTAATACATAAATATTTTTTCCATGTGAAAAATAGGAAATAAATTATTTTTAAATTAAAAGTTTTTAATTATTATGATATGCTCGTCTGATAACAATGCCAACTTATGTTTTTTCCGGAGACGACCAATTTTCAATAACAGCGCACAAGCAATTAAAAAATCTCGTTGTGAACCTACATCAGGCATATGAAAAATGTGTGCAGACTACAATTGCAAAATGTTTGCAAATATTTCACTTTGCATACTAAGCTAAGAATTTTTTCAACGCATGCAGGTATTAGACAAAATAATGAAATTAGTTCGTAGTTCGACGAATAGTTTAATTAATAAGAGGGTGGGTCCTCGTAGCCATGCATCGCAGTAGTAATTCCAACTTGTATAAAGGTACCTATATCGTGTACTCAAAATGAAAATAAGTATTTTGCTCCATTAGTAAGAAAGATGATAGAGGAGGGCATCTATATATGACCTGTCGCCTTAAAGTTTCTTATAACAACTCGATAATATGGAAGACCGGTGACTGAAGGGAACACCGCGTCTTTTGACTTTACATTCGAATTTACAAAACCACATTCTATAGCAATCGCTTTGGCGATAGTAACAAGTGCATTATCCATCTGGAAACAGCGATATAACTTTGGAAAGAGTCTGTATTAGATGCCCGTCGTCTCTCGCAGAATGTCCAGACACGTCACAACTATACACCCTTGCAGAACAGCCAACAGCAAACCCTGCGAAGCATGGTGATGAAGGATTCATTACCATGTTACGTATTTAGAACCTAGCAGACAGAATAGTGGACTTCTTCTGGACACATATACATATCATGTCGTTGGAAAAGCGTGAATGACAAAAATCGGATCTAACGGCAAGCTGCCATCACTAAAACTTTTTTTTCTGAAGTTGTGTGAATCATTCTATAGCAATCGCTTTGTTGAGGGATTTACGTTTCGCGTCACGACCGTATAGATTAGCCACACTCAAACTTTTTTTTCTCTCGGGTCACATGCATATTTTTGCTACGTTACGGGTCGCAACATGGTACACTATTCCCCGTAATATGATAGTGTAAAAAATAAAACACAAAATCTAAACGTATCAAAGAGTTTATTTAAAAATGAGGGTGATTTTTGATGTTGAGACAAACTTTTGACTATTTTAGGTAAATGAGGTTTATACTTGTTACATGCTACTCTCGATACGTCATCGAGGTCAGAATCAGTAAGGCGATTTCTATATTCGCGTATTTCATGTTGGAATAGGATGATTTACAAAAACAGCATGTGGTACTTTTTTTATATTTCTCAAATACTAATTTCTAAAATTATGTTTGCAAAAGCACCTGTCTGATAATGAGTGCGAGTGTTTCGGGCCTCACATAAAAGCTTAGTGGACCACCGTTTGAGTATCCCTGGTATTGACCGTCTGCATGGAATTTCCGACAAAATGTCCGACATGATATCGAATCACTTGTATTAACTCTGTAATTTTTCTCGGAATGCGGATCGTTTCTTCTCTGTTCTTGCACTTGAAGACAACCCATTGTTATAAATTACACTTGACCATGATTTTCGATCTTGTTCTTTTCCCCAGAGCATTAATTTCGCTGGCGGTGGATACCACTGGACAAGCTCCAATAACCATGCCTTTCAAAACCCCAGAAGTCTGATTTCCCCATTACAAACAGCAACGTCCTTCCTGAGCTATCAGCGTATTAACCTTATTTTATTGCTTAAGTCCTCCCATCTGCCTGTACAACCATGGCTAGTCTTGTCTGAGCCATGGTCTTCCCAAGAGAACTTTTCTGTACGGACGTCTTTTTTACGAATCTTCTCTAAATGAGGAACTTTGAGTTTTCTTCAATAGCTGTCGACTAAATCAACGATTAAAAAATCGACTAAATCTTCTTTTCTTTTTGGGGCTTATACGTTGGAGAGAATAAAAAGTTATAGGCAGTGCAATCAATGTCCATTCTGCAGTTATATTCAGCAAATTCCATTTCGTTGTCTGGCTACATAACCATTCACCAATTGGTGACGTCATTCTCGCGACTCTAATATACAATCATACCTCGGTACACATCTGCTTCGGTACTCGTCGCATTTCGACGCGAAAAAAATGCTTCGGTAGTCGACGTTTGCTCGGTACTGGTCGCACATGCTAAAACATGTATGAGACAAGAAGGTGCCCCCGCACCTGTCTCTCCGGACGAAAAGAAAGACCGTCTCGATATTCTCGTAGTAGTTTGCGTTACCTAACACGCCACCGGGTTGATGGCCGAGTGGCGAGGGCGATGGCATTCGGTACCAATGTCCGTGGGTTCGAATCCTACTCTTGGCGTGGACGTTTGTAGCCTTTCGGAATCGGCTTTAAGCAGTAGGTCCCGGTCTAATTAGCCCTCGTGTAGCAAAAATTGACAGTAGCGCTCCAAACCAAACCAAAACCAAAAATCAAACCCTACAAGCCATCATGAGTTCGAAGAAGTTTAGTGGTACCTCTCAGCATAAAAGAAAAAATAGTGAGAATCACGATAGAACAGAAAAAAAGAGATAATAGTATGAGCGTGGTAGCCGCGTGTCTGATCTCGCTGCACTGTACAAAATGCCCTAGAACAGCGATCTCTTCGTTAGTGAAAAATAAATTTTAAAGGAGCCAGAGTTACTAGAGGTGTGAAAGCCATCACCAAGCAAAGGTCACAGATATAAGAAATAAATGAAGAAATTGTTGTATATTTGGATTAATAAAATGGCAGGTGACAGCATTTTCCGAGGAAATAATTTGCGAGAAGGCAAAACAAATGCATGCCGAATTGTTTGTTCACTGCTCTCAGCACTCATTCAAGACGAGCCTGGAATGAGTGCTGAGAGCAGTGAAATGTTTAAAGCAGTCATCGACTCCCCTTCCAAGCAGTAACCTCTCTCCTCCTCTACTTCGCTACTATCCCATTAAGACATCGATTGCTTTTAGTACAGGTTGAGTGAAAAAAAAATTATTTTATTTTATCTAATTATTGTTTTAATGTCTGTCAAGTTTAAAAATTTTGTATAAAAAAACCATCCATTTATAAATTGTCCAGTAGAATATGAAATTTCTGGTTTCCGGGAAACGAATTAATTTAATTTACATTACTCCTTATGGGAAAAATTCGCTCGTACTCGTCGGGCCTTCTGGAACCAATTGACGACGTGTACCGACCACTGTACTTCTATTTACTCATCTTCTTTGCACATCTTAGATAATTCTATTCGTTATTTTCTCTTCCACCTTTATGATAGACCTCGCAATATGGAAACATTTCATTGAAATGATGTTGTCATGATGCATCCTTTATTTTTTCTATATTTAAAATTAAATATGAACTAGTCGCAAATAAATATTTTGCATTACCATCCTGAACTTCTTCTCTGAAATTATCTTACAATCACATATACAAACGGGTTTATAGGTCTTTATAACACAAAATGCGTGAAATTATTATGATTTTCAGAATGCACATATCCCTCAGGATTAGAGTCCTGCTCCCCCCTTTGAAAAGCAGAAAATAAATAGAAAAAATGTGTTTCGCCACTTCCACCTCTTATTATACGAAATTCCTTACCCCAGAAATGTCTTGAAAATTTTTGCATCACTAACATAATTTTTCACCTTGAAAAATCTTATAAAATATTCGTGACCTTACTTATTCCAAAGAAACAAGGTACACTTGCTTCAAAGTACACTTGCTTTGCGCCGTTGAATAACTTTTATTTTCTCCAAAAATAGTCATCTTAAAATTGTCTGAATTATTGGCTTCGAAAAGAGCGGCCAAGATGTGATAAAAACTCTCATTTACAGACATTTCATCATGAACGACATCGTGGTGATATAATTCCTTTGACACCTGAAGATAGACCACGTACATTAACAATTTTTAATTATTTATTCACTTTCAATAGTATTTAAAAGGATTTTGAAGAAAGCAGCTAGATTTTCCTAACATGTTATGTAAACTGTGTTCGCTTCAGCAAACAACCAGAAGTCGAAAAATCTCTACAAAAACAAAAAACAAAGAGCAAAGTGCAACGTAAATAAACAAATGAAATAGACACTCTTCAATTTTAAGATAGTGGGGGCAGGAAATATTTTTTTGCGATACCAATTCTTTCTTTTCGAGTACCGATAGCTTATCTTTGATGAAGAATTAAAAGAGCTTATGCCAGAAGTGTTTGAAGATTTCCCGTCCAAATAAACATTATTACTTTTGTACGCGTGTGTCTGTTTTAAAAATACACCTCCACCCTATTTTTTTTTTTACTTTCGAAATGGAGAGTCAGATAATATCATCACAATTAAATAGTGCAGAAAATTAGCATTCACTGCACTGAGCAATTCCGAAGAATGTATAGAGGACTGCAAACATAATAAAAACTACATTTGAAGTAAATAAATTAAATATATTTATCTGGAATTTATGAGAGCCCTAAATATAATTACATTTTATAATTGATAATAGTTAGTTTCCGAATGTATAATAAAACGTTTGATGTCCTAATACTCTTTAGCGTCAATTTTATTTACAGATGACCAACAAATCTATTGATGGAGATATTTTGATACGTTGCACCCACTGTGGAAATTTATAATTCCAATCAAATAGTTCGACTTTCCAACTGTAGCGAAATTCATCATAATTTTTCCTTTATATCATATATTTATTTGGAATTTATTAGAAGTGCTCTCAGGTAATTGAATAAGGTAAATATGGAATTCAGAACTACAATGCATATCAGTAAAATAGCAAATTCTAAGTATGTAGGAAAAGGTGACGGACTCCTGATTTTGAATGATACAAATGAATACCGAGAATTCTCTTTTAAAATCTCTATAATTCTAGAATGAAAAAATAATCGATGTATCATATTTTGAAATTGAAATCATAACATTTAAATCGCATGCTTTATAACAAAAAAATTCGAAATAGACAAAATTTCCAGAAAAAGGAAGTACGTATTAAAAAGCGATTTTCATATAAAAGTATATTTTGAAGCTTATAGTGTCTTAAAGCGAAAATACAAAACTGCACACATTTGGTCAATCGCAAAGGTTTATTTCATCATGAAAGTCGATCTAAGTACTTCAACGAGTAGGTCAACTAAGATAATTTCTAATTCATTTCTAGGTCTTTGTAATCCTTTTCGGGTTCTGCCGAATTACAGTTATGATAAAATAATATAAACACCGTAAACCAGGGCTTTGCACCATTTTTCCAAGATTTTTTTGTAATGCTCACGTAAATCATAGAAATTCTGTAAAATGACTTTTGAAAGTAGTTCTATTGTATTCGTAGATAATTAAGGAATAGTTCCATGTTAATAAAACCTGTTTTTATATGTATTATAGATTTTTTAATATTTTTTTAAAAGTGGTGCAAAGTATACCAAAAGGGCGGGTTACTTTGCACCACATGAAATAATAATTTGTTCGAAGCAAGAAAATTAACCTGGTGCAAAGTAACCTCATTCAAGTTAACTGTGGCACCTTATAGAGTCGTGGAAAACTGACAGGATTTGAATTTTTTTGGTTTAAACCAGAGAAAATATTTAAAAACAAACAAGTTCAACTAATTGTATTTAATATGTAAAAAAATAATATGAAATCAACAAAATTTGCTGTTATTTTGTGGCAAAACTAAAAGGAAACACTTGTATATTCGATGCATCAGAATTTTAAAATTTCTGTAGTATAAAAACAAATATTTAAAAATTTCCATAACCATCAGCCAGCTCTGGGACTGAGAAAACACCTCGTTTGCTAAATAATTTGGGGGGATTTATACCTCCAACTATTTCTTCCCATTTATACAAAAGGGCATCTTTATTAACAGGCCACTTCCAGTTATTTAACGACTTCGTCATGACACTCACGAACGCTCCATCCTCATTGAAGCTTTCAATGACACCTGGGTAGTATTCATTTTCGTACATTACAACTACAAATGAATCAGTCTGTTTGTTGATAGGTTTAAGATGGAATTTTGAATGTGTCAGTTCATTCTGTGTAGATGTATTCATCTCTTCCATCATCTTTGCACCACTTTTGAGTTGGTGCAAAGTAGCCCCCTATCTGCTCTAAAACTAACTTCAAAACCAATATCGATCATAAATGGATAAATATTCATTTTAACAAGATTTAAACGTTATGATTTCAGAGACAATTAGTTTCTATATATAAATAGACAACACTGACCTTCAACTAAAATCGTTTCCTTGGAGCAAAATACAACTTTTTCAGATGAAGATTTTAACTAAAAATAGTACCAGCACAGACACACTTGGCAAACTCTACCCAAAATGGCTGCTAAAACAGTAATTATCATTCATGTTATGAGAGGTGGTGCTATCTATCAGATAACAGTGAAAATATTGTTAATTATTCATTAGTTTATCTGCTAGATGGGATGAAATCTTTTTTCAACAATGGTGCAAAGTTACCCATCTAGGATCAAAGTACGTTGAACTTCCGAAAATGTCTAGCAACATTCCTTAATAAATAAATATTTTAAAAAAAAAGAGAAGCACTTCACACATTATGCTATGTCACAATACTTGAATAACGAGCTCATTGGTGATTCTATGCTGTAGTTTTATCCATCAAGTTGTAAAAATCGACAGAAATTTCCTTTGTTTCAAAATGTGAGCTTGTTTTCGATTTCAGGCAAGCAGCTTGGGAACTCATGTGAGTGCGAGAGGATGTTGTTCCGACTTTCTTAGTTTCAGTTCTTTACAATTCTTGGTCGATCTACAACAGAAACAAAGACTGAAGTGGAATGATGAATTCAAGTTTACAGTTAAGCTAGATGTAGACCTTTGCGTGTATGAACAGCCAATAAAATGAATCATGTCTAAGAGTATAAACCTTTTTACTAGATGCACAGGAAACAAATGGATGGATGAATGGATACTGCAGCAAGCTGGACAAAGGATCATTCCCGATAGCGTAGTTCTTACTGTGCAGTTCATGTGACGTCATTTTGATAGTTTAATCCCTCTACTAACTGAAGATTAGGGCAAAATCCAGTTCCGGAAGGAAACAGGTGATTCAATTTAAAAGAACAGAGAGAAAGCTACGTAATGCCGAATCATAAATCGTAGGTATTGCAAAATCAGTCTCCAGAGCGTGCCTTCTCAACTATGAGAGGACCAAATTGTTCTTGCCAGTGATCCAAGCTGCTGCCCTTTATTTTCGTGAAATATCAATATGGTGTTGCTTCAGCTAAATAGGGTCCAAACCATTATTTGCTTTGCCAGAAACCATGATTGCACTCTATACACAAGGTTCTAGACACTCAGTCCTGCCAGTGAAATAATTGTGCAATAGAAATGTGTCTGACAAGGTATCACTTGACAACTTCTTTTGTTAATCGCAAATAGTTGTGAACAATGTTTTATGTTCATAAATTCATTCACGTTATGCATATGTATTATACGTTTGTTCGGAAACGTTGTTCATCGTCAAATGATACTCTAAAGTGACAAAGTTTTAGAAAATACATTCAAATTACATGATATTAAACAAATTATATGATACGTACAAAAGAAACTCTGTTTGCAAAACTGTTGTTTTATGAAATTAGTTGCTTGACTCAAATACTGCGCGAAAATTTGATGGTTTTCCGTATATTCGTCTTGAAAAACTGTTGAAGGCATTAAAATGCATACATATTTAATGTCTAAGATATTAAAGGTGTGAAACTAAGAACCATGCATTTAATGCAGATACATGTTTTGTATCAAATAAATGATTAAAATTTGTTGGTGATATTAGAATAATGATTCAATGCTATCCAGTCTAAAGTCCATTTCCAGTAAGACTGGGCAGAAATTGAGCTGTAACAGCAGGGAATAAATTTATGTTAGACAGTATGAGCCACTGTCTTAAGGTTTGGGTTTGCCTTGGAGCATTACGGTCAACTTTTGCTACACGAAGGCTAATTAGACCGGGACCTACTGCTTAAAGCCGAATCCGAACGGCTACAAACATCCATGCCAACAGTGGGCTTCAAACCCACAGCCTCTGGAACCGAATGCCAGCGCCCTAGCCATTCGGCCCCCGTCCGGCCCAGTGTGTTAAGGAAAATGACGTAATACATAGCATACATGCGTCTGAATAAATCGACTCGGTCTTCTGGTATTCCTTGACCGTACTTATTGATGAAATGTTAAAAATGTGTAACCTCATTCTTTACTCGCAACCTTCGGGGTAAATAGGAACGTTTTTACTGTCCCATAAAAGTAACAAACAAAAAAAAAATGTCCGTTACCTAAAAATTTCCTTTCACCATTCCAAATCAAGTAATTTTCGCCTTACCGTCGCACGAAGGGGAAACTCCCAAATTTGCATGAAAGAAACCAACCCAATTCCCGACATCTGCTGAGCTCATTTTCACACATACTTGGAAACGCCACGAAACTTCATGCGAGGAAGAACTTTAGCCATTCAATGTTACCGGCTGGAAAAGAACTTCAAGCATTCGTGAAAACGCTTTGATAATCTCGTCAAGAGTTAGGAAGCCCACTCAAGCATGGTTTCGTTGACCGCTAAGTAAATACTACTAACCTACGCTTCGGAGATACTTCCGTCATCAACAATGAAAACCACGCGAGCTAGACGAAGGACAACGGCGAAAACCTCGACACAATAATAACAAACATCTACGGCCATTGTGTAGAGGTCCCACGGCTCCACTGGAGTGTAGAGGAGGATAGAGGGCCATTAGAATGGAGAAAAGAACCTGACCTAGGGAACAGAAAACACACGGGAATTATCTGCTGAGACGATCTATTATCTACGAGAGGATTGCCTTCCTACTGGCGGATTTACTTTTCGAATAAATTTCGATCGGAAGTTGTGATTCGGAGTGTTTTCAGTGAAATTAAGCGTGCGGAAGACTTCAGAACAACGCCGTACAATCGAAGTTGCAATGCGGGCAAATGGAGGGGCCTCCAGAGGCGTAGCTAAAATTTCAAAGCTCTTGGCTGTAAGAAACCAAAAAAAAATGACTGGTTGACTTAAACAGTGGCGTAGCGAGCATAACTGGTGCCCGGGATACGATAACTTTTTGGCGCCCCCCCCCTGAAAAACATATAATAATATAATATATAGAATTTGTTAAAAGGAGCATTTTGCGCCCCTCTGTGAGTGGCGCCCGGGGCATGATAGAGTCCCCTTCCCCCCCCCCCCCCCCCGCTACTCCACTGGATTTATACACACTTATACTAACGGTAGTTTAGTTAGTTTCACTTAAAAATAGAATCCAAAATACCAATTTTTGTATTTAAAAAAAAATAAAAGGAGAAGAAGAAGAAGCAAGGACGCATTATTTATTTTCAGTAGTATGACCACACATACAATGAACATACATGTGTGAATCACAGATACACACACTATGATACTAAAAATTGAATGAAAAACAGGTAATCACAATGTTAATTTTCCCACAAGGACACATCTTAAACCAACACACCCACTTTCAATATCAGGTACGAGAAAAACACCCCAAGAAAAGTTGTAAATAGAAAAAAAATTCTAGTCACACCGATGTTAACAACATAATGTTATCTATAAATGAAACCAATATTATGATAAAATTTCCCTTACTATGGAGCTACCATTTCCAGCACTGACGGTTATGTGGAGATCTTATATGTCACTTTGAGTTCCTTTTATTATTTTTCTTTCCTAAAAGAGAGAAAACATATTGCATTAATCGTCTCTTTTAAAAATGGTCATTTCTATAATAGAATCATAAAACAGTTAGTTGATACAAAACTATAAAATAATTCTAGAATTGAATGATAACCATTCCTGAATCTCGGTCGAACTGTCGTTGCAGACAAAAATACACCGATAATATCTCTAAAATATACGTGAGAAAACCACTGAAATGTACTATCTACAGTTATTTAAATATTTCTAACCTAAAACATCATTTGATTCAGATGCACATCTTCTCTACTCTTATGTTATAACTGATAATTACGAATGCAGTGTCTTATCAAAACTCTCTCTGGAATTTTAATAAGTTATTGTTCCCCGTGAGACTTTTGAATCGTCTCTCAATGTGTTATATTTCTAGATGCCCAGTTCTAAATTGAACAATATGATTACTACTGCGTGACCCATTGTAATAATTAATTTTCTGTCAGATTGCTAATCAAAGTGTATAGAAACACAGCAGGTTATGAAGCCAACCGTGACGACCAATCACTTTCTCAAAGGAAATCTCCGCCAAGAGGATGGTCCACATCCAAACAGAAGTGGTTGAACCAAAGTGCCCTAGAAATGCATTGTTAAATAATTAAAAAAACTAAGCGCACGCTATTACTTCATCATATCGAAACTCAGAACGATTTTATGACATTTAGAGAGTAACATCGCTATTTGCCAAAAATTCGGAATACAGAAGGTGTTGGAGCGAAAATCAAAAATTCAAACTACGCAATTAAACATGGATTGTATGTATAAAAATAAATCTTTTATTTTCAACAATAACTAACTACGAAATTATGCACCAGTCGAAATGGCGCTCAAAGCGAAACTGTGAACATAGTTCACCGACAATCGAGACTCGAATGGGACGAAAACTGTACTAAACTTTAACATAGGTGGCGTTGCCACTCACAAGAGGGAAAAACGGCGATCGTCAGCAATGACGTCAACAGAAGGTATCAAAACTTATTCAGAATGTAAAAAATGTGGTACAAAGTATCAAAAATTTTGAAAATGAACAGTGGATGTACTATCTCAGAAAATTTTTTGACTTCCTTCACACTTTTGTCCCCATTTATCTTAAGGTGGCGGCGCATAAACTGGGACAATTCCATGTTAAGCTATGGCGGATTTTCCTGAGTATTTTACTAATCATAGATTCAAATACAGATATTTCATTTTGTTTATTTGTTTATTTTTTCACACAAAGGTAGACGTTTAAATAAAAAACGCATAATTTTCGAAAAAAAAATTCAGGTTTTTTTTTTTTTTTTTTTTATGGAGCACTAAATTATTCATAACTATCACTACAAAATTAAAATTGGATTTTGAAAATGCAGACTTAAAAATAAAAAGATTGTTGAAAAACAGGCGCATTGAATTAAAAGATCAAAATTTCAAATTCAGGAAGCAAAATTTCTGTATCACGTATTTCTTAATAAGAAAAGTACTGGGAGAGAAATTCTCCATAGTCTAACATGGTTAACTCGCTCACTGTCCTCAAGCCGTTGGAGGGATGAACTCCGGTTTTAGCACTTGCTATCACAAGGGTCAGAGTCTGACTCCTGTCTTAGTACCATCACGATGGAGAATGAACGACCCAAAATGCGACATCTGGTGGGTTCGTAACCATCTCCCACTCGTACAAACCCTAAGGAGGGAAATTACAGATTTAGCGTGGCCATACCCGGTGTCGTGAACCCTCACTTCACCGGTTCACCTAGGTTCTTTTTCTGCATGGCATGGGGACAAATGAGGTAGTGCAAAATGAGTCGTCACAGTACAATACGAACATAAATTTATTTACAGCTTTGTACAGTTTGACACTTAACATAAAAATTACAGAAGACTGAGCACGAGGTGGGCAAGCCTACAACATCTTACCAGACCTCTGCTCTTAGTACTGCACTCTATTCTAGTTACAGAGTAATTAATGCACCGGAGACGAGACGAGCCTGCTTTATCTCGCCAGACCTCCTAACACTCTCAGAGACTCTATCTCTGTCTCTATTCTAATCTCAGAATAATTAACTAACCAGAGGGGAGACGAGCCTGCTATATCTCGCCAGACCTCCGATCCCTACTAGAGACGCTCTCTCTCTGCCTCTTTCTTACTGACTGCCCGACGATCCCCACCACCCCCTTGGGTTTTTCGACCACGCAGCCAATCCTCTGACTGGTAGAGTGGAGGGGGGGGATCACGGGGTACAACAATTTCGCTTTAACCAACGTTCCTCCTCAAACATTACACTACACCCGGCTTACACACGGGAGCATTTAGTGGCGCTTTTCAGGATTCCATCCCAGCATCCTCAGTGTCGAATTCCGACGTGCTAACTACTGGGATGGCCTGGGCCCAGCTTATCTTAGGAATCAAAGGTTTGCCCGATCAACTGATTCACTCGCTTACATGGTTTCATTTTCTTTCAATATATTTGTTTTATAGCATTCATTTAATTACCCTGCTCCTAGCTTTATGCCAGAAATCAAGAGAGCTATGATCACTTAATTTTGATTGACTTTTAATTAATTAAATATTATAGTTGATGAGTAAGAAAAAATGGCAAAACTATGCTCGAATAGTGATATAAATATTGTATTATCAAGGTAGCAAAGATAGAGGCAATACAAATTTAAATTTAAGAAGTGCTTGTCGGAATCATTGTGAAGAATGAATTAAAAATAGAATAAAAAGTACTCAGTTCCTAAAAAATGTAATGAAATTGATAAAATTTAATTAACATGGCCTGATGTGTTAATTTTCATAAGAAAATCCAAGCGTAAGAAAAGGTATTGCTTAAGGCTGAGTATCATAGCCAGTTACATAATTTTTTAAAACAGATAATAATTTAACTAGTTTATTACTGTTTATTTAATATTAGCTATTTGTAAGTTTATAACTAAAATATTAAAGTTAGCATACATCTTCCTCAAAAGTATGACGTAATTTTTGCCCGAGGCTCAAATAAGATATTACAGCAACTGTCACTATCATAAGTAATATATATATATAAAAGAGCTTGTCTGTTTGTTTGTCCGCTATAGAATCATAGACTGTTTCACCCACCGGGACCAAATTCGGCACAGTTAATGTTTTGGACCCGAGAAACTTAAATCAGGAAAAACGAAATTTGGGGCTCAATTAGTTTTTTTTAATTAATTTTTTAATGATTTTGTGCCCTAAGAGCACCTCTTAAATGTGTATACAGTCCCTTCACCACAACGAGTGAAATTCGATACGCGGGGGAAAAGAGGTTTTTTCTGAGGGGTGATCTGGGGCTGGTTTGAGAGTTGGTCTGGGGGTGACGGGGAGGGCGAAGTGTTTATTTTATTTTTCTTACTTTTAGTGGAGTCGTGAGTCTAAAAAGGTTGAGAACCGCTGCTTTAGACAATTTTAGACAATGGCGTTCAAATTAATAGAACTTAATAAAATTTGGGAAAAAAAAGGAATTACTTATTCCGTGAAATCATATAAGATAAATCTCTTAGAGTTTTGGGGGTTTTTAAGCAGTGGGAGGAAAAGCTCTTTAAACAGAGAAACATAACGACACATAACTTTCATTCCGAACTATTAGTCCATTAGTTATGTATTAAGGTATAAGAAAATTAATGAAATTATTTTTAAAGAATGATCTCCCGGGTAGATATATAGATATAAAATTTTTTAAGCTTTCCATCAAAAAAATACTGGGTATATCATTTCAGTAGAAACGCGCTAAGCGCATTCTGTGTGGCCAGATGAACATGAAGAGCGGGGGGTGCAGCCCAGCATTTTTTGTTGTTGATGGAATGCATGAAAATTTTTATATCTATATATCTACCCGGGCAACGCCGGGCAATAATGCTAGTATTTTATAATTTGCAAACATTTAAAACTTTGGTTAAAATGGCGAGTCATCCATCGGATGTCAAGCATCGAAAATCTTTTCCTCTTGTATAAGATCTGCCTTATTCAGACGATATATTTCATATTACTTTCACAAAAACATGAAAAATGGATTCCATGTGTTTTCCGCTGCTCGTTTTAAGTCCATAATATATCATACATGGTACAGCAAGCACATCTGGAATGCGATACATCACAATCTACTGCATGTTTGTCAAAAACCGAAATTGATATGAGAAGAGAGGGAAAGGAGCTTCCGAAAAAGTCGCGAAAAACAAGAATTGAACTATAAAAAGAACTTGACACCCACCCCCCTTCAGAAAATAAAGCGTTCAACAGAACGCAAGCGAGTTTTAACTGACACAGGGCATAAGGCGCTCGTAAAATGGGAAAATTTTCTCTAAAGGGATACTGAATGGGACTATTGGTTGTAAGGCAGACATGAGTAATATGAACTAAATAAGCCGATTAATCAAGAGCAGTAGATAAGTAGTCAGAGGATTTGAATCACGAATTGTTTAGACCGATTAAAAAAATGTCAATTTTAAAAATCAACAATTGATTAAAAATAACTTCGGTTCGTTCTATAAACGTTGTTTTAGGTTTTGTTGATTTTGAAAATAGCTGCAGATATTTTTTTTTAATTCTGTTTTTAACAAAGCTTAAACTATTAAATCTAATGAATGAACAAATGAAGAAATTTTTATAAAAAAGACAAAAATAGAAGTTAAAAGACTTTTTACCAAATAATACGTGAATTTATCAAACATTTTGGAGGTTTAAATTGTTCAATGAAATTCCCATTTACGGTTATAAATCCTACACTTGAACTTCTTGTCACACTTTGCTTTCTATATTTGAAACTTTTTTCCCCCTAATGTAGACGTACTTGTCGTATGACATTCGCCTTTTGATTTCGCCGCGAAGTCTTGCTGTTTACTTCATCGTGTGCACACCATTTAGGGGAGCCAGTACTGCTCCCTATGACAGGACATCAAGTTACAGACCAAGCCCAATTCGGGATTCGAACCCAAGCCCATTGCGTTAAAGCTCACGACGCTAACCACTATACCATGTGGGCTGGATTACTTGAAACTGGAAACTATGAGATCAGCTTAGAAGTGTGTTTACGTTTAGTTTTATTAGCAAACAGGGACGAGTATATCAGTTTGTACAAATCATTTAATAAAAATACAGACTCAGAATTGTGTTCACATTTTCTTTAAAAAAAACACCGACTTATTCGTCTTTCCTTATCGGTCACAATTCTTCAATCCTGTGAAATAGAAATTTCGCCTTGGGGGAAAGACCGGTTAATTATTTTAAAACATACATACATATTTGCTAAAAATCTTTTAACAGACTTTTCCAAAAGAGAACTCAGGATCCATCGACAACCTCGCAGTGATTTGTCGTCTTATACACTGGTGTAAGAAATTAAGAGAATTTGCAGACTTGGTCGATTATCTCTAGAACTACTGTACCGATTTTAATGAACTTTGATATGTACATACATTGATACAATACAAAACAAATAACCATTCAATAATTGTAATACACAAGCATGATCGTGTGGAACACTCATTGGAGTCGGAAGGTATGAAACAGCGGTTGCAGAATAGACAGAAAAATGGGTTAATAGATGGGTTAATAGGGGTATGGTCCCCTCTTACAGATATACAGGTCTAGCAGCGTGATTTCATACTTGAAATAAGACAGTTTATCATTTCTTGTGGCAATTGGTCCCACTCGTTCAGCAATGCTATTTCCATTCCCTGAATGGTTCTCGGAGGGGGGTTTCGAGTTGCAATTGCCCTCCCCAGAGCGTCCCAGACATGCTCTATAGGGTTAAGGTCTGGAGATCTGGCTGGCCAATCCATCCGTCGAATATCCTCACTCTCTAGAAATTCGTCGACCAGAAGAGCTCTATGTGGCCTCGCGTTATCGTCCATTAAAATGAACTCAGGGCCAACTGCACCCCTGAAAAACCTAACATAGGGCTCCAAGACCTCATCCCTATACCTCACACCAGTCACAGTGCCTCTTTCAAAGACATGGAGAGGTGTGCGGCCATCCAACATGATGCCTGCCCAGACCATTAAACCTCCTCCGCTATAATGGTCGATTTCGCGGACATTGGAGGGTAGGTAGCGAGTCCCTGGTTCTCTCCATATGAACGTACGGCGAGAATCGGTGTTTAGGCTGAAACGGGACTCATCAGTGAAGAGAACGGTCACCCATTGATCCATACTCCAATCTCTATGCTCTCTGCACCATGATAAAGGGATTCTCCTGTTCGTAGAAGTGAGCAGGATGCAAACAGCAGGTCTTCTTGCAAACAACCTACAACCTTCTCTCATGAAGTCTTTTGGAAACAGTCATCCTTGATACACGGGTTCCTGTGGCTGCATACAAGTCACGAGAGAGCTAAGAAGCTGTAGCACTCCTGTTACGCCTCGCTATAATCGACAAATGGCGATGTTCTCTGGCCATCGTGGCTCTTGGACGACCTTGCCCAGGCTTTCTCTCGATGGATCCGGAATCCTGGAACTGTTTCCATAAGTTACACACGACGCTGGGCGTTAAATTGAACTCTCTTCAAGTTTGGACTTGAGATTGGCCTGCTTCTAGCTTCCTCACAACTCGCCACCTCATTCCATCATCTAAACGTTGGTGGTTACTCATTTTTACTGTTACAATTTGAAATTAACCGATTGCTGCAAAATAACACCAAGATTTAACCCATTTTTTTTGTTTATTCTGCAACCGCTGTGTCATACCTTCCGACTCCAACGAGTGTTACGCACGATCATGCGTGTGTATTACAATTATTGAATGGTTATTTGTTTTGTATTGTATCAATGTATGTACATATCAAATTTCATTAAAATCGGTACAGTAGTTCTAGAGATAATCGACCAAGTCTGCAAATTCTCTTAATTTCTTACACCAGTGTATAACGAAGTATAAAGAGTTCTTTTACATTGTTTAGTCCTTTAGTCATCAGGGTGGTTGTATTTCCCTGGCATCTACAGTTTTATCTATCGGAATCTTCTACAGATTTCTTCTAATGTGACCTGAACCGAATAAGACTTTTTCTACTAGATATCAATTAACTATGAAGGATATTTCCGTACAAATCCATTTACTTTATCACTAGTAGCTATTTAGGTTAAAACTGAAACCTAATAAGTAGATTTCTAAGTCAGTGAGTTATTTCACAGCTATTACTAAATAAACAACACTGACCAAAATGGGCAAAAAAAAAAAATCAAAATCATTCATTCTAGCTTTTTTAAACACGGGATAAGAGGTTAGCAAACCACAGTCAACAACCAGTAATTGGGATGCAATACGAAAACTTTCAATTTCACATTTGAAGAATTTTATTTAACAAAAGGCAGTGGTCGGGGGAAAACTTTCATTCGAAAAGGTTCCTCAACGGGGGAAAACATTAAAAACCACTGTCGTTGTGTCAAGTCATGCGAAATTTGTCTCTTCCGCGGTTTCTGAGGTATTAGACCCGCAAATATATCTTATTTGGACATTTGTAGTATGTTTTGTTACAGTTTTAACCAATAGCAAATCGATTAACTATATTATTGTTTAACATGCATATACAAAAGAGTAGGACTTTAAAAACTTTTACACGACTTATTGAAGGGAACGAAATTAATAAACGCAAAAGGCTTTTAGGCCAAAATATAACTGTCTGGCTAAGAGGATATCCAACTGTATGATAAGAGGGGAAAAAATTTTTAGGAGGAAACTAGCGGCTAGTCATTTTACACTCATGGTAAGTGATTATATAAGAATTTTAGAGGGAATATGGCTCTTTGTTTCAACATAAAGATCACAAAGTATCTCATTCTAGCACTTGATACAGCCATCTCTGGTAGCAATTAATGCGTGTTGTTGGTTAAAGCTTAGAGTCATACAAACATATACAGTGGAATCTCGATAATCCGAAATGATTGGGACCAGACCCTTTTCGGATTAACGAATTTTTCGGATTAAGAGAAATCATTTTAAAATATACTTAAATTACATAATAACATGTGATTACATAAATATTACATATTTCGTGTGATTACACAGTTTATTTTATAAGGTCTGTCTAAACATTACCAAATCTCGGGACGAAATGGGTGATAACAGAGCGAAACGCTGCCTAGTACAATACAGTAGAGTGTAAGTTGTTCGTACAGTAGAGTGTAAGTTGTTCGTACAGTAGAGTGTAAAATTTTAGACGATCAGTAGATTGTTGAAATGGATTTGAAAGAACCTGTCAACATCTCAGACGAGAGTGAAGGTGACGCAGACAGTGACAACGAGCAGAGAGTATCCCACTCAGACGCCGTGGCTGCATTTGATGTAGCGCTACGAAATTTGGCTTCAAGGGAGAGGTATTCTTCGACAAAAAAATTTAACAGATTTTTTTTAAACCAATATAGTTCAGTAATAATTAGTTCAGTACATTGTCTAACTTTGACTTTTCTTGAAATTTTCAGAAATATACTTTATATTACTAAGTATCGCTTTGGTTTTATTGTAACCTTAGTTCTTTTTTGACTTTTGGTTTCTGATTAAGCAGACTTTCGGATAACCGAAGTTCGGATTATTGGGACTCCACTGTATTACTGTCTTGTGACAGATTCTAGCAGACGTTCTGATACTTCTCGGCTTATACGCACTCATTCAGGATTGACTGTAACCGAAGTTTAATATGTGTAGCAAAAACCAACCAACCAACCAGCCAACCAAACTAGGTTTCATCCTGCTGTGTAAGCACGATATTGACTACAGATCCGGAGATTAGGCTGGTCCGGAAATTATGCTGAGCTGCAACGCGATGAACACATTCCTGGAGTGCAAGCATTGTGTTCAAAGGAGAATTATACTGAAACAAAAAATAACCTTATACGAGTTAATTCTAATGAATAAGTGCGAAAGCTGTTGGGAATTTAAAAAGGGAACAAAACTAAAGGATGGAAAAAATAGATAAAAATAATTAAATAAAATTCCATATCTACATAACAAATTTCCATGTTAATGATTTCTTGTTTGAGAGTGCTATGGTCAACTTCTGCTACACAAGGGTTAATTAAACCAGAACCTACAATTAAAAGCCGATTCTGAACGATTTCAAACATTGGTGCCAAAAGTGGGACTCGAACACACGGGCTCTGGACAGAACGCCAGCGTCCTAGCCCTTCGACCATCGCAAGCATATGGAGCATATGGAATACAGTATTGTATTCCATATGTTTTAACATCCTAGAGGTTAACGTGTTAATTTCTTTTTTCTTCTGTCTCTTCATCTGTTATTTTTTAATTAAATATTGAAACTTTACATATTTCTTATATTCATACAGCAAGCTTATCGCTGTTCGCTCTATGTGAAGTGCTCAGCAGCTCATATCGTAAAGCAGGGGTGTCAAACTCGCGGCCCGCGACAAACATTTTTGCGGCCCGGCCAATATATTGGCACACAATAATATATAATAAAATACCGACACATAATTATAATAAGATAGGAGGAATTTGCTAAATGTTTTCTAAATTATACTCTTTTTTTGCTATTATTAAACGAAATGCGTATATTTATGTTGAATATACTGTAATTAGGTAAATAAACATACGTTTCTATTAATATTGATTTTTTTTTTGCGGCCCACCTATAGTCAAACCTTGTTTGTTGGGTCCAAGTTTGCCTTTGAGTTTGACACCCCTGTCGTAAAGAGTAAATGGCTCGTGCCAAAATCTCAACCAAATCCCCAAATCTTATCTATGAATGTGCAAGAGGTGCAATATCTTAGAATACAATTAACGTGATTTCCCTGTAGCTGAATATCCTAATAACAACAATGTTAGCTATTTGGAAGCTTTACAGCCCGTGAAATTGTAACCAAAGCAAATTATAGTAATATAGATAATAATTCTGTTGCATAATAGGAAAGAGGTACCATTCTATTGGGAAATCCAAAAGTATGCTTCAACGGTTGTTTAACATCAAATATACAAAATTTTCAATCTTTGAGAATTTAAAAAAAAATGAATTAATAACTAAAATAAGTCTTCTCCTTCTTCAGCACCTTATTTCGAATCAGCCTATTTGCACTTCAACAAGATACGGGATAAGATCATAAATAAATTTTCAGTTTTGATATGAATGTACTGCTCCAAATAATTTACCAGAAAATCGAACTGCAGATTGACTAACTACAAGCTTACACACATCTATTACAGAAGTTTTAGAAAAACAGAAAATAATAGCTTTGGAGATATGAAGTTTAGAACTCAAAAAAGAGCAATATCGTATCCTATCGGGATTTTGTTTTCTCTAATTCGGAGGCACTTGTTTTAAGACATTTGCCCTTTTTTTTTTTAAACCGTTAAGTCATGCTGGCCACAGTGACGTAGCGAGCGTAACTAGCACCCGGGGCACAATACCTTTCTGGAGCCCTCCCCCGAAAAGCATATAGTAATAAAATATATAGAATTACTTAAAAGGACCATTTGGCGCCCGTCTGCGAGTGACGCCCGGGGCATGACAGACCCCCCCCCCCCTCGCTACGCCACTGGATGGCCATTTTGTTGTGAGAGCACCATTTAGGTTAGCCAGCATTGCTCCCTGTGAGGGGAGTGACAAAACGCTAACGACCAAGCCTTATTCGAGATTGGAACCCAAGCCCACTGCGGGGAAGTTGTTGTTGTTGTTGTTGTTGTTTCTTATGTCCCATGGTTGGAAGTACCAGACCATGAACATATAGACTTCGGGCTGAGGTGTGCGGCTACGATTTTTTAACTAGCACCACAAGGGTCAGAGTGCTTCTTAGCTAGTTGCCACCTCAATCTTGACCGAGCACACCCAGGAGCGATATCTGGGGATCGTACCTTCTCCCACCCTCACTGACCTTCATAGACGGAATTTCCGGTCTACGGCTTTAACATGCCCATATTTGACCTCTACACGGAGGTATTTTAACGACGTACGCCGGGATTCGATCCGAGCACCCTCACCAACGAAAGCCAGCCCGTTACCGCAAGGCCATGTCGAGCCCGGGGAATTTCATGACGCTAACCACTATACCATGTGGGCGGCTCTGTAGTTTTTAATGTAGTGAATTAATCATTAAAAGAGGTGCATTAAAAGAACCTGAACACAATTGGATAGACATTATTTCCGTTAATTTTGTCGAAAAGGAGATATACCTAGTCACAATAATGGCTTGCCAACTGGCCGTGGAGTCTGAGCAAGACCATAGTGTGAGGAAGGTCATTCAAAAGAAAACCGATTCGCATCACTGCAGGCGCTAAAGGTTAGAGGTTTTATCCGCAGATCGGAAAACTCGCAGTTTAAGGCTGCTATGTACTAAGAAAAAATCGCATTTCCCTTTTCATCTTCTTGCAGATTCTTGTGGTGGGAGGAGTCCAGTTGACAGTTCGAGAATTCCACCCCCCTTAGGATTGACATTTTGAGGGATTGTAATGGCTCTCTCTCTATAGGGGGGGTTAAGCGCTACCCCCAAATGTTTTATTTAAAATATATTTTTGTCAACTATTTACAGGTACATAAATGCTGATAATCAAATAAAATTGGTATTGTCAGATAGCCTGAACTTTTCTACAAAGCGTTACAGGATTCATTTTATAAATTTCGTCCACCGAAGGAACTTATGAGCGTTTAAAACACACTATACCAGATTTTTCCCCGAATAATTTGAATTTTAAAATATCAATTGCATTTAAAAAAAAACCGAAAAATGTACACAAATGTAAAATTTCTTTCTCTATGACGGTGTACAATTTTTTAAAAAAAAATCTTTGAATCCAAGTCGGCAATCCGTGGAAAAATTTTCTCCATAGGTTAACATTGAGGTGAGCGAATCCAATGGGGTTAGTACATAGAAGCCTTAAGTCCTGAAAACTATCCACATTAAGAGTTTGGGAGCGGCAGTTCCTGGCCGGCCCTCTACTTCTATGTCTTGATTTTTTATTTGGACAGAGCCTGCCTAGCACCATTGGAAAAACGAGCAAGTTCATAAAAGAGATAGGAAAGTGAGATAGTTTCAATCTTTGAATCTCTACGACCGGAGGGAAGAAACAAGAAGTTAAGAGAAAATTTGAATGTTAAGTAAAGGAAACAAAAGTAATATTTGTTTTTACCGTAAGTTATGTAAACATAAGTCACGTATGGCTTTTGATTAGTGGGTCCGATATTCTAGGAACTACGAGAGTAAAACGGTTTTATAGCAACAACCGACCACTGGAGAGAAAGAAAAAAATTATAAACCGCTCTGCAAGCAAATGATACATATAGAATAAAAAGAATGAGAAGAAAAAATAACTAAACAAAATAAAAATAAATATCGGCCAGTATCCTAAGTCAGGGGGGGGGGGGGATTGTGAAGAAAGCCATCTAAAATAAGATTTCTTCGCATAACTAGGGCACACTATAAGCAAAAATCCTCTATTCAATGCGAATACGTGGTTCAAATTCCAACTCTTAAAAAAGATCTAAAATAGTGAATGTACAACATTTTATAAAAGCATTGATTTCTCGCCTAGAATTTCATAAGTACGTAACTTCACACAAGCGCTTAACACCGCCTTTCTGTTATTTAGATCTGGGCATATCTTTTAAAACGTCATCCAAAAGGATGCCAAAGGCTTTAAACACAATTCATTCACTTTCAGTCTCTCTTATTTTATATTAAACTACATCATCATATTTTATCGAAAAAAAAGTTTGTTTTCTAACAAACTAGGCATAAATATTGTAACTATTCAAACTAATTTTCATCATTTTGTATTTGGCGAACATTATTACATGTATAACTAATATTATGAATAGTAGAAAGACTTCTTGATAACCACAATCAAACAAAAAGGACAGCGACAATTGTTTCAATCTGATTAACAGATCATCAACGGGCCTAGGAACATCTGACCATTCAGCATGATGATTATCTATTAACTAGATAGGAGTAATTGTCGCCTTCCATTTAATCTGACTGTGGTTATCAAGAAGCCTTCATTTAACTGTTTGTGTTTCCACAAGCTTCCTGTAAGTAATATTGTGGGAATGTTTAAATATAAAGCAACAGAGGCATAAATATTGTAGATTTTTCAAAAGGATACCTAATTCAATATATCCATTTTATAGAGCTTTCTCCCTTTATAATAAATAAATAAACAATTGCAAATAAGTTTATAAAAATGTCCTTTTAGGTGATACCATGTTCTCGAAAAGGGCACATTTTCCTTAATAAAAACTTTACCCTCCCTTTTAACCTACCTTTCAGCCTAAATTATTAACATCAATACAATTATATATATACACTGCTGGCCGTTAAAATTGCAACAGCAGAAAGGAAAGCAAATAACAAAACTTTACTTATTTTACGTATACAGCATAATTGGAAGAAAACATGATAAAATTTGTAGCCAGTTTGGGGGTATACAGGGTCCGAAATACGAACACACAGCTGCCGCCTCTGGCAGCTAAAACGGCTGTAACCCGGTTAGACATCGAGTCAAACTGGGCTTGAATGACAGATACGGACAAGTCATTTCATGCTGCTTCAAGTCTATGCCACACTTCATCAATCGTAGTGGCTGGAGAGCAGTGGCGACCCAATCTCTCAGCAACCCATGACCAGGTGTTTTCAGTGGGTGAGAGATCTGGAGAGCATGCTGGCTAGGGCAACAATCAAACACCCTCTGTGTCGAGGTACGTCAGGACCCGACAGGCAAAGCGCGGTCTTGCGTTACCTTGTTGAAAGATGACGTCTCCGAGGCCTCGAAGGTAGGGCACAACCGCCGTCCTTAAGATCTGAGAAACGTAACGCTGGCTGTTCAGATTACCGACGACGCGAACAAGAGGTGTGAGTGTCGTGTACCCAATGGCTGCCCATATCATCACAACAGGCGCAGGGCCTGTATGACGATATCGAATGCAAGCAGGCCACTTGCGTTCTCCTCGGTGCCTCCAGACACGGACATAACATGTCCATCATGATGCTGCACGCAGAACCGGGACTCGTCTGAAAAGACGTCGTGGTTTCACTCCAGTATCCAGTTTTGTCGTTGGGCGCACCACTGTCGCCACGTGTCTCTATACTGCAGTGTCAAGGAAAGCCGCAATAATGGTCGCCGTGCAGACAGTCCGTGCTGCTCCAGACGTCGTCGCACTGTCCGTGCGGATACTTGTGCTGCAAACAAGCCCATTTCCTGACTCAAGGTCCGTGATGTGACTGTACGATCCTGCAAGGCCGACCTGACAACATGTCTGTCCTCTAAGACCTTAGTGGCGGGAGGTCGTTGAGATCATTCATGGCGTTCAGTATGACCCTCCTGAACCCATTGATTTCATATTCGCATGACAGTCGTTGGATTCCGACCAATACGAGTAGCAATATCGCGGAATGATAAATCGTACTCTCGATAGGCCACGATCCTGCCGCTATCGAATTCCGACACGTGCTGGTAGCTTTTTTTTTCCTCTTATACGAGGCAAAACACGACCTTCTCACAAACAACCAACATTCGAATGCGATTTCCGAATGAGAAACCCACTGCGTAGCATTCCTTTTATACAGAGTTTGAGATGTCATTTCTCCCACTTGGCGTCGTTCGACTGCTCTTAAATGCTAATCATTTGCATATCCCAGCATCTTCCTTTCATGCGAATTTGACGTTTGTATCAGCCCTCCTCGATGGTATTGCAATTTTAATGGCCAGCAATGTATACATATATACCGTATTTACCCGTGTATAGGCCGCGTGCGTGTATAAGCCGCACCAACATTTGGGGAATTTTATTTTTTTTCTGAATTCCGTTGTACACTCAAAGTAGCATCGTCCTGCGAAATGTAACAATGTCATACATTCCTTAGTGTTCAATGCTCGCCTTACAATATCAGGTACAGCCATAGCTGATAATAGCGCCCTTTACACGTACGTTCTTTCGCAAGTACTTGGAGCGTACGGGATTGCGCGCGGGAAAACTTGTAGTACGCTCCAAAGCAGCTTTCCCTTCCTCTCCGACATCTTCACACGTGCACTCAATCGCGCGGAATCATGATTTCACGCGGGAAAGAACGTACGTGTAAAGGGCGCTAATGGGGAAACTACAGTGTAAAAAAATATGATTATATATATATATATATATATATATATATATATATATATACACTAGTACACTTAGTAATTATTGCGCATGAAGACATCACCTGACAGCGACAGTGACAGTGACGGTGATAAAGTGTCAAATGATGATAAATAGGTACATAAAACTATTTTAATCAGATCTAAATGCAATAGGTTGTAAGGAATATAGATACTAATGTTTTAAGGTAGCAAAGTGTGTTAAACTAAAGGGTGTTTACTGTATTTAATTTTAAAATTCCGTATATAAGCTGCACCCCATTTTTACCGACCTATTCTATGGAATAAAAGTGCGGCCTATACACGCGTAAATACGATATATATATATATATATGTCAGAATATAAAATATGGGGGGCGATCGCGCGACCTGAAAATGGGATTTTGGCTCTTTAAATATAGGATTAACAATTTAAAAGTCTGGGAGTTCAAATAAGCGGCAAAAGGTATTGCAGTGAAAATAAAATAAATGGGTTCGACTTGATTCAATCTCCGAAGAACCGAGGAGAATTTTAGGTAGACGTTATAGCCTTGCAGTTTGGCGCTAAGAAAATGCTTAGTTTAGCAAAAGAACATGTACGATATGACATCATGCATAAGTAATGAGTGTCACTAAGCGTTGGTTTTAACGTTGAAACAATGAAAATCTTCAGAGTCATGGATAACTAGGGAACGAAAAAGACGTGCGCTGTTAGGCGCACAGATTTAAATTGGGTGGGATATTGGGAATTAGTTTGATGGAGCTGAGATTCTTAAAGAAATTTAATAAATATGTTTGGGGAACATCAATTGGACTATTTTATGGCTTTGTGTCGACATAACACTGTTTGATGGAAATATTTAGAGGATTAGCGTCACCACCGGTTCACCGACTGCATCCTGATACAAAAGAGGTTCGGATTTATATTAAATAGTATGGGAGTAGAAGTCAAGTCCGACATATATATATATATATATATATATATATATATATATATATATATATATATATATATATTATAATAATAATAATAATAATAATAAGTGGTGTATATTCGGGGTGTAGTCGTAAATAGGCAAATAACTTGGCCGTTGAAATCATCAGTTTTGTAGTCGTAGCTAAGGCAAATGGAAACTGTTGCGGGGCGAGGCAATGGCCGGGAGCTGGGGAGAACTCATGAAGATAAAATGCAGTCGAGGAACAAAGGCAGGGAGTCCAGAGTGAAAAACGCATTTCCATCGTCTTTAACTTATTTTATTCTTGGATCACTCACTGACAGCTTACAACATTGATCGTGGCTTACACCTAGGCACACAGAACACATCGCGCAGCGGTGGCCGGAACGGGGACGCGGCCCCGCCCGTACAAATTTGGCAGGAACTAAAACTCGCATCTTTTCTGGCCGTGAGCAAAACACAAAGACTACAGAATCACGCAATTTCTCTCCCGAGTACGGGTCTATGAAACTTCTAATTTGTCAGAAACTAATACGTGATTAAGTCGAGTCATATGGGGTGATTGTTTTCGAATGTTCGACGCCGTTCGATCTATATATAACTGTTATGTAATGCTCCGCTCGTGGCTTTAGGGGAAAAACTAATAGATTGATATTGGTTGAATATAGGTCGGAATCCAAGGTTAAGGGACGGTATTCTGTTGCGTTAGGATGAAGAATTTGGAAAGGGCGTGTTAAATAGTAAAAAGGGTTTTTAATTTATTTCATATATAATATGTGTGGGTAAAATAGAATGGACCGAGAGAACAGACAACCAGCGAAAATTTTCGGGGGGGGGGGGGGGTGAACCCCTTTTGCTTTAAGGAAATAGCAAACCACCTTTCGGAATCGCAGAATGGGAGTATAACTAATACCTGAAAAAGAACTGAATCATTGAGGACAATATGAGAAGAATTAGAAATAAAAAAATTTAACCGGGAAGTAAGTTTCAAGATTTGAAGTAGAATCAATATTCCAGATTTCTAAACATAAGGATTAAAAAACACCGTTTCACGACAAAAATCGAAAGTTTATTGGATATAAAAGTATAAAAGTGAATCTAAAAGAATTATCTGATACAAAATTGAACATCTGGAGAAAGGTGACATTGGATGAAGCTGAAAAAAGCTCTCCATTTGAGATGTTGTTTCTGCCTTTTTCTAACATTTAATGAATTAACAGGAAAAAATATGTGAAATATCCATATAGTGCTAAAAACTGAGCTTGTTTGTCTGTCGATTCATCTGAGTCTCCCCGCCCCCCCCCCCCCCCCAAAAAAAAAAAAAAAAAAAAAAACATACTCATATATTTTTAGGAATACGATACCGCTGTTATAGACAGTTTTAATCAGACTTTATTGTGCATTCATTATTAAGTTTATAACACTGGAATAATGATAAGTGGGGTTGTTTCAAAATTTCTTTCAGGCCATCTAGCGGTTGAAAGAGGAATTTTTTGCCAGGGACGTAAAATAGAGGAGCCCCGACCCTCTCAAATTAAAAAAAATGTATATTATTATATTGTATTAGTTTTTTAAAAAAAACATTATTGTGTTTTCGTCATAATTTGTGGATCCTTGAAAATACTTTTTAGGCTACGAGCCTGTCTTATGTTTTCCCAATACTTTTTTATTTAAAAAAACATCAACTCTGATATAGTTCTGTTTGGATCTCAGCCAAGGATGGTAAATTAATCGAAAATTTTGTCGTAGACAAGATTATTTGTTGAGAACAGAGAAGTAGCTTGCATGGCTTGCATCAAATCAAGAAATATTTTTTACAGGTTCTTGAATTATATGTAATGCAAATGGATTGAAATATTTAATTAAATTATAACAAAAAAATCTTCATATCTATTGGAATACCGAAATCAGATCGAATTTTTTTAAGTACATGAATTGCAAGTGGATGACACGACGAATACTGAGCACAGCCTACAAGAGAGTCTCGGGTTTAATATTGATAAAATATATAGAGAACTGATAAATAAAGCGCATATGTTTAGATGTTTCTACCCAGCCATTTTGACGAGAATATGTGTTCTTATACACAACATTATCACTTTCAAAAGTGGACTTTCTCATTTTTTATAATATAATAAAATATAAATGGGGAAAAAAGACAAAGTTTGGAAGCAAACCTACACCTGATGTTTCTAAAAATCTTGGTCTGATAAAGCTTGGATCAGGTCATAAATTTAGGACTGCAGAAACATACTTTAAAGCAGAGAATCAATGCTTGCTCCAACCAAAAGTGATACAAAAAAATAAAGTAACATTCGCTGTGGGTTTAAATTGATAAGTATCCATTAATGAAGTAAATAGAAACAAAGATTTTTAAATTTTTATAAAGAAAGAATAATGTTATCAAATCTAACGACTTTATTCTTATCGTACATCAAGTAATCGTAAAACCGCACCACAGAAAATTGATTCATTTACCGTAACAAAAATTAAAATACTTTAATAAAAAAATTTCCGTGTAAGTAACGCGTTTGAATAAGTTAACTATTTGCATGTTTATCTCACCATACATTAAATGTCTAATAATGATTATTTTCATTTTCCCAAATTTTCGTATGTTTGCACTTTGAAACCCAGAAATGCTGGGTCATTTCAGGTTATTTTCTCGGGGAGGCAATATTTTATCTGTTTGTTTATTCTAGTAACTCCGGTTTTACTATGAAATTAGAGTCTCTGGAATAAAAACAAATGTTTTGTAAGCTATAAAAACCACAGGTGCAAAAAAAAAAAATCTGGTAACAATTCTCACGTTTATTGTACTAGCTGAATAAAAAATTAATTCCTCTACTCGGAGGAATACACCCCACGCCTCTTTGAAATTGCCCACACTCCGCGCCTGCGCAGTGGTGCGGCCTACGTTAACTTCAAAACGGGACGAAAAGTTAGAATGCTAGCAGAAACGGCATTTCAAGTTTGGCAGTGAGGAGCTCAGCGCGGCCCTTCTCTTGTTAGTTGTTACTGTTATTTTCATAGTTTTATATTATTGTTGAAGATTGTAATTACAGTGGAAAACGTCCAAGGATTGTTATTTTGCGCAAGAAAAACCATTTTTGATGGAAAAAATGGGAGAAACTGTTAATAATAATGCTCAAAATACTGCTGACTATCTAGCACAGCTACTTAAGGATAAAAAACAACTCGCAGCATTTCCGAATGTATTTATTCATATTGAAAGATTACTGGACGACGGTGAGTGTTTAATGATATTGCTTTTAGCTGACGTCTTAAAATGCAGTAATTATTAGCATCATTTTTTAGAATATATTTTTGTCTGTAATCTTATGTGGAAAATTCTTGGTATCTGAGTGCGAAGGAAGAAAAAAAATATATATTTTCACTGTTTATGGTAAGAGTCGGCTAGCAAGAGGGGCGATTTCTTGGTTCACATTCCATCACGTGCTTAAAATGGTTGACGCCATTTTATGTTTTGGGATATGACGTCGATGAAAGTCGGAGTGTGTTATTTGTTTGCTGCAGACGAAGTTCTTAACATATTAACTAGGAAAGAGCGCGGTGCTGTTTCTGATAGTTTGAGGCTGAGTCCAAAGCTACCCCCTAATAAAGTTTATATTTCGCATTCATTAAATTATTTAAATAGCTCTGGCGATTTGTGGTTTTGTTGAATTTCTTGTTTTTACTTTATTTATTTCGTCTATGTAATTTCATCGCGCATTAAGCGTTGTACATAATTTTCTATGATTTTTGTCAGCTCTTCGCCTATTTTCGGTTCCCAGTGAGAATGTAATGTACGATTTTATAAACAAGAGTTTTATAACTTTTATATTTTATAAATGTCAGTTACTTTTGTTGATTTGTATAATTTTTATTACTCTCTGTTAAGAATTATTCACAACCCATTTTGGTTTGCGAAAATTATTCTACGAAATACCTGTAACATTAACATATATAAATATTGTTTACAAAATGTCATATTCGTGATGTAAATGTTGTGTGTTTTAATCTATAGTCCCTTATTTTTTTCTTTATATCAAATTTATATAGTCGGTCATGAGTATGATAGTGACGAAAACTGAATGTATTCATTCATTCAGTCTCTAATATTTTTAATTGTATTCCCTAAAAGCGTGCAAATAACGTGATTCAGATTAGTTATAATAATTCTTTTATTTATACTCTAAACTTTCTGTGTTTTAGAAACTTTCTTACGTGCAAACGGATTCCAGAATGCTAAACTTTATTTGATTGCTAGCCAAATTAATCTTGGTACCTTGTCACTCTCCGAAACAAGTTGACAGTAAAATGAGCTAATTCACCTACACCTACTGCTAAGATCAGATATTTGTACTCCCTTATAGTTTAATTCATAATTTATTATTCATCTGTATTGCATTAAGTAGGGTTATATAGCTTCCCTATCTTTGTTGTATCTGTTTTGTTGGAATATTCTACATATAGTTTCAATTGTACATGTTAATAGTATAATTTTTACAAATGAACATACCTTAATTAGCTCTGTATTGGCTGAGCTCCTTGTAAACTTTCCAAGTATATTTCTCCATAACCCTTAATTTTGTTTTTAGTTACTGTATTTTTCTTGTTGTATCACACAATGTAGTTACTTAAGTATTAACATTGTTTATTTACTTTATACAGTAACAATTATAAATCATTCATATTTTTAAAAGAAATACATAAAATCAGATTGTGTGTTTAAATTTGGCATTAGTTTTTTACATGAGCTTTTTTCGAAGAAAGATTTGTCTTGCCTATAGTAAAACTGCAGGTTGATTTATATAGAGATAAGCCATTTAGACGTCTGTTATCAGAAAAGATAAGTAGAATTCAAAGTTGACATATTGTCAGTAACATGCTCCATTTCTGTTGTCTCAAAACATAAGTTCATTTTCTGTAAGAAATAGAACATATTGCCTCTCGTAGCATTAGATAGTAAAATTAAAATGGGCAAATTACCACTTAATATAGCTTTCAATTTTGCAGATCTTGTTAGGCAAAAGAGCCATCTGAATGATATATTTCCTGACTTAACAGTTTAATTAAAATTTTCTTAGAGGGATTTATTTTCTAACAGACATTTTATGTATAAAATAAATCTGTAAATTCATTTCATGAAATTCTTTCTAAAATTTTACTGCGATTCAACACCATTGGTTTTAGTTATATAAATAATATAGAATATGCTCGTCTTACTTTCATTTATGTTTGTTTACCTGCTATTTGTAAAAATTTGGAAGGGGCAAGGATTTTTGTAATAACTTAAAATCAAATATATTAAAAATATGTAAAAATGGAGATATTTTATATTTATTATATATTTTAATCATAGATTTAAAAATGAATTTCAAGAAAGTTGGTCAGTTTTAAAAGGCATTTATATTTTTGTCATAAGAAATAATATATATGCTATTGAATTTTATTATGACTCAGAAAAGATATATTCAGTACAACTCATTTTAATTATACTTTCTTAAATATAAGGATAAAAATTATTGGCAGATTAATTGTTTAATTTAGTAGCACAAGCTAAAATTCAGTAGTTCATCCTATAATTTTATTATTCATACATAGCTAAGGAAGAATATTTTATATAAATAAATGTTATTATGGGATTAAGCTTAATGCTGTCTATAGAAGTCATTTGATGAAAAATTTAAATTTTCTGGCCAAGTAGTTTATTTCAGAATTCATAAATCAGAGAGACTAAATTCATGTTTATTATATAATGTAACACTCTGCTATCATCTCCGTTCATTCGTTGTTTGAGACCATGTCAATTTGTGAAATGTCTCTGATGGAGTAAATAGGACATCTTAGCCACTTTATTCAGAATATAACATTTGTAAATTGTTGTTTGAACAAGGATAGTATATAATTTAAGTGTTGGGTTTGTATGCACTGAAATCCAGAATTTTTTTGTGTTGTGCATTTTTTTATAAAAAGTTTTCTATGAATTTTTTACAAATCTTTAAAGTGGCTTTTATTTAAATTGCCTGGAAAATGCAGTTTTTTTTTTACAAAGAAAAATGTTCACTATGTTTTGCTAGTCCTGGAGGGAAAATATTGTTTCGTAGAATTTTTATACTATTTGTGCTCATTCACTTTTTTCAAAAAACTTATCTGTACCATAACAAATAATAAAGTTTGTAATATTAAAAACTTGAGCTTGAAGCATGATCTCATGTGCATGGAGTTACGTCACTACTGTTTTATCAATATTTTTATAATACCAATGGAAACAACTTTTTTCAAGTACTTTTGTTTCCCCATCCAACAGTACTCTATTAAATTTCTGAGTCTTGAGTGAAATCATTGTAGTCATTAAAATTGTACCTCCATAATTGTGCACATGACTGCATATTTTTTTATACCTTAAAATTTTATCATTTGACAGGTATGGTGCTGTGAAAAAATTAGTTTACATTGATAGCTTCCAAATTTATGGCTGCCAGCAATTGTACTGATATCTAGAAGCCTGTTCAAAGAGTTATTGGACCTTCCTTACCCTTATCAGTTTCATTTGTTCTTCAAGCTTTTATTTCAGTGTTTAGTTTGATCTTTTTCTTCTAACACAGCAGGTACTTTTTTCCTGAGACCATTGACCTATCCATACTGCACATTTGTTGGCTTTTATATTATTGGATCACCATATAAGTAAACTAACATTGCTCCCTTTAAGCGGACAGGGACATAGATGCCTTCTTCGGGATTCAAACCCAAGCCCACTTTGGAAGCTTGGTATACTATTCCCTATATGATGTGGGTGGCAGTTTCACAAGTCATATACCATACCTTGTACCATTAAAACAATGTGCCAAGATCTCATTGAAAACATAATGAAGATGCCAAACTGGGAAAATTAGATATTTGTTATTTTTTATTTCTGTTACAGAAAACATGCATGTTTTTCTTTGACCTTAGGCCTTTTGCAAGTTTCTCTTGATCAACTTTGATTGCTTTGTTTTTCATGGGTGAAATCCTCTTCTCTTCTATTCTAGGTTAAAGTATAAGTTAATAGCTACAAACAATGCGCTAAGGTTGTTCTAGCATTTGTGAAAGTATAGCATGTAACACAATTAAAAGGCCTTTTTTTCCCCAACGTGACAGGTACTATGTCCTTAGGACATTGATCTACCCATACTGTGAAATTGTTGCCTGCTTAATTATGGAAGCACCACATAGGCATCTCCCATTTTATTGTCTCAAAAGAGAAACAGAGGCACCCCTACTGAATGTTTGAATTAAAATTGTTGAAATAGTGTTTTTTTTTAAGTAGATAGTACTCTTTATAGATGTGTTGTACTTTGTTAAAAATTGGGAAAGTGTAAGAGTAGAAAATTTTATAAGAAAAATCTAGTGCATGAATTAAATGAGAAACTTACAGGTTTTACTGAAGAAACTATCATTTATGAAATTAAATCTAGTTTTAAAGTTGCTGGCTTATTTTTCAAGCTCTTTACTGTAATTCATTCTTTTAAAAAAAATTCGAGGAATCATCTAAAAAATTAATGCTGTTCATTATATTTCTCAACATACATGTTGAACATTTTATTTATATATATTAGGCACTAATGAAAGATTAAAAATTCTCACCTTAATTTTAGTTGAATTGATGATACAGAAATTGTATAGCTAGCAATACAATTCTTATGGGTTTGTAATACAAAAATAAAACTCTCTGAGTAATGCATCAAGCGTTACTCAGTTAAGAGTTAGGCTCTTGACTGCTGGTGTGTTTTTTCATGTGTTTGATTTCTTGACTTTTATTTGTAGGATAACACATTCATCAGAGGGCCACTGCTATGCCCACTTTGTTCTAATTATGTAACATGGGTGTGGCTTTCATGTGTTTTGATGGTGTTTCATGGCATCTTGTAGGCTCTTCCGTTGTTCTGACAAAGAGCTTTATAGTCGGAATGCATGTAGAAATTTTTTTCTTGATCATATGCATTTCATACAGTCTAACTTCAGTTGTTTGGCTGCTCTTTGATAGTGTGCTTCACAGTATTAGAATCTCTCTTCCTTGTGATGCTAATTCAAAACAGTAGCCGCACCTTCGTCACCCATAGCCTTCGGGACTTGATCTGATGTTATTGTCAATCAAGGGGCATAAGCAACAACAGAATCCCTCCTGGGTGATTTTGTGAACATAGCAATGAGACCAAGCAGATAATATGGTGTCCTTCCTTAATCACAGGCCTCAGTATCATTGAATTTTTATGGAAACTTTTATATTTCAGGGATAGATAGGAATACTTTTACTTTTAGAAGCATTTTACGAGATATGAAGTCTTTATCCTTATATTTACATTATGTATATCAGGGTGGCGACAGAACAGGGAAAACTCGGAAGTTTCGTTTAACTCAGGGAAAAAGTTGGAATTGATCAATTCTGGTCTTCAATTTTTGATGCAGAAGGTGACTGTGGAGATGCTGCAAATGTTATGAGATGTTATGATTTTGTCGCATCGTAATGCAAATGTTGAGAGGGTTTTATATAAACAGTGACTGTTTGTGGGAGAATATAAAGGAATCTTCCTTAGTAGCAAGGAGGGTTTATGATCATATCATTTCCAAGGGTGGCCTTGATGACATAACAATTTCCAAAGATATGATCCACTATGCTAGAAACGCACAAGCAAGATATGAAGAATCGAAGAAACACCAAGAGAAAGAGCTAATAGAAAAAAAGCATGCTTTAAAAAGAAAAAGGGAAGCAGAATCTCAATTGAAAGAGTTGGCTGCTAAAAAGGCAACCATTTTGCAGGAAGCTCAAAGACAAAACATTATTATAGAGGCGCAGATGGCAACTCTGTGAACCCATCAAAACAGTTAAAACTCTAGTATATTAAATGTTCAATCTATAACTTAATATTATCTATCTATTATGGTATACAATAAAAATATTTTTTACTTATTAAATTTTTATTCATTTATCAGTCTGTAGATTTTTAGTTCATCAAGTGTCAAGTTTATCATTATGGCTGGGGAATTGTTCTGCGAACGGATGGAGAAACTCGGGAAATTTCATGAAAAATATTCTGGAAATCGGGGAAAACTCAGGGAACTTTTTACTTAAATTTATGTAGCTACCCTGTATATCTAACCTTATAAAAATGTGGCTGTTCTCTATACTCAGTGATATTACCCCTAATTAATCTATATACCTTTTTCTTTATCTACCATTTGGTGTTGCTAAGGTTACTTCTGTTTTATAGAGTTGTTTGATGTGACTTCACCCATAATTTATATTTGAAATATATTAAACTGTATGACTGTATACCTGACATTATTTTGTGGTTGAAACCTTTAGTGCTTAAGTTGTCTAACATCATTTAAGGTGGTAATATGGATTTCTGATAGTAGGTGGAATTTAATTCATGCTCCAGAACCTGGGATTAAAATTAATGAATTAAATTTACTACACTGAAAGCCTTTAAAAAATAAAAAAAAATGTGTCACTGAAACAAGTCCAAATGAGTTATTCTCATCCGAAGATAAAACATGAAACATTGTTAATCTTTAAATTCTTTGCAATAAATAATGACCAGGAGGCGATTATGTTAAATTTTATTTTAAATTTATTATGTTGAGGGAAACTTTAAATAATTAAACTAATTTTCAAACCAAATTTTGATTATAAGTCTTAATAGGCTCTATCAGTAAAACTAAAGATGATGCAGCTTAAAATTTTTACAAACCAAAAAGAATTGGGGCACATTTACTGATAAAACAAAACACTGTTTACCAAAAATGTATTGGGAGACTGCAGTTATCTGAGTGTTCCATAAATTTTAGGAATTAATTCCAGTTTTGACTTTTTTGTTTTCTTATCTGTTTGTCAAAGTAAATAATATGCATCAAATTCGGGTGATTCTCGGGAGTTAATACTTTTTTGGAACTGCTCCTAATGGCACTTTTAAAATGTTAACTCAAACTTTTTATTTTTATTCATGCTAAGATTGGTTATGTAGGAGAACCAAATTATTAAAAATACATAGTCATCCATTTTTCACAAAGCGGTCATTAGACTTCTCCTTTGGTTATGGGCCTACATCAAAAAGAGATTGGTTGAAGAATGGGACTATAGTTGATATCAAAACTTGTGCATCCCTCCAATTGGTTCTGTGTGATGTATCTAGTATCTACCCTATAATCAGAAATTTATTTTAGCAATTTTTTTCCCTCGGTTGGCTTCAAAACAAGACTTCTACTTGAAATAAATTTACAGATATATAATTCATCTCTGTTCAGAGATGTAATTAATTTTACCATTAAACTCTCTATTTTGATCAATTAAAAAGTATTGAAGTCTAGAATATTTTATACTCACTCACATATAATTTTATTTCAGTGTATTAAAATACTGGTGGGGGAAGGATAAAATGAAGTTTTATTCACGTGGTCGGAAGAATTTTAGCGTGTCCTAAACAAGCAATCCATTTTATAAAAATTTTGAAAGCTCTTCTAGAACCCCCTTTTTTTTCTCTTGATGAAAAATCAAAGTTGGGACTAAGATAGTGTTTTTGTGCGACGTAAGCGTTGTATTTAACGATAAACCATGCAGAAGATTAGGTAAAACGGTAAATGTTATGAAATAGTCTGATGGTCAGTTTTTGAAAAGGCAAAATCTTTCTCGGCATATTGAGTAAATATTCATTACGCTTAATCACGGTGTCTCTGTATGGATATGAAAACATATTTGTTTCCTGTAAGCAACCACGTAAGAACAAATGACTTTCTTAACCACATTATAATGAAATTTAAATTTTTAATATTGTTGTTAATTAGAAGACAACTTGGTTGCTTAATGTATAAATATGCTAGGAAATATTACTCCAGAAGCTCTAAAACCTTGAAATTTAAAAATTTGGCACAAAATCCACACAAGCTTTTCCAGCTGTATCTATAGCTGTCCTGAAGAAAAACATTTGTTTTGTCCGTTTTCGTAAACAGATTCGTGATTAATCGACCTCCAAATGTGTCAACAGGTGTCGGGGGGGCTGCGTACTGCAGAATAGTCTAGATGTGTGTGACTACAGCATTAGGTTCTGTTCACATTGCAGTCCGTTAGCGTAAGCTTAAAAGTATTAAAATACATTTAACCGATGAGAAACCTCCAAACGATTAGCAACGAAATAGTTAAGGCCTATGATTGGTTTATTTCCGTCTCAGCGTCATTTTTCCTTTTACGCTTACGCTAATGGACTGCAATGTGAACAGGCCTTAAGGGTGCAGCTTGAGGGGCTCTGTACATGTGCAAAAATAGCGACTTCTGTTATTGATATGAAATGTAGAAACCGTAGCTTTGGGGGACAGGAGTTTCATCGTAATCCAAGAACCACTATCTGTCTGTCTCTGGCGTATTTAAATGAAGTGTCTGAAATTTGCTGTTTTATTCTGTTCGTTTGATAAGCTATTTTGATTAGACCAAACTGACAAATACATCACTTATTTTTACCTGGCCACTACAAAGAGTATCTGATTGAAGAAACGAGCCGTGTTGTATTAGTAACACGTTGTAGTTTTTTAAATATGAAAATTAATTTTGTTTTACGTTGTTTAATATTTCATATATTAAGTCACTAGCCGGGCTTCGCCTAGCTACGCTCAAGCCATCCGTGTAACATATTTATGTACTTCGGGCCCCACAAAAGAAGAAAAAAGCCTACAAATGTATTAAATTCAAGTGAAAAGATTCCTTTCAATTTTCATTCCCGTCGCTGCCGACAGATGGCAGCACCACTGCACCAGATAATTTGGTTTCTCAGCAGTGAGTGATTTTAGGATGAAAATATCTCTAAAACTATTGAATTAACAGAATAAATGTACGCAGAAAAAATTATCAGTTTTCGAAGTTCTTTCCAAATATGTAATATTTATGTACTTTCGTGAGAAAAAAAATTGCACCGTTTCCTGTATATTTGTCGGCCATTTTTTTTATTTATTTATTTTTTTTTTTTTTCGAGGATTGGCCCGCCCGGATGAGTTACGGTCACGTGATCTCTCGACTTCCACTTGTCTCTTTATTAGTATAGAAGAAGATAGATGAATTATGTAGTTCTATAAAGTGACATTGTATTTATCAGTTTTTTGATATGGAGCATTCCGTAGTTAAAGTAAAATAGAACAATTTACTCAAAAAAATAAAGTTTGAAAATTAAATCAGTCTCGACCTCTGTTTATAAACAAAAATATTTTACCTCGCAGGATGTTAAGACAAACCAAAATGAGAGAACAGGCGCAACTGCACAATGTTTCTATCTGAAAATAGTTAATTAATTTCTCAGCCAATTAAAGGTTACTGCGCAGACCGGGGTACTGCAATATTTATCAGATAAGAACTTAATATGTATGCAAGGTGTACGTACAAATACAGGTAAGCTTTCTGAATCAAATATATAAAGTAATACCATTTTAATAGTTAAATGTTCCCGAACTGTTTTCATCTGAAGTCTTCCGTTTAAAAATGAATTTAAAACTTAGTCCGTATGTATTGCGAATTTTATTTACAATGTATATTTTGATTAGAACATTTTTTGTTGTCTTATTCGCTGGTGTCTGCGAACGCAACTTCTCTCACAAGTTTGATAATCATTCATCCACGCTTATGTTAGAAAAAAATCCCGCCGAAAGGGTTCTATATTCCGGTTTTTTTTTTATTATTATTATTAAAAGAAGAAACGTTTCCCATAACCATGCCCAATAGTGTGTTGAAATCATGTAAATTGTATTCACATTGTACGTTTTGCACTAATTCCTTATCTTATACCAAACGATGCCTGATTGGTTTGGGCGCTGTGTGACCATTAGTACTCCCATATGAGATACTGATATGATACTCCCATATGATTCGGTGTTGGGTAGCCATTCTTCAAACTTATAAATTTATTAGTTTCATATGAATTAAGTGTTTTTGAGTTGGAATCTTTCGTGAAATGCTATGTAAAACATAGTGCTATTATTAACACTGGATAGTTTAAAATTACTCTTAACATTTTAAAATAGATTATGTTTAAAAAAAAAAAAAACATAAGTAACTTTAAGCATTTTCTGCGTTTTCTCTACGCAACTCCATCCATTCCGTGACGGGCTTGCGACTTTTCCAACTGAGCTATCCGTTTTCAGATCGGAGTGGACTTGCCTTGCGTGATCTATTGTTTAAAAAGAACAATTCTTTAAAGCGTGTGCTTTGTATGATTCATAAGGTATGCAATCGTGATGATTGTTCAACCTTTTAAACATTAAAAATGAATGCGTTAGTGATAGTATCGAAATAATTGGAAAAATCGAGTAATTGCCTTTCTGATTCATGTCTTTACAAAAGCTAGTTTCCCAGTGTCTACATTGAGAAATGGAATTGGTGTAATAAATATGATGGGTGATTTATTGATTAAGCAGTAATTAAGCCATAAATATGCATCCCACGATTATTTAATTCGTAGTACTTTAATTTTGGGTACGTGGTCACCATTGATCTCATTTGTAAACACTCCAAATAAATTCTAGGAAAAGTTAACTTTGCTCTCTATCTCTATCTATCATCTATTATTGTTAGGGCTCAGTGTACAGATAAATGTCAATGTTTTCTACGGAAAATAAACTTGTAAAGTGTAAATTACACTAATTTATTTTGTTTAAATTAATTTGCTAGTCAGGTTTAGTATCTTTTCCGAATGCAGTTTGTTATACGAAGCTTAAGTGTATTCTAACTTGTTCTTAGTATGTGTGTAAATTATTCGTGGGACTTTTTAAATCTAGTCTTCATAAAGCTCCAAAATTATAGTTTTTAATTTTATTTTGCCGTGAATTTCGACACTCTAGGGTCGCACAGTGTAGCTGTCATGACAGTAAATAACGAGAATTTTTTATTGCCATATTTTAAGTATACGAATCATTGCTCTTAAAGATGTTAAACGTTTTTTGACATATAATGGCTCCCAAAAGTGTTCGTACACTTACGATTTTCAATGAAATAGGGGTGTATCCATTAATTAAAATGAATATTTCAGAATGGGTATTTAATAAGATCTATAATCTATTCTTAAAACTACATGAAATATTTTAAAAACATTGTAAAGCTTTATTTTTAAGAAACCAATAATCAAAAAGTAACAAACTTTATCTCACAAGTCATCGTACACTTGTAAAAAAATCTCTACATATTAGTAAATATTCTAATTTTTCGTTAAATTAATATTTAGTAGGATATCCTTTAGCATCCACAACAGCTTTTAAACGTCTGGGAATATATTGCACTAGTTCTTTTGTAATTTCTGAATCAATGTTCATCCATTCTTCCATCATAATTGTTTCGTGTGAATGTCGTGTTTTCGTAATCGAACCTCCAGTTCTCTCCAAATATGTTCCATTGGGTTTAAATCTGGCGATTGAGGTGGTGTTTTCAAAACTTGTGGACAATTATAGACACAGGCGAACGTTGAGAGCCGTGTGCTTAGGATCGTTATCTTGAAAAAAAAAACAAAGTTGTTTCCAATACCCAAATTTTGGGGCAGATAATTTTAAATTGTCTCTTTAAAATATTTATATAAACAGCATGATTCATTATGCCATCAATAAATACCAAATTACCTAGTCATGATGCTGACATGCACCCCCACACAAGAACACCTCCACCGCCATGCTTACTGTCCCTAGGAGTTCTTGGGATTAAAGTTCCCCATTTCTTCTTTTCCATACAATTGTACGCCCATCGTAACCAAAAATGTTAAACTTGCTTTCATCGGCAAATGAGACATTATTCCAATACGTTTGGGGCGTATTTATCATTGATAATGCGAAGAAAAGCCTAAGCTTTTTGTGAGGAGTTTAAATCATTAAATATCTGTTTTTATATTTCTACTATATCAGTATCGATTTCGCAATACCAAAAGTAAACCCTAAATACATGATAAATTTGATAAAGACTATGACATCCTTTAGAAATGGCTATTTTTCTGTTATTTAGTTCTTTTTTGACGACACTTTCGCTACTTTAAGTTAATTGCTGCTATTTCCATAGTAAATTCGTAGGCCTGTGTTTTCGACGATGTGGTATCTCACGTGTGCGATAAATACGTGTCTAATTACCTTTATTCGCAAAAACGTGAGAAAAGCGCTATAAAGCAAAGATTGAAATTATCAACATCTCGGGCTGATTTTGTTGCCCTGTTAGTGATATTCGTAAACGTTCTTTCAATGCATGAACTTGTAATTTCAGCGAATTATTGATCCATTCAAAACTTTAGCTTGGTAAAACTAATGATCTTCACAGTGCGCCAAATTTTAGAATTAATCCTCAAGCGTTAATAAATGGGTATGATTGGAATCTGGCCATTAATCCATACTCGTACCGGACCATCAGCCGGTCTTGAGTTTATTTTTCCCCATTTGCAATAGTTGGTCTGGATAACTGAAGTGCCTGCCGCGTTAGCAGGGCCCGATTTAGAAAATTCTTGACTATAGGCACAACTCGGGATGGGGGCCCCCTAACACTGTGGGCGTAAAATTTCCAAAATTGACACACAGAAAAAATAATCATGAATCATTGTAAAAGTACCATTTTACCAAGAATTGGGTATTTGAAGCGTAGAAGCCCAGAAAATTATCAAATAACAAAAAGCAATACAACACATTAACTTCATTATTAAAACACCAATACAATGCAACCAGGAAAACTTATTAATCCCCCATATACAGTATAGCATACATATGATGAACCAATTAATCAAATTTGAAAGGATATACGTATAAAAAAAATACTATTTAAAAAGGTAAAATTAAAAAAAAATTTAATTGGGAATTTTTTCCTTTTTTTTTCTTTTAAAATAAAAATTTTGGGGGGCCCCTAGGCCCGGGCCTACCGGGCCTAATGGAAAATCAGGGCCTGCGCGTTAGAAACTTCTTTGAAAAGGGAGATTTGTAATCAGTCGAAAGATGTTTGTCGACGGTTGTATTTCGATGTTTTACCGCACATAATCTTACTAATATAAAATTGTTTCTCTGGAGACTATATTAAAGCACCCTGGATTTTGAATTTTTCGTTGACTCGCATTTAACGATATATTTATTAATGTCTTCTCAAACTAAGGATTCTTTCGCGTTTTATAGAAATTTAGGGTTGCATCAAATATATCTTGATAATCGTAATATTTGGAAAGTAGTTATAAATATGTTATACGCATAACTCATTTTTTAAATTATTAAAACTAGATCAGTTCTCGAAGTCTCGCGGGCATTTCAAGAAGACTCTTAACTGAGCATGTGAGTGAAAGAAAAGGAAAAAACTAATTTATTACCAAACCAACCTTACAATTGACTATATTTAATTCTTTAAAAAAAAATAGAAAGTTATGATTAGATATTAAACAGTTGCGGCATCTACTCTGGTGTGTATAACTCACGCGCACATGCACGCTGTGAAAGAGATGTTAGTATAGAGTCCGTCCGTGAATGCAGCGACCATCGCCGTAAGTCCTTGTTCTCATTGCTTACAGAGCGGAGCGTGGCGTCAGCGTTACTCTCATGGAAATATTTTTAATCAATTTCAGAAATTAACACTTTTGTGGAAAATTGTTTGGTAATGGTTGGTTTAAAATATTTTAATGGCAGTAACGCTAACGCTTCTCTCCGTTGACGGACTTATTGTGAACAACATCGCATTCAGAACCTTGCGTTACGTTACTACGTTGGCCTCGAGGTGTTGACATGACCTGTGATTGGCTAAACTTTTCAACGTTGCGCTATGTAACGCAACGGAAAGTACGCTGTGTAAGTGTACAGCGAAAAACAGGAGGGAATGTTTTCAAGTTTTATAGGCAATAAAAGCGGACGATTTGCTTTCAGCTGAAGATGCATGACATGTATCTTTCGCCCGTGTTTTCCGGACTTTCTGTAGTTTATGCTTTGCGTACAGTATTTAAAGAGCAGCAAAATAAAGTTCATAAAACTCAGTTTTAATTAATACAGTTTATTTGTTTAATGGTTATAGGGGAGTGGTAGATTAGTAAAAATGAAATTCTTGTTTAAATATTCAAGGCAAACTTGGAAATCCTCAAAAATCGAGGATCAATTGTACATGGCGGTGTAAAATGCCCAGAAATTGTTTTGGCGGTAACTTTCACAATATCGAACTGTATTTTAGGAATTTCCTGAAAGAGAAATTGTGGACAATAGCTAGGAGAAAAAATACGTTTAATTCCGTTACCTAAAATTATTGAACTAAAAAAGTTTTATTTTATATCAGTAAGGCGTATCTCCGGTTGCAAACGGCATTATATGTGTGTAAATAATTAAGCATTTGTCAAATATTAATAGTTATTAAAGACTTACATTGTATGTAGGATGTGAGTGATGAGTACATATTCAACGAATCCCCATTCTTCTAAATATTTGGTTAGTTATAAAGAATTTCTTAAACAGCAATTATAAATTGTGTTTTAAAAACGTTACTCATTTCAAGGTTTTTCATTTTATTAAATACACATTGTGTACGGCCCACACTGTAAGGTGATCACCGTAACAAATCATCACCGCGTGGGCTCGGGTTCAAACCCTCGCAAAGGTATGGATGCGCCTCGTTGTTAACAATGTTCGTTCATTTATGAAGTGCTCCCCCAATAAAGTATCCGATGGATTTCATTGTGTGTGAAGGCGAACGTCCTCAAGATAAGTGCCTGCCGCCAAAGGGGGGGGGGGGGGTCTGCTATATAATGAAATATCAGTAGTGTCATTTCGCATGAGAGAAAAAGGAATTATAATTGAGACGAAAAATGATAAAAATAATTACTATACTCGACATCTAAAAGGATTCTGCATAAACATTACATAATGTGCAAGGAAGGATAAGATTGTTTACTAATAAATTAAAGGAATCGGAAACGGGTGTTAAAAGAAGCTTCCGAAATTTTAAAGTAAATGACTTGTGCAGTTTCATATTCCATTTACATGCGTACAGGGGCGTAGTTCTACCCTGTGTTACTTTGCATAAAAAAATATATACCGTGAAACTTCTCTAAATGACCATATTGCGTTCTGAACTGATTGAAGATTCCATAGACCTATGTTATGGAAACCTTTTTCCCACAGCTACAACCTCAAAACGGCCACTTTTTGAGGACCATGACTGGCCGCCGTAGAGAAGTTTCACTGTATTTGTAAAGCTGGGAACACTATCTTTTACCATTTCTTGGCTCTGTGATATCGAAAACATCTATTTCTGAAGAAACTTCATAGTTTTTTTTAATAATATGGATATTAATCTGCTCTTAATTTGGGTTCTGTGGAAAATATTTTATTAAATGCAAGTTTATTTGAGACTACTATATTATGTTTATGTTGTTTTTAACCCATATTTTTTTTCTTGATTTATTGAATTTAGCAATCTAATTGGCTTTAATAATTCAGTACAGGTTGTTTGACATAAATAAAAATTGTCCTTTAAATCTTCTGCATTATGGAATTACAATCGCTCGATTTACTGTTTAGTTTGAATTGTCGCGTTTTCTGAAAATATAGATGCACACTTAATTCCGAAATACCTACTTTCAAGTTCAACAAATGCAAGGTAAATGCTATTGTGGAAGGAGCCATAATCTTAATTTTATATATCTCCAGCTTACCCGGCAGCTTTGGACCACAGATTTCGCCCATGTTTGGACTCTCACGAGGGCGTTTACCTTACTTTTTGTCATCTTCAAAAGGATTGTTCTTCCCGATGTATACTATAAGACACCAATGCATTTTGTCAGTCACCAGTCAAAATTTAGAGAAATTCCGTTTTTGGTATTCTTTTCCCTCAAAAGATGGGAAAATGACCTTGTTGAGGATCTCCTTAACAAGGGCGAAACCTATGTCAACAAGGTTGTCGGATATGCTGGAGATGTATATATTATCAAGTTCGGTAAAAGTAAAGGCAGCGCATTTTAGCGAGGAAAAAATTCTTTCATGGTGGTCAGTTTCTAGTAATCGGAGAAATGAACTTCATAATTGATCATCAATTTTTTTACTCAGTTGAAAAATATTTATTGGATGATATATTTGTAAACAAAAGTGTATCAACGTTTAATGTATTGTAAGATCCTAATAGCATTTAGAAATATATTTAATCTTCATTGAATGTTGATCATATTATTGTATATGGTGGATTTTTTATTTTTTTAATAAAACTGCAAGTTTTGAACCTTAGGAAAAAGCCGTAATACCTGAACCCATCTACGCCGCAGGCAAGTTGTGATTAGAATATTAAAATAAGTTTTTTGGTACCAATAAATTCGGCCAATATTATTACAATTCAACTCCATGTACAGAAAGAAGTAAATGTAATGAATGGGTTGAGTATCTAACAATGTATATTTTTAACCCCTCTCTTTACATTTGAAAGTGTGACCCCTCTTCCCGTTTTGTAAAATATCAAGGCCAATAGGACCTGTTTTGAAAAGTTGTATGGCGAGGTCATCAGAGTTGCCCCATTATTGGAACGTTAAAATCTCTCCTGTCAAGCGTAGAAGCTGGATTCGCACATTCCAGATCACCCAACGACAGGAAGCATTTCTATCGCCTGCGGTACATTTTATTTGAATCAGTATTTTCTTTGTTTCTGTTTACCTATTATCGTAACATTCGAGTTAAATAATTTTGGGTTAGTCGGCGTGAGCAAAAATCGATGAGAGAAGAATTTTAAGCGTACATTACGTTGGCGTGATCAGATGCCAGGTGAAACAAGCGGTTCTCGTTTTCATTCACTGTGAAAACGCTTGTATTTAGCTCTTTCGATTCTCCTTTGAAATGCGGCAAAACTAGTTTATCTGTTCCACTGATTTAATCGTCTTGCGCATTTCGCAAGATAATTAAAACACGCTTCAGCAGCATGAGAGTTCGATTTCTTTCTCTCCCCCCCCCCCCCTCTCCCTTGGGTTCATGTTCCTTTTTTCTTTATTTTGTCTCAAAATAACTTCAAACAGTGGTTTCTTCATTGGAAGCTGACGCATTACATAGTTGTATCATTAGGTTTACTTTTCTCGCATAGATGTTAAAATATTCGTGGATATTGACCAAAATCCCAAAATTGTAAATAACTACATGAGACGATATTTGTAATAATAAAAAAAAATTCTCATTTTGAGAATTATATTTACTTTCAAATTAAGTTACTATCGAGGTCCTTCGTGTAATGTTCCTTCATCAAAATGTTAACGTTGCATACCGGAAAAAACCGTTAATGTTTTTTAAGTGTTTTTTTTCCCTTTTTTTTTACCTTTTGTGTCTCTCATTCCCGCATTTCATGTACGCAACAAAGCTTGTATTAGAGGCTTAGTTTTTTGTTTTTTTTCCCATCAATGAAAATTAGCTGCCGATCAGTTTGAGGGTACCTGCAAATTCTTACTGTTAATAGTCTTGCTCCAAACATCACTTTCTCATCTAACCTATTTTCTTGTAGCCCATTCACCTGTAGTAATTTTCTGTAGCATAAAGAAATGCATATAATTCAGCATCTTTTAATTTTTTCTATTTTACTGATTTTTATGTGACAGTTTTTTCAGTCTCCTAGAGCAGTGCTCCTCAACCTTTTTATCGCCGCGGACCGGTCAGCGTTTGATAATTTTACCGCGGCCCGATGAGGGAGGGGGCGTTGATTGTTTATATTTTAGATTGTTTTGATTTAATAATTTTAATTTAATTTTACTTAAGCATGTCTTCAAAATAAAATAGTTACACAAAAAAATTAATATAAAGGGATTTAACATTTTAACTCACTAGAACGCTAAATCAATGAGAACCCTGAGCTTGTGGCCCGGCACCATTTGATCCACGGACCGGTACCGGTCCGCTGCCCAGGGGTGGGGGACCACTGTCCTAGAGGGCTCCCTCCTAGTCTTGGGTGGAGAGGCGACACCGGGCACGAGGAGAAAATTGCATTATGGGCTTCCCCCTCCCAATGCTCTTGGTATTACGGAAGTTAGCCGCCAGTTACGTTGAGCCTGTGTACGAGATTTGCCCGTGTATTCCTATTTATATTATCAAAATAAAAGGCAGCAGCCTCTTTTCGGTTAGTTCCCAATACACTGTACCCCATGTATTAAACTTCAACAGTAGGAAAAATGAAATTTGAAGAAAGAAAACTAGGGTCAGGTGAAGAATCGCCCACTTATTTGGCGCGCGCTTTTTACGAGATCGTAAGTGCGCCAATTTTAATATCTTAAGCCAATTTCGAATAGTTTTTTACAATTAAGGTAAGTGAAACAACAGTTTACAATAGTTTTTCACGTTAAGGTCAGTGAAAGTATTTTAATTTTCCGTCTTTTGTAACGATTTAAAGTTTTGAAAAATTACTGTGTTTTTTGCAACGATATTCAGTTAAAATTCTTTTCACCTGCTTTTTTGTATTTTAGTTTTTCGCCATCTTAAAATTCGACATTTAATGTCGCGCTCTTGCGTAGTGTCGTCTGGAGAAGTTGCAACTCCAGGATACGAGACGAGACGCGAGAGCGCGCCAAGTTGGCGATTTTGAAAATCGCGCCAAGCAGTGGGCGATTCTTCACTTTCCCCGAAAAATTATCAAGAAATCATAAAAATGAAGTTTAAAAAGGGCCGTTGAGAGTGATGGCCGGCTAGAAGAGTTTCACGTTACTAAAAAATACTTAACAGGTATTAATTTTTTCCTTAATGAATTTTCACTAGTGATCTTGGCCCTCCAAGCATGACACTATCGACACAATTCCCCTAATTCCTCTGTAACCGAAAAACATTGTTTTTTTTTGTTAAATTTTTTTTAAAAAGGGAATTTTAAAACCGTAATTAAGTCTAACCTACTCTTTGAACCAGGAACTACATCTAATTGATCTTTTAATATGGTGTTCCGAACACGATACACCCAAGAAAACCTATCATTTCTCTCTGTTAAATTCATCGGCAAATTACATTTTGGACAATCAATATCAATATATATCTATAATTAACAAAGATATGTTAGTGACCAAACAATAGATAACAGGCTTTGAAAAGCCAATACATAAATTTAAATTAACATAGAACATTATTAGTGTAGGACATTAAAACAAATTACTTTCAAATAAGGCGCTGAATGCTGCACTTTTATTGAAAGAAAATAAATAAAACAAAGTTGAAAGTGAGAAACCAGTATGAGCTTAGACAGTATCGGCACCGCTGATGAAGTGATGCTGTCTAGCACTGAGCAAGCACCCCAACATGCGTACAATATTCAGTAACACTTCTCTTACCTGTATTCTGTAAATCCCGAAAAAAGATCAAATTTCACTGCCCCATGCGATACTACAGAAGCCATACTTAGCAACAAAAACTACGTCCAAGCAGTGGAACTGCAAATCCCCGAAAGAACATTCAATGGAATAATTTTTTGAGAAAAGTGCAGTATTGAAAATCCGGATTAAACTTGTCTACCAGTAAATCACAAGCTCGGTTTGGCTGCTAATTATTCAAATCAGGAGCAATAGATGACTAACTAAAAAGCATTTAACAAACACAACGCTGATTTCGGGGTTTGTCGCTTTTTTTAGCTAAAATCTAAAATACCGTCAAAACATTAAAGCAGCTGCGGTACCGTGTATTGGGAATGTGAGCCTACGGGGTTAATTTTTATGTATGATTAATAGCTATTTTGCATGTTTGTGATTAATGCCCGTATTTATATTGAGAAAGACTAGAACAGGTCTGCACATCATATGGCCCGTGAAGGCGCATATTATAAATCTAAATATGGATTTTTAGATTTATTAATAAGATGAATATGTACACAATGAATAATAAAAATAATCAGTTTGTGTGTGTATGTATATATATATATATATATATTCACTTCTATCCTATTTTTATGTGGCCCACAGCAACTTTCCATAAAGCAACATGGCTCTCATCGCATTTCTAGTTGTGCAGGCTGGCTTAGAATCCAAGAGAGAGCAACTATAAAAATGCTGTATGGAAATTAAAGATAATGAAGCTTAAATTCTACCTTTTGTGACCAAACCAAAAATTTGAAGTTCAATAAAGAAGGAAAAAATTCCTTCTTAACAATATCAGGCCAATGAATCTGCATGAAATTAATATTAATTTTATCCAGTAACTCATTTTATTCAGACTTTTATATATTTTTGACAAAATGAAGTTTCAATGTTGGTTTACTTCTTTGTTACAAAATCGTATTTGCTAATACTCAATTTCATACTACTCATATCATCCAGTTAAGACTGTGGTTTAAAAAAAGTCAATGTGTTTTGGAATAATTTTTATGTGTTGTATAATGGGAACTCATGCAATGAACTATCAGAAGTAGAAAGTACTGTTATCAACAATGACTGACTCTAAGAATTTCTCCACTTTTCTTTTAACCCCCTTCTTCAGCAGTTAAAGTTAAAAATTTGTATTATAAAATGTTTTATCTGTATTGTATTAAAATTTTCTGTAAATGTTTTATTCTGCTATTCTTTTTATGGATTTCCATATTTTGTGTTTTGAAGCTTATCTAATTTTTTCTACATTTTATATTTTTTTGCACTGTCATTGATGTTAAATTATATCATTATATATTCTTTCATTCTTTAATTTATTTTTTTAAAAAAACAGTCACTTGAGTTTATGAAAGTAACCCAAGTTGAGTTATGTTTTCTTTTTTTGAAAAAATTTTAAAATACCTTTTGGTTATAAATTTTTGGGAATGATTCAATTACATATTTAATAAGAAAACAGCTAATAAATGAATTAAAAAGTCAATACGATTCTAATGTAGTTTTTTTTTATTATAAAGCTGTTTATACAATTTTCAGTTAGGCAGTCTTGTCACATTATATGAACAGTGTTTAAATGTTTTAACCTTCTACAAAAGTCATTTATTTTAAAATCATTCTAATGAATCTCATGCATGTCATTGTGTAATTATCAATAGCTGTCTGTATTGGATAAAATTACTTTCTTAATAAGCTTAACATTTTTTTTTACTCCTGACTTCCATATTTGTTGCATACTACATAACTTTTAACTCACCTAACTAATGATTTAACTCTTTAACCAGAGATCAACAAAGTACGAAACAATTTGTTCCAAGTTAATGGGTCCAAGAAAGAGCCTTTGATTCTGCCTGAAGCTGATGGGCCCATCATTTCTCGATCTGAGAAAGTATATGTACCTGTTAAAGATCATCCAGATGTAAGTGGTAACAGCACTATTTCCCCTGCTAGCATTCAACCTTGAGTATTTTAAACAACTAAAATTATTTTCCCTGTTTTAGTAACTTGTCTCTTGCTTTGTAGAACCTTGAAAATATTGTTAGGCATTGCAAACAAATTCATAATTTTAGTTTTTATGAAATGTTTCATATTTTTTTCATGTCATCTTTATAAATTTGAAATAGAATTGTTCATGTTTTTTATACAAATATTTTACTAATAACTTTTAAGCATAGTATTGAAACATAATAGGTGATCATCATGAAAAGTTGATGCATGCTATATTAATTTCAAGATTTTGTACAGTAGAGTGCAGGTACATATCTAAATGAAAATGGTAAATCAGGTTATTTTCCATCATTAAATTGTCAAGGTTATTTTGCCGGTAATATCTTAAGCACAAACATACCTTTTAAGAAATGTGTTGTTTCTTTTTATTTTCTTCCATGAATTATATGGTATTCATCCTAATTTTAAAAAAATAAATAAAATTCTATTATATCTAATATGTGTATCTGACTCTATTTTGTCAGTATTAGGTAATTAAATGTAAGTTATTTTAAATAAGTATAGGCTTTTGCTTTGTCACTTTTGCTTATTTACATTTTTCAACATAAATTACATAGTTCTATGAAATTCATATTTACTATCGGTAAACTATTTTGGGGTGTTAAAATCTTTTTTCAACCTTTTCAATTTAATTGTATTTAAATTATAAAACACAATACAAGAAAATATTGAACATTATAAAAACATAAAATATGCTTGTTGATTTCTTACGTTAAATTTTCAATGTTTTAATGGGCATTACAGAAAAGGTTTATTTAATACTTAAGAATTGTACCAGGATAAGTTTTTGTCATTTTCTTTTGGGTATTTTAAAACAATAAATATCATTTAATTCAGTTGATAAATCCTTTTCTACAAATTCTCCAGTGAATCTTTCACTTGCATTTCATTTATTCATCCAAGAACTTAGCAAAACTTTAAATATGATTTTCATTGAATTATACATTAAAAGATGTAGTTTAAGAATGTTATTTTATATAAGTTTAAGCTGCTATATTTCAGGGGTATTTTGTCTTAAAATTAATATATTTTTAACTGCTTCTATAGGAAAAAAACAATACTTTGGAATTTGACAAATAATCTTTACAAGGTTAAATGTAATTATGAGACTGTGAGAAAGTAAAAATTTACATAGATTTTCATTCTGCTTGACATCAGAATAGGTTTTAACATGTTATATAAAATAGTGAGGTGAAAAAAGTAATTTTAAAATAGCTAGTAAGTTACTTTCCTCCAATAACATTCCCTTTGCTTTCCAGAAAATTTTATAAATCATCTGATTCTTAAATTTTTTTTCATGATATTTGTAGTTATGATTTGTTAATTGCATCATTTGTTATGAATGAAATGGTTTAATATCTTGGTAGTTGTGTATACTTAGTGTTTGACTGTTTTAAATATTTTCACAGTACAATTTTGTTGGTCGAATTCTTGGCCCCCGTGGTATGACTGCCAAACAACTTGAACAAGAAACAGGGTGTAAAATTATGGTTCGAGGCAAAGGGTCAATGAGAGACAAAAAGAAGGTAATGATCCAATTCATCTTTCATGGAACTTCAGTTGCATGCAATAGTTTGTTTAAAGGAGCCTATAAATTTCTAATGTAACTAATGACAATGTTTCTTTTTAAATTATGACTGTAAATGCTTGATGTAACTAAAAACTTCCTAAAATGTATAAATACCTTTTTTCTTTCTGTTTGTTATGGCTAAAATGACATTTTGATCATCTTATAATATAAATGTAATAATTTAGCTAAAATTTCATTTGTACTGATCTTTCTTTTCTCTGCACTAGTATGGAAATAAATGTATTCTGTGGTGCAATGAAATGTGTATTTTCTTTACTATCATATAACAAATAGATAGTAATAAGTTAATCTAAACATGCTGTTTTGATTTAAAAAAATAAAATTTTGTTACAAAAAATCTTTTTAATATTTAAAATTTACTTTTATCTTGCAGTCTGAATGGAATAAGTGAGTTAATTTTACTTAGTATTTTATTATTCTTACATGCATGCTAATTTTAAATGTATATCTATGACAGTTTTTTTACCTATCTGCAGTTCTTAAAAATTTGCGTATACATTGTTTATCATTTTATATAAAACTTTTGTATTGATGTATGTTTGAAAACTAGTTTATTTTTTCATATTTCTAAAGTGTTTTTATGCATTTGTATTTTTTAGTGTTGATTATCCTGTATTGATATTAAATTCTTGATCATTTAACCTCATAATTATCAAATATTTTTTAATCTAGATCTAAAAACAGTAGATATAATAGAGCATTGTTATAAAGCTATATCTTGTCCTTTTGATGTTTAACATCCGGACTTTCCTTTTTTATTGGGTAAAAAATCATTTTAATGTCAGATTCATGATGCTTTAGTATTTTTGTTAATGATTACCTTCTAGTAATGAGTGGACAACTTACTGCCTTTGTCTTACAAGGGGAACATTAATCTCCAAAAATTAAGTGTTCTTGGGAGGGTTTTCTAATAAATTTTTATGGATACAAATGCTATTGTTTTAATTTATTTTGGATAAGCTAGATGACTGCAATTACTGCTAAAATGTTATGTTACTAAATCAAAAATCTTTTTATATGAAGACTGCTGCTTTCCTCCCCTTTATATTATCTATATACTCTGATAGATAAACGCCTGGTGGCGTAGTGGTTAAAAGCATCAAGCTGCCATCCCACAGGTCCAAGGTTCGACCCTATGACTGGCAAGGTCGACTCGGCCTTTCATCCTTTGAGTGGGTTGATAAAATGAGGACCAAGCATGCTTGTGAACTAAACTCTGGGGGTCCCACGTCAGGTTGACCACCTGACTGAGACATATGCTGTGTGGCACCCCAAGGTCAAGAAAGCAGAGATGGGTACTTTTGGCCCTGGTCAACATCGGACTGTTGCGCCGTGAGTTTAGTCTGATAGATAATGACTAGAAAAAATTCCTTATTTGTTGTCTTACATTCTCAGTTCAGTTAAAGTATAGTTTTTAGGCTAGGTATTTAAATAGTTATTAGACTGTCATATCACTATTCATCTGTGAGCATCCAGTGCATCTAGAAAATATTCCTCAGAATGTATTAAATTTTCCCAGTTTCTATTTTGAAATTTCTGTTAAATTTTTCCACTCTTGTACCTTCACACACACATGCCAAAACAATAAATAAATGTAAATAAAAAAAATTTTAAATATTGTTCCTTATGTTTAGTTGTAATTTTATTTTTTAGGGGGAAGGGGCTGTGTGCAAACATCTGTATGATGTAATGTGTTTTAAGACTTTTTATTTTAAACTTTTTAATTTCACATTGCTCAATATTGTGTACTCTTTGTCTTTCTAAAGAAGTATCGTTTGCTTTCATGTTAAATATTTTATCTGTGTGGTTGATGTAGTTATAACACCATTGGAGATTTGTTTAGTAAAACATATTTATTAATAAATTTTCTGCAGGAAGAGCAGAACAGGGGCAAACCCAACTGGGAACACTTAAATGATGAATTACATGTTCTCATCACTGTAGAAGATTCAAATAACAGAGCTACGGTAAAACTGGCGAGAGCAGTTGAAGAAATCAAGAAGCTTCTTATACCTGTTGTAAGTAAATTTGCTTAGCAGTTATGGTTTTATATCAGATGTATTGATAAAACTAATGACCCTTAAATGGACTTTTTTTTTTTAAATATATCAAAACAAAATACGTTAAACACAAGTAATAACAGAGATATTACTTGTGTCAACTGTGATAGTCTGGTGGTATATTTTCTGGTGAAGTGCTGCTGAAGAGTGGAATTTGTTTTACCATTAATTCTAAAAAATCTCCCAGAATTTTAGTGGTTTTAGGATGCGAAAATGTCCGAGTTATTTCACTGGAAGGTACTTTGAATCATTGTAACTAGGCTAGTGAAAGTTATGTTACCAAATTCTTTGCAAAAGTCTTGGACTTATTAATTAGAGGATTAAACATCAGGATTTGCTGCTGCTCAAGTTCGTTAATTCCTGATGTCTTATTCATAACTTACTTGAACTTTATGAGCAGAAATTCTCTAAAGCAACACCCCCCCCCCCCTTTGGGGAATCCCTTGGGGAATTTCACTTCCTTTTCTTAAATAGATACTATTATCTTTCTGTCAACTGTTCTTAACTAATAACATTTAGAGCTTATAGACTGAAAAGTCACATCAATAGAAGAGGACCAAATTTAAATTCTTGCTGGTTTTCTTTTGTCTTAGAACTCGAGCACTAAGCCAGGGGTTCCCAAGCTTATCAAAGTCGTGGCACCCTTAAGAGAATTAGAATTTTTTCACAGCACCCTTGTCATATATCTATCTGTGGTATTATATTGTTATTATTATTATATATATTATGTACAATATATATATTTCATATTTGTACGACTGTGAAGTACGACTGTGAAGTATTTGTACGACTGTGAATTGGAGAAGTAAGTGGTAAGAACATTAATAAATTGATACAACTGTGTTTAAAAATCCCATAAGTACTTTAATTGTAATTAATAGGAAAACATAAAATTACCTTCCAAATGCTCTTGGTATATATGTGCTTAGTTTTAGTGTGACGGTTAAGCCTACTGCTCACTGAACAATTGTTCGAATCGTGGAATAAAGCTTGATACAGCTACTCTCATTTCTTTTTTGACATTGATTTACGAACGATATTTGCTCTTTATAACAACTGCTAAAAACCCAACTTTGCACAGATATGAAAATGCAAAGGGAATGAGAACCCTTTTGCACTTAGAATGGGATACTAATTTTTTTATAGATATCCGAACTCTGTCAAGCCCAAACAAGTGAATTTCGCTTTCAGGCTTTTGTCACTTGATAGCTCAATTAAATTTTCTTCCTCTTGTGAAGTGAATTCTTTTGGAGCTTCAACATGGAATGGAACTTGGATCCATGCAAACTTCTCGGTTTAGTCTTCTGCGGAGTACTTTGCAAACCAGTCAGTTTGTTGTGGTAGGTGCTCTGCAAAAACTGTTAGCGTGCTATACGAAACCTTTTCTCCATTACAGACCATGTACTTCTGCAATACAGAGGTCTTCCGAGTTGTATCGGAATAGTCCTTAGCAATAGATTAGATTGGAGATCATGGGCACTTCGCGGCACCCCTGATCTCTCTGTGCGGCACACACTTTGGGAATCCCTGCATTAAACGTTTGAAAATTTAGCTTTCAAGAGGCACATATAATCTAAAATTATAGCATTTTCATAAATTTCCATAACTTTTTAAAGATAGTCTTTTATGAAGATGGCTACAGTTGCTACAGAATTTCTATTTGTAATTTAAAAAAACTGAGTGATTAAGGTGGGATATATATTTATTAAAAAGTATAGTTATGTAAAATATTTATTATAACAGTGCACTGTTAAAGTGTAAATGTCTGTTAAGGATTAACATTTAAAAATGTTGGTTCTTTAAGACATTGTAACACTTTAATGATCTATTTAGATTAAGAAATTCTGTGTAAAATGTAGTTTAATATTTACTTTTGCAGACGGAAGGTGAAGATGAATTGAAGAAAAGGCAGCTAATGGAACTAGCCATCATTAATGGTACTTACGGGACAGCACAGGAAAAAATAACAGTGAGTTGTTCCTTATTCTTTGAAATTTACTACTATAACTGTGCAACTTGGAACATGAAGTGTAGAGATATTTTCATTTCCTTAATATAAAACTTCAACTAATCTATTTGCAAAAATTTATAAAAATGAGTTATTATGTGAGACATTATGTTGAGCAGTTGTTCCAAAATTACTGTTTTTGATAGAGCTTAGCTGTCATTAGAGTGAGTGTGTGTGTGTGTGTATATATATATATATATATATACATACACACACACACACACACAAATACTATCTACCAATAAGTATTTCGATACCTTTGATAGAGAAGAAAAAATTTATTCATATTCAATATTTGGTAAAGCCTCTACCTCCCGGAACATGCTTCCCACAGTCCTTGTGTGACAGCTAGTGGTATTTTCTTCCACTCAGCTTGGAGAAGACATAAGTGCCTTCACTGATTTTGGACGGTTGTTGCAACCCCCTAAATTCGGTGATCCAACTCGTCCCAGAGATTCTCGATTGGGCTCTGGGCAGGCCAGTCCATTTGGTTAACCCCATTGTCACCATACCAATCTAGGATGGACCTTGTGACATGACAGCTGGTGTTGTCCTTGAAGTAACATGCGTCTAACCCGTAAAACTGCCACAATGTAGGAAGCACACTGTCATCAAAAATGGTGCAGTAGGCGTCTGTATTGAGCTTACCATGAATTGGGACCAAGGGTCCCAGTCCATACCAGGAGAAACGCCCCCCGATCACAATTCCACCTCTGCCGAACTTTACTGTGGGCACAATGTATTCTGGCAGGAGCCGTTCTACAGGCAGACACAAACCCTGCCATCCAAACGGTAGAGGGTGAACCTTGATTCATCACTCCAGAGAACTGTTTCCACTGATCTACTGGTCCACTTCTGACGTGCTTTGCACCACATTAACTAAGGTAGCATGCTTGGACTTTGTGATCAAAGACTCATGGGCTGCAGCACGACCATGGAAACCAAGCGGATGTGCTTCCTTGCGGATGGTATTCATCAAAAAACAACACTCCCGGATGTCTTTAAAACTCCTGGAGTATGTGGACCATCAGTTGGGTGTGGTTCTTTCGAATTTCTCTGGACAGCACCTGTCAGTCTATCTCCCAGTTTGTGTACATTCTGCTGACTCGGGGCACATTCCACAATCACTGCTCACTCTCCACGTCTGAATCGCATAGGCCACTGTCAATTTTGTCTAATTCAACTTTCTTAGATGTCCCTTCAGGATTGGTCATTTCTGTGATACCCGGACTATTACACCTCTCAAAATCAGATAACTCTGCACTTTATGGCATCTTGCATGTGACTGATGCTAATGTTGTTTCCTACGTAATATTTAAAGGTTGGGGGCATGACATGTATCAGGACTGCAGATATCGTCATTTGCAGGGTCTCCAAATACTTACTGGTAGATAGTGTGTGTGTGTATATGTATGTATATATATATACATACACACACACACTTTTAGATATAATATGTAAAAATTTATATTTCGGGTCTACATTGTATTTCTAAATGTGTAGAAAAATATTTTTTTTGCATTTTCCTATATTTCTTTTTTTTTTTTTTTTTTTTTTTATTATTTAAATGTAGTGATGTTGTATTGTATTGCATAAATTTAACTCCAAAGCTTTTAAAATTTAAATTGGGTGCTGAAAAAGCATGTTACAAAGTTGTTTTTATTACTGTTATGAAGTATGTCTGTAATTTCAGCATTTCATGTTGTGCAGACAGTTATATCCCACCTTGTAGAAGCTTCAAATTCATCTTCAAGTTTTAAAATATGCAGATATTAAACGGATTATTATATAGATTTGTGCAATTTTGATTTTTATTTGTACTCGCTGTCCTAAACGAAAAGCTGGACAATACACATTATTGAGATGTCTTATCAATTCAGAAAGAAATTATGAATATAATATTCCCCCCCCCCCCCCTTCTATTTGCATTTTTTTTTTGAAAATGAACATTTTAAGTTTTGAAGATGCTGTATAGTAAAGCCACTTTTCTGGATGACTGATAATCAGAGGACAAAGTAATTCCTGGCAAATGTAGATTAGTTCAGTTTAAAGAAATTGTATTAGGTTTTACAACATAGACAGAAAACTAGTTTTAATGCTAGACAATGATTCAGTTACAGCAAATTATTTTACATCTTGCATGAAAATATAGCAAACAGAGGTGAAGGGCAGATATTATAAACTAAAATATGAAGTGCCAAATAAACTGCACACAGGAATTTTTATTTCATGACAATATAAGATTTAATATTTGCTAAGTGATTGTTCAAAAATACCCACACTTCACATAATATTACTTCAAGTAAAGTTTCATTCTTCTATCAACATTAAAATAGTAAAATTTCCATAATTGTGGAAACAGGGAAAACTGTTGGTTAATATGGCATAGCATATGAGAGCACACCATTGTATTGGCCTAATATGCCAAACTAATTTTGCAGTGAATATATTTTATTAATAAAAGCACATATTCATTGTGAAAGTGTGTGTAAATAAAAATTTGTAAGGCAGAGAATATCAATAGATATTCTTTCAGGTCATTCAAAGGAAGATATCTTGCATTGCAGATAGAGAACCTTTTATAGAATCAGATGGTCTCTGATAGTACCAAAATATATTGAATATGTGGTGCATATGAAAATGTTTAGCTGTAAGTTGCTAATTTTACTTGTGTAGAAAATGAAATAAGTCTTACATTTAATAAACAGGAGTGTTATGAATTATTTTTTTCATACATGTATATTTGAGAGACCCATTATTTCATTAAAGGGAGCAGGGCCAATCCCTGTAGGACTGCTCTTTTCTGTATAATAATAGTATAGAAATCCGATAAGACCATAGACAGAACATATAATACAACTTTAGTTGTCTATATCATGTTCTGTTCCTGCCTGCTTCCTACAGGTAAAAATGTTTCCAGTATTTAGACCTATTCAATAGTTTTCATTGATTGTGTATTGTTTTATTGAATAAAATTTTTGTTATGGGTGAACCTTAGCTCTCACCTCTATTGTATTCTTCAGTTATGTTTATTTCTTTGATTCTACATAATGAATTGTCTCTTTTTATAATTAGTGATTGACCAGTATGATAATTCTTTTTTTTTCTTTATTTAAATTACAGACATCTACTGTTTCTTACAGAGCCAGAGGCAACTAGACTCCTTGCTCCTCCCATGACTATTTCTAATCCTCTGCGTACAGCAAGCACCCCTCTAGGTTGCCCTTTGATTCTCTCCTCTCGTATTCCAGTCCCTACCACTGCCACATTACTCAATGGTAATTGCACCACCACCTCTCATATCGCCTGCAGATGCTGGACTGCTGTATGCAACCTATGGAGGACTACCAGCACTATGCTGCCTTAACGTCACCTTTGCTTGCAGAATATCCTCATGCGGATCATTCAAACTACTGGTGCGTTATTTGGCGCTAGTTGTAAATGACCATTTTTTGGCATTCTGTTCATTACTGTAGTTAATTATCTTGCCATTATTTTGGCTGTGTCCAGTTTAGGTCAGTACTTTTTTTTTTCTTTTTTTTTTTTCCAGGGGTGTGTGAGAAGTTGATAGCAGGTGCAAAGAGTGTAACCTCGTGCACTGTGCAGTCTTTTATTTCAATTCTGTGATACGTATTTTTTTTTTTTTTGTTTTTTTTTTTTTTCTCCAGGATTTTCTAATTTATTCATTTACATTGTTACTATTTATTTAGTTTTCTGATTCAGGAAAAAAAAAAATCTGGGTTGTTTCTCCCTTTAATTTTCCCTCCTTATGTGACTGAATTTTTACGTATATATATTTTTTGTTTACCATTTGTTGTGTAAGTTGAGGCTTGACTAGTTTTTTATCAACAATATGTTGTGGACTCAGGGAACTGTAATTAAATATTTGCTTCTGAGTGAAAGTGAATGTGTTTTAAAAAGTTTCTTGGCAGGGCATTGTATTGTTTTGAAGTTTAAATATTTGTGAGCAGTTTTAATCAGAGTAATTTATTGAGTTTAGCACCTTACTGGTTTATATGAAATTTTTTCCTTTGTATGTACATAGCCAATTAATTTTATTCAGGAGCTTGCAAAGCTGAGCATTAACATGATTTTATTTGATCCTATTTGGATATTCATTTCACTCTATATTTAAATTACAAACTTGTTATTAGTGACACGGGATGCTCCTCTATGATGTCCAACTTCATTTTTTAAAGTTTAAAAAAATTTATAGTCTAACCTGTTAATTTTATTTACTTTTAAAAATTGTTATGTTACTGTCTTAAAATGGCTTATCAGAGACAATTTATGTGCTATATTTGCATAGCTTTTAGAGTTAATATGCTCTTTATATCCTGCTATAACAGTCTTTTTTTAAAGAATTTAAATTTTAATTTTTGTTATAGTTTTGTTTGCAAAAACATTTAAATATATATCTAAATTGTGGGCCAAATGAATTTAGGCTAGTCAATTATAAAAAGTGATATATTGATATATTTATATATTGGCTTAAAACTGTCACGTTTCACTGTGTATATATTATTTATATATATTGAGTTAATGCAGGCCATGTATATATTGAACTTATATTGCATGAACTATTTAAAAAAATGTAATAGTATTTTATGGTATATCCTGGTTGTGCTTACTGTATTGCTAGTATTTTAAAGTTTTGCTTCTGAAAATGCCTAATCAAAAGTGTTCTGTGTGGAACGTTCGTTAGCTCAATTTTTATTCATTCCTTGATGGTTTTGTGTGATTGGGGGCCATGACATGAAAGGTCCAAATTTTAATTTCACCTGTTTTGATTTTGAGGGTATATATCTTGGGTTTTTTTGTATGGTAATTTTTTTATCTCTGACCTGTTTTTTGCTAGTTTTTTTTATTAAATATCTTTTACCACAGATTCATTAAAGTACTCAGTCTACAAACCCTGGTTTTTGTACAGTTATGAGATTTTTTATCTTGACTAATATATCTTGCTCGTATGTAGGTGCTGTTGTTAAACAGAGGAGAAATTTGGGGTTGCGTGAGCACCCGTATCAACGATCTGGTTCACTTACGTAAATGTTTGAAGGTTAGTTCATAACAAGAATTTTATTTTAATTTCCATTTCATTCTAGTCTTTACACGTTGAATTTGATTTTGGACTCAAGATACTTTTTAAAAATTGTTTATTATAATAATCATTCATCAGCCCACTTTCTTATTGACTAATGCAGGTATCATCGGTTAATTTGATATGTAAATGTATGTCATGTATGTTAAAACTATAGTTGAAGCTAATTTGACAGTGACAATCTTTTCATTCAATCTAGTCCATGCAGTTTAATTGAAAAATTAAATATGTTCACAGCAGAGTTTTGATATTTCCCACAGTACCTTCATGATTTGTGCTAAATAATTTGTGTTAAAGTTGTATCATATTAAGTCTGTAGTAACATTAATTGAAAGTTTATTTGTTGGATATGCTAAAATCATTCTTAAGGCTTTTAAGTACTCAATATTAACCTGGGAGAGCTTTATGCCTCAAATACAGTTTTCCTATGTACCTTCACAATTTTTGCTCATCGCTTTGTTAATAATGCAGTATAATCAGTTACACTGTTCTTATCTGCATATGACACACTACTGATATTGTTTCTAATCAGTCTTTTGACTTACTGTAAAATAATGTTGTCCTTACATACGAGTACTATTTGAGACAACCTGTGATTTTACTTAAATCCATAAGACACTCACTTTGCAGTTTTTCTATTAAATGTCCTTTATGAAGTTGATTCCTAAAACTAAAGTAGTTTTCTTTATTAAAATATTGTAAATTAACCTCTAATAAGATCCTGTATATTAATAAGAATTCTTGTTAATAATGTACAGCTTAGCTAATAACAATTCAGTTTATCCTCTCATAGTTGATACTAACCAAACTTTTTTTTCTTTTTCGCATTTTAACCATCAGCCTTTGAAACTCCACACCACAATCACCACCTGAAACTGCAAGAGTACTAACCTACCACCCTGTGACAAAACCTCTACTGACGAAGCAGGTCTGAGCTGGCTTCTCCTCGCACGTACTATACAATTCTCGACGGATGGCCCATACTTAAATTGTAGTGCACTCTGTCCCTCTCTGTTGCTTGCAAGGATAATGAACTAAACCAACTTTCTGCTGTGATAATCAATGTGTTCACAGGAGAAATCAGTGATTCCAAGAACAAAGTTATATAAACATCTAATCTGCTTTCTCTTAGTGTCTTGTTTCTATTCTGCACAAATCTTTTTAATTTATAATCAGCAACATCTGCATGGTTTTTTAACTTGGTCTTTTTATATTTTTCCTGTTGAAATGGAAGAAACTTGGAAATCTAATTTGTATAGGTTCATACACATTTCTTTAATATTTTTCTGATAATTCTAAATTAAAGTTTTAATTAATTGGTCATGGGGGAAAAAACGCAGATGATAGCTTTCACTGCAACTGTTACAAATGAAAACTTTTTAAAAAGGTCTTTACCTTGTAGAGTTAACATGTTTTATGCAGCAATTTCTTTTTAATTCTAAATTCCCGTTATGGTAAATTTCTCTTCTTGTTATTGGAAAAGTTAGAGAATTTTACTCCTTGTGTGTGTATGAACCTTGCTATATTTTCCCCTTTTACTTGAAGGGGGCATTTTCTTAGTTCTTTCATTTCAACAATTGCTTGTGCAGCTGTGTAGTACTGTTCTTTTTTAACCCAGAAGGAAATGGGCGTTAATATATTTAGTTTTGAAGAGGGAAGAAAACATTCCAAGCCTTCAATTCTGTGAAAAATGGGTCCCTTGTTCTACTTTTTTAGTGTCGTAATTCCCCCCAACCATAAAAGAACCATGCATAGCTGCCAATTCTTCTATATTATTTGTTTCTGCTGTTACCTGCCAAACTTATTGGTTGAATACTTTTAAAAAAGGGAAGAAAATCCTGTATTTTTATGGGATATTTATTGTGCGTAAAACAAATGTTTAATGCAGAATGAAGCTGTGATTTGAATTATTGACTGTCTTCTATTCAAATAATATATTGGAGGTGAGGCTGATCAAAACATTGAAATATTATAATTAAACAATGTTAAGAGTTTAAAATTTGGTACTCAAGAGCTTCAAGCAAGCTGTTTATTGTAACATTGAATTTTTTTATTATTCTGTATGTATGTGTCACAATTTTTCATTATTTTGTTGTAGTTTTTAGTTGAAAGCATATTTGTACTTTTTTTTTTTTCCTTGAGGAATATTGGCAGCTATGTCAATGGAAAATAGTAATAAGTTTCAGCTCTGAATTTAAGCTTTGTGGGTTAGGTTATAAATGTGTTGTGTGGAGGAAACAAGCAGCTGCATACTTAGATCACAAAACTGCATTTACTACTTAATATTGTACATTTTTTAAACTGTTTTGTAAAATAGATTTCAAGAGTTGTCTATTGTAGTGATATACTTAAGTTTTTTTTTTTTTTTGTTTTTTTCCTTCCCCTGACTGCTATTTGTTGATATTGTAATATTTTTGAACTGTCCAGTTATACATCTGTTTTTATCTTTCATGTTTTCGTTCACAAAGATTTTCACACATCTGTATTTTTCTCTTTTTTTCTGTTGTCTGTTAACTATTGACATGAGCAAAAATTTCTACATTTTCTGTAGTGCAATACATTTACTGTATGTTAAAAAAAAAAAGCTGCTAAATATTTAATTTAAATATTTGTTGGCTTCTTCATAATGATATTTTTTATTAATCGTATCTATAGAATGTGACCTCAGTTTTAAATTTTCCTTCTTGTATTTCCTGTTAGTAGTAAAAAAAATTACAGATCATGCTAGTACACTTGATATCAGGGTTCTCAAATGCCTTAAAAATATAAAGTTATTTCGTCCTTGAGAGATGTTTTGGACCGTTTTGTATCACTTCCATTTTTATGAATGTGAACTTAAAATTGTATTTGCCTGGAAAATAGTCGAAGAGTCTTAAAACAGTAATATCTAAGTCTTATGGCTTTTGTTGGTTGTATAAGCTAGACAAATCAATTGAATCACTTCTACTGAAAGGTTGTGCTTTATTAATCAATATTTTCAGTGGTAGATTAATTAAAATCTGCAATGTTACAGATGAAACTACATTGTAAATAATTCTATTGTTGAAGGAAAAGACCTTACCAAAAGAAAGTTTTAGACTTTTATTTGAATTTCCGTCAATGTAAAGATTGCACAATTATTTGCTACTTAATGTTTACTTTTTTTTTTTTTTTTTTTTTAATGTATTGGGACTTATTTTACTGCACCTTTTTATGTGTAGTAAAATGTGAATTAAATGATTCACTTTGTCAAATCACATTTTGTTTCGGCTCACAATGTGTATTTAAGAGCGATGTAAAATTTTCTAACCATTATCTGTAACACATTCTTGGGCATTAATTTACTTAACTATTTATATACAAAATATGTTTGAAATACCTTTCTGACTTCAAGAAATAAGGAACCCTGGTATGGTGAATTTAGCTATATGTTGCCGAGTTTATTTTTATACAAATTTTTAAAAAATCAAGGTTGTGTATATATATGTGTGTACATGTTTATTGAAAATCATTACAAATATTGAGGTCAGTTATTTCCCTTTATAGCTGATTGGTTACTTGAAGACCCCTTCATTATAATTTTCTAGGTAATGTTGTACTACACTCCATATCTGTGTATAAGAATCTTGATCTGATCTTTCCTTGTTTTATCGTACTTAATGAGTGTATTTAATTTGATATTTGTGGTTGTGGCAATGTTTCACTCTTCAGTTTCATTTTGACAATCAGTGCCAAAAATATTCATCGACTTTATTGAACCGTTCATCGTGCTTATATTTCAAAGGCCATAATATTTAAGTATAGTGTAAACTTATTTTTGTACAAGATTTTAAGTGTAAAGTATCCAAAATACTTAGATGACTAACAGAATTTATTTTTCCTCCCCTATTAAACATGTGTATGATAGCATTAAGTTAATTTATAACCATTTCATATGTTTAATATTTCTTCTATAGAGTAGAGTTTCTAAAATTGCAAATATTTGAATTCAAATTCTACATAAGTTTAAAAATTGGTTTGCAATTAGTATGTCTGATAGGGAAAAAAAAAATCTGTTTTCCTTTTGAAATAATTCATGATTTTCAATTTTGTTATCATTCATAGGGAAAAGAATTCTATAAGTATCTCTCCACATACACACACATACTGAAATTAAAAGTTGTTTCAACATCAAAGAAAACTGTATGTGAAATGATTGTATTGTGAGAGTAATAATGTAGCAATTTTTTTTTTTTTTTCCTGAAATATATTTTTAATTCTACTCTACACAGTGATTGCATGTTTTGGAAACTCTGCTCTATTTTCTTCATAACAAAGTGTTTACATCTTGAGTGAAGTAATCAAATTCCACTTTTGTGCAACTGTACATAATTAGAATTGTTTAGTGTGTGAAATATTATGGCCATTTGTATGGAAACTTCACAACTGCAGTTTTTGAAATGCTAGGAGTGAATATTTTAGAATCTCATTTAAATGCATGTTATATCTGGCATGCTACTACTGGTGCTAAATGTGCCTTATAGCCATATTCTTTTGTGACATTTTTGTGTTATAAAGTTTCTTAAGATTTTTATATAATTGGCATTTTCATTGACGGGTGCTGGCTTCAAATGTTCTTGAGAGCAAGATGTTCTCATATCGTTACATCATGCAGATTCTTGAACATGTTACTATGATGGAATTTATCCATGAGTAGTTATTCTACTGTTGTTAAATGTTTTATGTACTTAAATTGTTTTTTGAAGCAATAAAGTTCAGTTTCTGTATTTTGCTATTTTTCCTTATACTCTTACTAAGGGGGACTATGAGAAATTGAAATTTCTCACGATAGTTACTAGTTTCAAATACCCGAAATCGATTGACCATATTAGTGATGTAGTGCTTCTAACAAGAAACCACTCATTACGATAAAAATATATAGCTAAAGCTATAGACCAGGGGTGCCCAACCTTTTACCCTCCTTGGACCACATTGAAAGAAGACTAATTGTTTTAGGCCACACAAAAATATACCTAGCATTAAAAATTGTTGATGAGTAAAAAAAAGTAATGTATAGTTAACATATTTAATTATAAAGATAACATAGGATTCATAAACTAATGCGATATTTGGCATTAAATTTGAGAAATTAATGCATCAATATTTGGGTTAATTGAAGTGGTTGCAATTCTCTGGGAGTTCTCAAGATGTTCATCCAATATTTTGGTTCTAATTTAACTCTTAAAGGACGCTTTTTCATTTACCGACACGGCAATGATAAAACGTACACGATTGTCGTGAGCGGATATCGATGCAGGCAAAATGCATTAATATCCCTACGCTCTTTTTCACCAACCAATTCAATGCCAATTATGTCGTCAGTGATAAGCCGATATCGTTTATCGGGCCATTTCTATCAGAAAACACCTGCTCTTCCCATCGAATTGTTCGACATAGGTACACGTGCTGCTGTTATGCTAGCTCTGTTGATTTGTAAGATTGCTGTAGAAAGTTCTTGTTATTAGTTATATCAGGGCCGCCCAGAGACTTTACGGGGCCTGGGACAAACTTCTGTTGGAGGCCCCAAGACTTTTGTAGTAAGAGAAATCTGATTAATCGAATAATTTTTTGGGGGGGGCCCTTTATTCAGGAGATTATTTTGAAGTACGGTACAAGTTTCAGAATTTTCTTTTGGAGGAAATCTTAAATTTTTTGTGGCCCCTCTGGCATTTGGGGGCCTGGGGCAAAGTGCCCCAGTTGCCTCCCCCCTCTCTGGGCGGCCCTGAGTTATATTAGTAATGTTAAGCATGTCTTTCAAATTCGATATCATAGTGTTCGTATGTATATATATATTTTTTTTGTGTATGTATATATATTGGAGGACTGCATAGTCTGAAATGAGTGTCTTTTTTCTGTATGACACTGGAAATAGGATGCAATATATAATTAAAATTTTCCTCGCTCATGCGAAAATAGTTTAAAATCTTGTAGGATCCTTCTGAAGTTTTTCGAAAAGCATATAAATAAGCTTTCGATGTACCTGGCTTTTATTATATCGTGTACCCAAACTCGTTTTTCTGTTTCTCTTTTCTCTCTATGCAAATATAGTAGATATAACCGCAATTTGTTGTGGCGAGGAGCCATGATAAACACGTGCAAGCGCACTGCAGTCGAGAAATGAAATGAGCAGGAAAATTAACGTTCTCCGGAAACTATCGGTGAATGAAAAAGCGCCCTTAGTGATCTTCACTCTTGACAATTGTTCACAGATGTACATGCTTCCAAAGAATGACATGAGTAAAGCATGACTATGCAGTGAGGGATATTTATCTCTGGCAGGTATGATTTATAAAAGTCCAACAAAGAGACTTGATAGAATTTCTCTTTCTAAGTTGGATGTCAGATTGGAACTCTATGCCTTCCATTTGAAAATTTGCTGGCAGCATATCTATATCGACTGTAAATGAATTAGCAAAGATGCAAAACGATTGTTTATTTTTTCCAAATGTCCTGAAATCTATTTTAAATTCTTGTACTAAATCGGAAAGCAAGGTGGCCTATTTTACCATTTTTAGAATTATGCTGGCTCAGCATCTCAAAATGCAAAAATTGTTAACATTTACTTGGGTTTGCCATAATTTCAGTTTAATTTGAAACGCGTTTATGGTTTGAAACATACTGATAAATCGGTTTTTTACCCTGAAGACGGGTGTTTAAGGCATTTAAATAAGTAGTAAAATCTATCAAAAATGCTAAATCTGCAAGCCAGTTATCATCACCAACCTTTGCTCCAAGTTTTTTTCAATGTCAAGCAATTTGATTTCATTAAGTAGGCTATAAATTCTTTTCAACATTAGGCCTCAACTGAGCCACCTTATTTCTGTTAAGTATACAATATCGCCATACTCTGCAAGCAAGCTTTTAAGAAATTCCTGAAACTGGCAATGATTCAATTCCCCAAGTCCCTATAAAATTCACCATTTTGACAATGATTTGCATAACATGGTCCATTTTTAAAGCTTTTCCACATGTTTTCATCGTGTATTATGCAATGGTACTTCATCAAACGAGAATTTTCAACAGCGATGGCATAATCCTCTATTAATCTTACAAGTCCTTTTTTTTGCCTATCGGAGATGGGACACCATCTGTAACTATACCAGATATGTTGGCAAGAGTAATTAGAATAGCATCAATGTTTTCTTCACTGCTTCATATAAATCTCAAGGTTGTGTCTTTAATGGTACTAAAGAAGCCATTTCTTCAGTTACAATAAAATCATCATTTATACCTCTAATAAAAATGGCAAATTGAGCAGTGTCAGTAGTAACAGTTCTTTCTACAAAGAATAAAACTTAAAACTAGAAGTTGTACTTCTAAGTCAATTTCGATATATATATCTAAAGTTTGTCAATTCTCCTGGAAATAGACAAGACAAACTGATTTTAGGCATCTTCCTTATCAAGGAAAATTATATCTGCCACGCTTTCCATGCATTCCTTAATAAACTCTCCACAGAAAATGGTTTTGATTTTTTGGCAATAAATATAATTACAAATATGAAATGTTAAATATGTAAACTTCACATTTCATTTTTGTAATGAATTAATATACAGAAATTGCGTACGGAATTATGAATAGAATTAAAGATATTTCGAATAATGTATGTGGATTTGTTGAATGAACAAATTGGGATCCGTAATGGCTGGCCGTGGTGAACTATTGATATTTTTTCCGCTTTGAGCTCTCTTTCTGGGCAGCACAAATACTTGCTTTGGGCTGCAGGTTGGACATCCCTGCTATAGACTATTATGTGTTAGTAATAACATCCTCGTGCTCAGACTTTTCTTTCCCTCTGATACTGGAGTTCGGCTGCCTATACTTTTCCTGGTATTCTGGATCTATTTTTGTAAAGTAACTTCAATTGTCAGTGATATTTGTAAGGAAGCAATTTCTAGTGGGCAACCATTTTAATTTTAGGTAGGAGAGGTACCTTCCTTGTACACTCCTCTCCAATGGTACTCTCATAGGACACCAAAGTATAGAATACATTGATGGAATTTCTAGTCACTGTCCTCTTCTGGCATGACTATTTCCAAAACTCAGGAAGTGAACTATGTCTTCCAACTTGGGGATTAAGCTTTCAGTCCAAAAGCCAGGTTGAAATTCCAAATTCGACCCAAAGATATTTGAGCTCTGGCTTGGCCTAAATTTCAGCTTGCCTGAGAAGAAAAAGTAAAAATGGGATGTTAAGAATCGTCATAAAATAACTGCTTTTACAAATTTGTATAGTATTAAAATGTGTTACATTTTCATGTAATACTGATGTTGATATGATTTTTAAGTAGCTTCGTGATCAAATAAGCTAGGATGCTCAACCTTTTGCTGCATAGAGATTGAAAGTAAATGCATTGTTGCATTTCGATTCTACGATAATCTTAAAATCTAACGCTGTCTGTTAAAACATTAATTAGGTTTTATTCATAAACAAAAATAATTTCGGACTGTCAGCAAGGGTTTTACTTACCTCTTAAGATTTTTTACAGTTCATTGTCAAGTGGCTTGCATCTCAAACAAGAATTTTTTTTTTTTTCCACAAGATTCACAACTTTACCTTTTGTAAGTTTTACGAAAATCACCTTTAAGGTTTTATGGAGAAAAACTTTAATGGATATCAACCATATGCCATAAAGAATATAGCAATCCAAACGAATATTCACTCGTGATCATACTATTCAGTATGCCCAAACTAGTGTTTTTTTTTTTTTCTCTCTACTACTTGTCTCTATTGCTCATTCTCACTCCAACAAGTTTTTAGAATGATCCCTTCCTCATTAGGGGGTAAATACCTTACACATACACATAACTGAAAACCAAATTCTGGTTGTTCACCATGTAAATATAATTTCCTATATGAATAAAAATTCATCAAAAGAGCTGTCTGAAATAATGTAAGATATTCATTTCTAAAATATTACTTATATTTTTACTAGATCTGAATACAAAACATGTAAAAGGTGTGTAATAGCATTTTCTTGAATCGCTGAAGGCAAGAATCTTGCCATTTCATCAGTCACAGTCAATTAAGAGCTATTATTTAAATTTATGAACTGAGGTTATTGAAAAGCATTTTTATTGAGGAAATCTGTACATCAGATTTTGCTGCATCTTAATAGTCTATGTTGTAACGTACAAATTATCAACTTTTTTCATAAATAAGCAAATTCAAAATTAATTTATTGTAAATAGTATGTTACATTTACTTCAGTTTTTGTAATTAAGAGCCTCACTGAGCTGTGTGGGAATCTTTTAACTTATCTGAGTTACATATAAATCAAGTTGTTTATTGAAACACTAGTGACCATTAAAACGGAAGTTGCTCAAAACACGACAATCCATGGCGAGGGGGAAAATGTGTAGCTTCAAACTGACCGAAGAACCTGAGAACAGGCAGAAGACTGACAAGACCTCGAATTACCTAATAGTGTTTAGCTGTGAAAATGGAATGGCCTTCACGCCTAGGGTGACCCTACCAGAAGAAAATCTCCCGTCATACTTCTCCCTCCCAATGACACTCCCTTGTCATGATGAGACAACTAACAAGGTTTAAGAGATAGTCCATTGGGCTTTATCCAGAAGCAAGGATTTTTGGATCTCAATGTTGAAGGGGCTTTTCTCAACAGTTGTTTAGAGCCAAATGTTTCTTTACCCCATGTGACCTTTAATGAAAATCTCGAATGGCCCGCGAATAAAAGTCTACAACACCGTGATTTACTAAAACAATTGGCTCTTGAAATCTGATATTCCGGATGTTGCAATCCAAATTTATACGGGAGAAAGCAGGAAATCGGGCTGTACAGGCTGCGGCGTGTAATCAAAGCCTCAAATGTCAGGATCAAATTTAGAAACCCTGATATAGCTTAGTTTTTAGATCAGCCATTAGAGAGGGCCCTAAAATATGCTGAATCATCTCCATTTATACGTATCTGGATTTTGACTGACAGCAAGACTGCCATTCAACATCTAATAAACTGGCTGTTTAGCACTGATAAAACAAGTACTGACATTCTCTTTCTCCTTTCTCGCATGGCAGTCTAAATCAATAGCTTTTCAGTGGATCCTGTCACATGTGGGTTTGTCCGGCAACGATCAGGCCAACCTACTAGCAAATGAGGGCTGTTTAGAGGATTCGACCCTATTTGATGTCCTAACTGCATCAGAGTTAGGTCAATTTCAAGCTTCAAGAATTTGCACCTTTTTTCTTTATTATGTTCTAGGACATAAGTAGAATATATTTACATAAAAGGGCACAAATATGTCTGAGCATGGTTTGTTTGTTCCCTTAAAAAAAGTGAAGGTCTATGGGGGGAGACTAAATAAGTTTGGGAACCCCTGATGTAGACGATAGAGAGAGAGACAGAAATTAGCTTAGCTATAATGATTTTCAATTTCATCTATATATTTTTCGAGATATTTTTATGATTAAGTATACAGTGGTGGCCAAAATAGTGGACACTTTTTGAAATTCGAATGTTTTTCAACTTTGAATGCTTATAAAAACTGTTACACTTCACGCAGTGCAATAATTCATATATTGAACGAAAGGAAATTTAATGCTGAATTCAACACATAAACAGAGGTCAAATATATGCATTACAAGGGAGGTTATGCTACTTTATCAGCCAGACAAAGAAGCACAGATGCGTGAGAATCAAGAAGCAGATTGTAGTAACAGCTACTACCAGCCGATCGGAATCATCGTTCTGAAGACAAATGATCAGCTGCCGTTTATGAGCTGGTGGAAGGTCATTTCGAAGGTGGGAAAGGTCACTTTGGCTGTTTTATTTTGCAGAATAAAGTTGGTTACTGAAATGCAATTACGGTTGGACGTTTGTATGTATTGTTTAGTGCTATTGACGGTGTAAAAAATAAATAAAAACAATGTTGACCAGGAAAAGTGGTGACTGTTCACCCAGGAGAGATCCAGGATTGTTGTGTTACGAGAAATGGTCTTTCGTATGCAGCAATCGCGAAAGAAGTTGGTGAGAATATGACAGCATCAGGAGTACGAAAGTTTGTTTACGCTGCCAGAAAACGCAATATATACGAAACAAAGAAGGAAAAGGCCGAAAAAAGTGCACATCAGCTGTTGATAATAGGAGAATAAAAACGAATTTGCCTCGGGGACAGATGGATGTTGTCTGCGGCCATTAGCAGTGAACTGAGTGCAACTGGTGTTTTTGTCAGAGCAAGAACGGTACGGAAAAGACTAACGGAGGTTGGCATAAAAGGCAGGATTCCCGAAAAAAGCCAATGCTAAATAAGAAGCAGCGGCAGAAACTAATACAATGGACAAAAGAACACATTACATAGACAGAAGGTCAGTGGAAACAAGTGATATGGTGTGACGAAACTATGATATCGGTATTTGGTAGTGATGGGATTAAATTTGTGAGACGTCGCATCGGAGAAGAGGTATATCCAAATTGCAATCGAGCGACAACAAAGAATCCTACAAGTGTTATGATCTGGGCATGTATGTCAGCAGATGTTGTAGGCCGCCTTTTTGTCGTAGATGGCACACTGAACAGCAGAAAGTACATTGACACCATCCTACAACCAAAACTTCTACCTTTTATCAGGGATCTTTTGCCAGATAATACCCCATTTTATTACGAGCAGGATTCAATTCCCTGCCACACTGCACGGATATGCCAACAATCGTTCACAGAGATTGTCATACAGGTACTGGGAAGTCAGGAAACAGCCCAGACCTGAACCCCATAGAACATTTGTGGTCCCGTTTGAAAAAAATAGTACATCTGAGGCATCCATTAAAAAATAGAGAGAGAATCAATTGAGGCTATAATTGTATCATGGCACCACATAATAAACAAGGAAAAGCTCCAATATTGCTTGGCTCAATACCACATCACTGTGCTGCTGTCTTGAAAAATAAAGGATACTCAACAAAATATTGATAGGACAGTGACATCGTAAGTGTACAGGGATTTTCACCCAAAATATAGTTTACAATGCATACCTTCCCTGTCATGCAAATATTTGACCTCAGGTTTATTGTGTTGTATTTAGCATTAATTTCCTTTCATTGATGTATGAATCATTGTACTGCATGAAGTATAACAGTTTATAGGTGTTTGCTATATGTTGAGCATGTTGGTCATGATAAGGCAGTTTAGAAAAAATACTATTTATTTACAACGTAACATAAAAGTTAAATAAATTATTTACAGGAAGTCATATTTACTTGCGTAGTTATCGTAAATCAATGGCAGAAAAAGAATACATAATAATGATAATAATTCTTAAAGTCAAACAAAGTTGGGTAGTTTCTGTTCCTGCGCTGCTGAACGATGATATGCCACAAGTTTTATAAGTATTCGAAGTGAAAACAATCAAACTTAAAAAAGTGTCCGTAATTTGGCCACCACTGGTATATCGTTCATTTCAGACTTATAACTAAAATATTTAACTAAGTGCGTAGTGACATCAGATTTCTGCTAATATTGATTAATTTTCGGTAACTGTTTAAATTTGTATTCTTTGAAACATAGTATTAAATTTCCTCTTATATGCCGGAAAGCGAGGATGTATTATATATTTAAAGTCTCGAGTTGTTAGTCTTATATAAATCCTGTTCCTGTAGCAGAATTGCAGAATTTCACCGTGGAGATAAATCTATGTAGTATATAAAAGAATGTTTCTTTGTGTGTGTATCTGTCCTTTATCGTTCTTAACGGTCCATCCGATTGAGATGAAATTTTGTACAGATGTTGTTCTCACTCTCGCGGGAAACACTGGGGGGGGGAGAAGACACCCCTAGGGGCAAGGGGCAGGGAGGACATGTAAAAATATCGAAAACGACTGATATTAGTGTCGAATCCATAGTTTTCGGTGTCGCTGAGACGAATAGTGTCATTGCCAATGCCTTTTAAGTTCAAGTTCAGCCCCCCCCCCCCTCATCAGCATCGGTGGGGACGGGGAGAGAAGGAAGAAGGGGTGAACATAAAATGTCCAAAATGGCCGAGAGTAGTGTCGAAACCATAATTTTCGGATTCGCTGAGACGAATAGTGACATTTCCGTTGCCGTTTAAGTGCAAGTTCAGCAACCCCCCCCCCCCCATCAGCAATGGGGGAGAGAGGGAAAGGGAAGAAGGGGTTAATCGAGAATGTCCAAAATGGCCGAGAGTAGTGTCGAATCAACAGTTTTCGGGATCGCTGAGATGAATAGGGGCACTCCCGATGCCATTGAGGAGGGAGGCGGGGGGAAGAAAGGGTGAATAAAATGTCAAAAATGACCCCCCAAAAGCATTGGGGGAGGCAAGGGGGAAAGAAGAGGTGAATATAAAATGTTCAAAATGACCGAGAATGCTGTTGAATCCGGTTTTCGGGGTCGCGCTGAGATGAATGGGCCACTCTCGATGCCATTTAAGTGAGAGTTCAGCCCTCCATCAGCATTGGCGGGACTCGGGGGGGGGGGGGGAAAGGGTTAATATAAAATGTCCAAAATGACCGAGAGTAATGTCAAATACATAGTTTTCGGAGTCACTGAGAGGAATATAGGAAACTAAAAGTGATGTTTATAATCAAGTTTTGAGTTAAATTAATAATAGAGGGAATTTGCAATTTTACTTTATCATTTGTATACTGCATTTACTTCTAAATACCTGTAAATTAAATTACTTAGATTTTACACTAGGTAGAATCCATTCCTTTTCCCGTGTAATAAAAAAAGTGGGATAAATAAATACCTGGGCAACGCCGAGCAAACAGCTACAGAGGCTGTTCGCACATTTTTTAGACGATTTTGGTAAGCGGTAATAAAAAATCGTTTGCTGCAAAGAAATAATTGCAATTGTACTATGTTTTTAAAAGTCAAAATTATTGTCTGCGGCTTGAAAGTTTTGTTTTTATTCAAAATGACGTTTTTAACAAAGCAGTGGTTCGAAGGCTACATTTATGCTGTTTCCGAAGAGAATATGCATACTCCGTTATCTAAAATCGATGTGAGAGTCATGGTTTTGTGATATCTAAAGCGTCGATAGGTAATATCGTCAACAAGAAAGAAAAAAAACGTCAAATTGGAGCCTCAAGTGGGACAAAAATTCCAAACAAGTATCCAAGGAAAAAACGGACATCTTCGACTATTGCAAAGGTACGTTGTTTAATGTTAAAAGAAAATCCCCCCTGGTCAAAGGACAGTTGCAAAATAATTAAATGCTCGGTGTCCACTGTAAACAAAATGATAAACGTTGATTTAAATCTTAAGAAAGCGAAAAAACGCAATGTACATCGTCTTCTTCCAAATCATATCGCTGAACGCAGGACACGCTGCAGAATTCTATATGAGAAACACTTATCCAAAGAAAAATGGAAAACAATTGTCACAATAGATGAATCATGAGTGTATTTAAATGATTGCAACAAAAAAAGAGCCATTTATTATCATAAAAGGGGAGAAAAAATTTAAGTACATGGTTCAAAGAATGGAAAGAAAGTTTTTCTAAGGGATTCATGATTGTTGCTGGTTTTTCTTATAATGGCAAGTTAAAATAAAGAGAGTGGAAAAAAATGTTAAGATTAACTCCAAATACTATCAGGAACTATTTTATCGCCAATTTTTCTGAATGAAATACCATCGCTTTACCCACAGTGCCATCAATCTGTGAGACTCCATCAGGACAAAGCTAGCAGTCACACATCAAAATCCACTGTAAATTTCCTAAAAGAAATGGAACAAAAAACTGGTATCAAGGCCATACCCTTAGCTGATATCCCTACTAAATCTCCCGATGTATCACCTATGGATTTTTGTGCTTTCGGACTTTTAAAATCTGCATTATCCAAACGTCGTCCCAAAACCCTTACAGGACTCTGGAAAGCTGTTCAGGAGGAATGGGATAGAATTCCTCTTCTGACTCTTCAAAAGGCATTATTATCCTGGAAATTGCGGTGTCGAAAGATAGTTCAGAATAAGGGATGTCAAATTGAACATTTAAAACATAATAATTTTATGTAATTTAGTTTGTGAATACAATATACATCGTCTAAAAATGTGTGAACAGCCTCTGTAGTACTATTATATTCAGAACTTTATTTACATCGTTAATTTTCTACCTTTGAAAGAACACATGCGAACATTAGGTTCTCATTTGTAATTCAAATTTTTTCTGCCCCACAAAATGTTGCCATTTCCTAGTGGCGCACCCAGGGGGGGCCTGCCCCCCCCCCCCCCAAAGAAGTAAAATATTGGATTAGCATTATAAATATTTTTATTCGTTCATCTCGGACCCCCCCCCCCATGCATTATAAATATTTTTATCCATTCATCTCGCCCCCCCCCAAAAAAAATTAAAATTCTGGTGCGCCACTGCCATTTCCTCTCGTATAGGATTTCCCAGTCTAAAGTATATTGAAAGGAGGCCATGTAAAGGAGGTCCCATTGCTGCAAGTCCCGTGTAATTGGACGCGCGTTATTTATCCTCATTAGGTGTGGATTTTAATTTCTTCATAATTTATTCAGTTCGGAGGTGTAAGCATCGCAATGCTTGGCATTGCTAGGTACTCTGTAAACCATACGACCTAGACCTTTACAATTTATTCTTTCACGTTTGCTCTTTCTTTAGTCTTTACGTTGTTTTTTGCTGCTGTCCATAGATGGCAGCACTAGGGCTTGAAATGAATATGCACGAAAATGAAAAGTTCCGATCCTATTGGTTCATGTGCAATTTTTTGTTTATTTATCCACATGAAACCAGGGCCCGATTTAGAAAATTCTTGACTACAGGCACAACTCGGGATGGAGGGCCCCCTAACACTGTGGGCGTAAAATTTCCAAAATTGACACACAGAAAAAAAATCATGAATCATTTAGAAAGTACTATTTTACCAAGAATTGGCTATTTGAAGAGTAGAAGCCTAGAACATTATCAAATAACAAAAAGCGATACAACATTAACTTCATCATTAAACACCAATACAATGCAACCAGAAAAACTTATTAATCCTTATATACATTATAACATACGTATGATGAACTATACATATAACTATACATATGATAAACCAAGAGAAATCAATTTGAAAGGATATATAAAAAAATTGTTATTAAAAAGGGTAAAATAAAAAAAAATTGAATTGAAAATGTTTTTCTTTTTCTTTAAAATAAAAATTTGAAACCATTATTTTGGGATGGATTTGATTTAGCTCCTAAAGTTTTTTATCGTTCCGGATATTGATCCGACTTAAAGCAATTCATTTGCCTTGAGTAGGGAATTCTTCAGAGACGGAACAAAAAATATCTCTCTCAGACAATTTTGTTCCTCTACCTCTTGAGCGAAGTTTGAAAGTTATTAAGCTATTTCGATGTGGCTAAAATTTATAATTGGAATTTTCAGGTACATTTATGCAGAAAATTGTTTCAAGCATCCAGATCCCAGGGTTACCTAATATACTTAGAAATTTTTTGGTAGGTGTACTATACTTAGGTATAGATATACAGAGGCTGTTCACACATTTTTTAGAACGATGTATATTGTAGTCACAAAACAAAAGTACTAAATTCTTGTGTTTTAAATGTTCAATTTGACAGCCCTTATTCTGAACTATCTTTCGACACCGCAGTTTCCAGGATATAATGCCTTTTGAAGTGTCAGAAGAGGTATTCTATCCCATTCCTCCTGAACAGCTTTTCCAGAGTCCTGTAAGGGTTTTGGACGACGTTTGGATAATGCAGATTTAAAAGTCCGAAAGCACAAAAAATCCATAGGTGATACATCAGGGAGATTTTAGTAGGGATATCAGTGAAGGGTATGGCCTTGATACCAGTTTTTGTTCCATTTCTTTAGGAATTTACAATGGATTTTTGATGTGTGACTGCTAGCTTTGTCCTGATGAGTCTCACAGATTGATGGCACTGTGGGTAAAGCGATGGTATTTCATTCAGAAAAATTGGCGATAAAATATGTTCCTGATAGTATTGGGAGTTAATCTAACAGTTTTTTCCACTCTCGTTATTTTACTTGCCATTATAAGAAAAAACCAGCAACAATCATGAATCCCTTAGAAAAAACTTTCTTTCCATTCTTTGAACCATGTAACTTAAATTATTTTCTCCCCTTTTATGATAATAAATGGCTCTTTTTTGTTGCAATCATTTAAATACACTCATTGATTCATCTATTGTGACAATTGTTTTCCATTTTCCTTTGGATAAGTGTTCTCATATAGAATTCTGCAGCGTGTCCTGCGTTCAGCGATATGATTTGGAAGAAGACGATGTACATTGCGTTTTTTTCGCTTTCTTAAGATTTAAATCACGGTTATCATTTTGTTTACAGTGGGACACCGAGCATTTAAATGATTGTGGCAACTGTCCCTTTGACTAGGGGGAGTTTCTTTAACATTAAACAACGTACCTTTGCAATAGTTCGAAGATGTCCCGTTTTTTCCTTGGATACTTGTTGGAATTTTGTCCCACTTGAGGCTCCAATTTGACGTTTTTTTTTTCTTTCTTGTTGACGATATTACCTATCGACGCTTTAGATATCACAAAACCATGACTCTCACATCGATTTAGGTAACGGAGTATGCATAGTTCTCTTCGGAAAGAGCATAAATGTAGATCCTTCGAACCACTGCTTTGTTAAAAAAACGTCATTTTGAATAAAAACAAAACTTTCAAGCCGCAGACGATAATTTTGACTTTTAAAAACATAGTACAATTGCAATTATTTCTTTTGCAGCAAACGAATTTTTATTACCGGCTTACCAAAATCTTCTAAAAAATGTGCGAACAGCCTCTTATAGATCTATCGTCCTGCGCGATAACGTTTGAATAGGTATGACGTTAGAGAGTTCACTTTGGCACAAATAGTAGTTCTTGTCTAGTAGAAGACGAGGTCACTGGCCAGTCTAAACGTGGCCATGGGAAAATGGTGAAATTTCAAAACAAAATTTTCGAAAAGTTCTCAAGATTGAGATTTTTTACAAATGTTTCGAGTTGGGGGCCTGTTTTTGTGTATTTTTTCCTTTTGGATCGAACGACGCTAAATTCAAGTCCATCGATTCAACCGTTTCGCGTATTTGTTTAGAGTTAGGAGATTCTTTTCCAACAATGTTTTTAATAACATGTGTTAAATTTCGCTACATAAACTTTATTCATTTCCAAAAATCATGACGTATAGATTCATATAAGTTCATGCATACCAAGGCATGATTAATTTATTTTGCACGAAATGTCTATTTCTACGCGACAAGGTATTTATTTTTAATTTTGAATACAAAAAGAAAATAGCATTGAATTCCCTTTATCATCCTGTCTTTTTTCTACTTCAGGGGAAACTGGTAGTACACGTTAAAATTTAAATTGCAAATTTAAAATATAAGTTAATTACATTTTAAATTATACAGTTTAAATTATAATTAAATTTACAAGACTTATGTTATCTAAGGTGTTTCACCTGAGATAACATAATAAGGGTAACGATACCTAAATCATATTTTAAAAATTATGAAACAGATTTCTGTAAAAAAAAAAAATTTTTTCTGATCGGAGTAAAATTCAAGGACCGAAATTATTTTTGATCCGAGCTTGATAAATTCAAAAAGATAAAAAAAAATTGCGATCCTTTGGATTCAATCCGCAAAAGAAACTTTATCTGAGCAATCAGTATTTTTTTTGTTTTTTTTTTCCCCGGTTCGGATAGAAATTGTTTTACCACCTTAATATTTCTATTCGGATCAGAACAAAAAGAATTCTTCTCTGATAGATATCTTCATCTTCAAGCCCTAAGCAACACATGACGGCGTAATTAAGCTCCTTCTCCTCATTCTACACTGATGGCCATTAAAATTGCAACACCTTGAAGGAGGATGATTACAAACGTCAAATTCGCATGAAAGAGAAAAGATGCTGGGCTATGCAAATGATTATCATTTTAAGCGAAATCTAACGACGCGGGGAGGGGAGAAAACGGTATCTCAAACTCTGTATAAAAGGAAAGTTACGAATCGGGTTTCTCTATTCGGAAATCGCATTCGAATGTTAGTTGGTTGTGAGAGGATCGTGTTATGCCTCGTATAAGAAGGAGAAACGGCTACCAGCACGTGTCGGAATTCGATAGCGGCGGGATCGTGGCCTGAGTACTCAAAAAAGAGCCATAACGGTCGCTCTCTCTCTCGAAGACGTTCATACCACGTATTTAGTAAATAAGGGACGAAATGCGATGCCTGCCGGCGATTCAGTTTGACTGAATGTTTTTCGAACATCTCAAAAAACAACTTTGCACTACTTTCCCCATTTGAAGAGAACTTTTAGTGATCTGGGTCCAATGCTTCATTTTTTAATCGTGATTCCATCGACATAAAATTTTGGTTCAATGTCTAGAGTTCGTGACACGTTGTTCGTTACTTCAGGGGGCCTGCGCTATAAGAGTTTCGTTGGTTGGTTGATCGTGTTAAAATTTATTTATGACAATTTAGCAAACAAACTAACTGTATAAGATCCCGTCGAATGCTTATATCAATCTTTTTACTAGATTTATTGCTATTTATAGCCTGTGCCTATTTATCTGCTGCAATACATCTCTTAATATTTCAAATCATATGTCAAAACTTGAGCTCAGTTGCATTTTTGAAGCCATTTTCTGATGCCATTTAGGCGCCAGAAAGAAAGCCATTTTGGAGCCATTTTTCTGACAGCAGTGGATTGAAGATTTTTAATATAATGAAATCCACGTCTATGTCAACTATTCTACGGATTATGAATGTTGGAGAAAAACACTTCTCCTGACCCTTCCGTCTCTGATGTTCCTCTTGCGAAAGATTCTCCCTTCTGCATTCGGTAGAGAGAAGACTATATGCGAGTACTGTTATGGAATCCGATTTAGATCCAGCTATTGCATTTCAAAACCTTGATCCTCAACATCTTCAGATTGATGAAATGCCAAACATTCTGAAATTTCTCAAGATCTGCAGGGATAAGTCGCCTGAATTTAAGGACTTCAATAGCTCGATCGACTTCATTATACAAACTTTCGATGAGACTTTGGCGAACATCCGTAGCTCAACTGACCTCGACCATGACTTTGAAATCAGCAAATAATCAGGTATGTGGAAGTACATTGCTGCTTTCTCCATTGGTCCTAACTTTGATAGTTTAAAAAACCTAATTACTATTGTGAGTAAATTTAATACTACTCCGGTAGATAAAAATCTCATAAAAAATAGAAGTAATGAGGGTAATGAGCCACAAGGTAAGCGAGTTGCTCGCGAAAACTTATTAGACCAGGCAAAATCAGATTCTATTGAAACCAGAAAATAATTTGCCCCCCTTGAGGAGGAAAATTCTGATGATGAAATTGTAACGGAGGATACCATCCAAGTAGAAAGAGAGCCTAAACGAAAACCATTCTTTATTAAAATAGTTCCAGGTTATCAAAAATTATCGAAAATATAAAAACCTAATCCAATTTAATTTGCCCAAAACTGTCTCAGGACAGTTTCTTAAGATCTCTCCCACCACCATCGTCAATTTAGAAATATCAAAGGTACCTTATCGCCACTGAAACTGAATTTTTTGTAAAAAAAAACCCAAGACTGAAAGGCCTCTTAAAGTCCTAATCAAAGGTATCCCCATTGACATTCCAGTAGAGGAAGTCAAACAACTGTTCTTACAATTTGGTTTTGAAGTGAACAGAGCTTCACAACTCAAACGATTTAACACCAAGGAACCTCTCCCGATTTTCTTATGCCACCTCCGACAAAATAGGACTCTTGAGCATATATATGAAATCCGACACATTTTAGGTTTCGTAGTTAGAGTTGAAGCCTACAAATTCAAAGGTACCAAACAGTGCTTCAACTGCCAAAAATTCCACCATAGTAGTGAAGTTTGCCTTCTACAGCCTGTCTGTATGAAGTGTGCCGGTGAGCACTCATCAACAGCCTGTACTAAACCACGTGACACTCCAGCAAAATGTGCTAATTGTAATGGTGACCACCCATCAAACTACCGTGGTTGCAGTGCTCACCTGGAACAGGTAAAAAGTAGACGCAAACCAAATTATGACTATAAAAGAAGAGGCCAAAGCTGGTAATTATACTCCCCAATTAATTGTTCCAACCACCTCAGGAAATACTTTTGCTAGCAAACCCGTAAATTCAACAATTTCTTACAGCCAGGCTGTTCAGCCCAATAACTCCCCTCGTCCCACTATAACGACTGAACAAACAACTAATATTGTAACTCCTGCTAATACTGCTACTGAAACTCTAACTCTAGTGTGACGCCAAAGGGGAAACCTTGATGGCACACTAAATAAACTTCTAAAAATTAGGGATGTTCTTAAAGAAATTAAACAACTCTGTTATAAAATGAATATACCAGATTTTAATTACTTAGTTGATAAACTTAACTCACCGTCAATAACTAACATGCTTTCTGCTGCCTCACAAGAGATAGCCACCTCTTCTGCCCCTTAATGTCCCCTCTACTTCTTCTTGCAATTTCTGTTCTGAGCTGGAATGCTGATGGTTTGCGTACACGTATTGATGAGCTTTGGGAGTTTCTCATTAATAATCCCGTTGATCTTATTCTGGTACAGGAGGTGAAGTGTCCCACCCCTCGAACTCTTAAATTCACAACTACGGTCTGTACTTCACTCACTGCCTTGACCCTAATACTAATGCTTCCCTACGTTTTGGTGGTACGGCGATCTATGTCAAACGGAATATTAAACATAACCATCTCCCCAGTATTACCTTACATACCATTAAAAACACAACTGTTAAAATTTGATAAACTCTAGTCCTACTCTCTCCCTTGTTTACACTTATTCAAGAATTATCGATGATAGACTAATGAACTTTCTCAACTTTTTAATCTTGACCATAAAGTTATACATTTTGGTGACTTTAACACTCACCACCCTCGTTGAAACTGCCAGAATGACTGTTCAGTAACCAGATATGGTACTGAAATTAATTCCTACTCCATTGATAACTCTGTTGATATTGCTTTTCCATTTTACACCAACCAGGCTTGGTGTTTCAGGCTCCCAATCCGTCATTGACTTTGCCCTTTTAAACAACATTCACTATCCGTATGAGATTAATACTAATAATGATTTATCCTCTGACCAATTACCTGTTAAACTTGACATAAACTGCAACCCCCTGCTCCCTTCTATCATTCCAACTTATCATACTAACTGGCATTCCTTCTCTAAATTTGTTAACAACTCCCCACCCCCACCCTTTAATAATCTTGTTCCGTTTTCTAGGTTCGATGGGATTGAATAAAAATCTCTTCTTGAAAGTGCATACAAAATAAAATTTATTATTCTCTAAATTCTTCAGACGCATACACAATTACTAACAGAAAACACGTAACAACTGTCTTCTTTACAACAGAAAACTCTAAAAACACAAGTTAGGATAACAGAGTCTTCAATACAATACGCCTAACGGACTTTCCATACATTCAATACACAACAGAAGAGAACACTGAACTAAAATGCCAATCTCAGGTATATTTATAGACTTCCAAAGCGCCCCCTATCAGCCGCTAGCTAGAAATCACTGGAACAGTCCAGAAAGGCCTGGAATGTTGGCGACCATTTGGCGCCATATCGCCAAATTTGTCGACCAAAATAAGTCCCCAAATCCATCACCAATTTGGTGATACTCTCACATTTGGCGAGATTACCATAGACTGGCAAAATTCGTAACATTGCCCCCTCCTCAAGGACTGCACGTCCCGGGCAGTACAGCTCTTGGGCAGGAAGCCTTACTTACAATACTTAATATAACTTACAATACATAATAGAACAGACTGTATACATAATAAAAAACTAAACTATAAAATCTGTTAAATATTTCTTTGATATTGATGCAATTATTTTGTTGAATCATTGAGGAGACGAATGACCGACATTATCAACTATACGTTTTATTGAAGGACATCAACAACAGGAACAGAAGAACATAAAAGTGGGTAGAAGTGGAAGTAGAAAGTAGTAGTGGAAGTAGGAAGTAGAAAGTAGTGAAAGTAACAGTAGTTAATACATAACAATTCTCCGATGCTTATTTAAAACGTTAAATATTTACCTATATACAAATTGTAATTAGTGAAGGAAATTGAAATAAAGATTAAATTACATCGAATAATTTTTGTTATTGTTAGAGGTTAAGCTTCACGACTGGTTTTCGTTGACGAGTTGATCTTCTCAATGGGACTGGATGATCTGTAATGCTGGAGTCAGATGTTGTTTTAACACTGTTCTTTTGTGGTACTGTGGAGCTTGGGGGTAACTGGAGCGAGGAATTCGGATCATTGAGTTTTATACTTCGGGAAGTAACATTCATTGGAGGTTGATGTGCAGGAACTTGGCCGTGCTGTTACGAGGAAATACCATTGTGATGACTGGAGATTGAGGACTGGATGCTGGCAACGAGAAGTGAACTCTCTTGGGCTAAGAAAATTCTAAAGAAGGGGTTAATGCCTTTTCAACTTGACAGGATCTTAGCTAGTTGAAGTGCCGTTTAAGCACATATCTGTCATCCAACTCTATGAGGTAATGAAGTCGTCTAAGTTTCTCAACGACGGTGTAATATCTCCATTTGTTAGATGATATATAATTTCGAGATTGAACCCTTTCTCCGAGTCTGTAACTTTTGTAAAAATCTGGCTGTGAGGCATTATTCATCAATCGTGATGTTGGTTTAATTAGATGAAGTTCTGATCGTAAATTTCTCCCCAATATCAGTTCCGATGGAGTTTGACCATTGTTGAGTGGAGTTATTCTGAATCGAAAAAGGAGTTTACACAACTTACTATGAAGCGTGCCTGGGTAAAATTTCATACATTTCAATTTTGTTTTAAGAATTTGGACGCATCTTTCTGCCTGTCCATTAGTTGCTGGGTAGCCTGGTGCAATGAGACGTTGTTGGATACCATTAGTTTTACAATAATCCTTGAACTCTTTGGATTTGAAAATTAAAGCATTATCGGACACTAGGATTTCGGGTAGTCCATGTCGCCTGAAAATTTCTTCAAGGAAGAAAATAGTGTTTGAAGTAGTTGGAGATTTCTTTGTTGCAAATATTTCTGGCCATTTTGAAAGTGCATCCATGACAACTAAAAAATAGTGTTCCATGAATGGGCCGGCATAGTCAATATGTATTCTTTGCCAGTTTTTTCTCTGGTGATTCCCAAATGTGGAGGGGTGCCTTAGCTGGATTCTTTTTGATATTGCAACATTCTCGGCAACTCTTTACGGTATTCTCAATATCGGAATCGATGTTCTTCCAATAGCAGTAATTTAGAGAAAGAGCCTTCATCTTAACAATGCCTATGTGTGTTGAATGTAGTTGATTAAGCATTTCTGGTTGAAGAGATTTTGGGACTATCACTCGATTTCCTCTAAACAGGATTCCATCTTGAAGAGTTATGGTAGGATCGAATACGTTTCCAAGAACAATGTCATATTTCATCTTTCTCAATTCTGGATCAAGCTCTGTTTCTGCTTTAATTTTCTGTGCCGTTAAGGTTCCTGTTGAAATGTAGTTGATAATAAATTGCTGGTATGCTTGTGATTCGTCAATACAATTAACTTGATTAATTGATATCGGTAATGGATATCTGGAAAGGTAATCTGCATTTAAATGTTTCTCAGATTTTCGATATATAATTGTGTAATCAAAGCTAGAAAGAAAATGGGCATATCGAAGCATTCTTGATGCAGACATGGCTGGGAAACTTTTCTCAGGATGGAAGATGGTGCAAATGGCTTTGTTATCGAGAATTAAGGTAAATTTCCTTCCAAAAATGTAGTCATAGAATTTTTTACAAGCCCACACCACTGCAGTTGCCTCGCGATCAAGTTGACTATAATTTTTCTCAGCAGCAGTCAGACTTCTAGATATGAAAGCGATCGGGCGTTCAGTTCCATCAGGCATTGTATGTGACAGGACCCCTGAAAGTCCAAAGGGACTAGCATCTGTGGCTAAAGTAACAGGGAGATCTGGATTGTAAGGTACAAGGACTTGATTGCTAGTAATAACTGATTTTGCGTTTAAGAAAGCAGCTTCACACGGTGCAGTCCATTTGAAACGAATGTTTTTACATAGGAGGTTATTTAATGGATGAAGAAGACTGGAGGCATCTGGAATAAATTTGGAATAATGCATTACCAGACCAATGAATTTACGGACATCATCAACATTTTTAGGTCGAGGTGTTTCAGAGATGGCTTTGATTTTGTCTGGTGATTTATGGAGTCCAGCAGAGCTAATAATGTGTCCTAAGTACTGAACTTTTTCTTCAAAAAATTTACATTTGGTAAGATTTAGATGCAAGTTAAATTCACGTAACTTTTCAAGTACTTTGATTAAACGTTGTTGACATTCTTGTTTGTCTTTACCTTGAATAATTATGTCGTCAAAATATGCAATTGTACCATCAAAATCTTGTACGAACTGGTCAATAACTTTGTGGAACTCATTAGGAGCAGTTTTTATACCAAAGAATAGCCTTTTGGCTAAATATGTACCACGATGGGTTGAAAGAGTTTGAAATTTAGCACTTTCGTCGTCGACTTTCAGGTGTAAGTATGCTTTGCAAATGTCTAGGGTGCAGAAAAATTTTCCATCGCGCAATTTATTAAAAATGGTCCTCAATTCTAGGAATTGGGTGTCGTGCATTTTGGAGCTGATTAGTAACTGTGACTTTAAAATTTGCACAAATGCGTACGGAGCCATCGGATTTTGAAACAACCACGATGGGTGTTCCCCATTCAGAAAAGTCAATTTTTTTCAATTATGCCTTCTGTCTCCAATTTATCAAGTTCTTGATCAACTTTTTGTTTTAAAGCATATGGAACCGTACGGGCTTTAATAAAAACTGGTTTAGCATCTGGGATTAGTTTTAGAAAACATGTGTAATCAGGAATATAACCAATCTTAGGTTCAAATACATCAGAATATAAATCAATAATTTGGAAATAGAAATATCAATACAAGGAACATTTGAAATTTTGTTAAGATCATGTAAATTTATGTTCAATTTTCGAATCCAATCACGCCCTAAAATAGAGCTTTTTTGACTTGACACAACAAATAAATCTTCATAATTCAAATTATTTTGATACGAAACGTTTAGCTTTACAACACCAAGTGGTTTGAAAAGCTGGCCTGTGTAACTTCGAAAACACACATTTGTTCTCTGCACTGGAACGTTAAGCTTTAATTTTTTGAATTCATCAGCATTCTTTATGCTTACTTTGCTTCCTGAATCGCATTCGAATCGATGTTCAAAACCATTCAATTTAACAGTAGCGTACATCTTATCATCAGTTGCATAATCATTAGAAAACACATCATAAATCTGATTCACAGCTAAGTCATCCGAATCATTCATTATGTGGTTAAAGTTTCGATTGTTCGTTTTATTTTTTATTAAACTAGAAATGCAAACTGAAACTAAATGATCTTGTTTTTTACACGATTTACAGCGTAATTTATTCGTTAGAAAGCAATTTTGAGTTCTATGATTGGATTTTCCACAACGTAAACATAATCCTTCTAATCCAATCTCTTTTAGATTAGCAGCTTTCGATTTCATGGGTGATTTTGATCTACTTCTGGTTTGAAAATAACGCCTATTCTTCTCACTATTGTGCAATATTTTGTTAACAGAAATTGAAAATTGACTCTTATAAATTTCTTTGTTTTCAATTTTTGCAGCTTCAATAGCTAAAGCAATTTCGATAGTTTTTTCAAATGTTATATCACCTTGTTGTAATAATTTTTCACGTATATCAGAATCAGATAAACCTCGAATAAACTGAGAACGTAATAATAAGTTTAACATAGATTTAGAACAATCACTTGAATTACATTCAGATATAAATTCAGCATTTTTTGTAAGATCTTTCAATGAAGAAATGAAGTAGATATCGACTCACCTTGATTTTGAAGTCTAGAGAAAAATTTATGTTGTTCTGTTAAAACGTTGGGTTTTGGCTATAAATGTTGTTTAAGTAATGACAAAAGTTCTTTGAATGTCTTTGTTGAGGGTAAATCAGGAGCAGTAAGACTTGAAATGAGCTGGTATTGCTGTGATCCAAGACAATTTATTAGAACAAGGACTTTAATTCTTCGGTTTCCTTGTCATCGGTCGATAGTCCTTTTAACTTAAAATAATTTTCCAGTCTCTGCAGGGCCCGATTATGAACGCTGGGGGCCCCTGGGCAGATGCTATTTGGGGGCCCCCCCTTACGGACAATTATAAAAATACATACTATTAGAAGTACTAGGTGCATACACCAAGGGGGTTTGGGGGCCCCTAGCATCAGGGGGCCCTGGGCAAAGTCCCGATTTGCCCATGCGATAAAAAGGCCCTGAGTCTCTGGGTATAACAGTCAAAAGATTCTGATGTCTCATCATATTGGTCGAAAGTTAGATTTTGTATAGCGAGAACATCCTTAGCACTACGTTTCGATTCTGAAGTAACGTTAAGTTTTGTTACGAATTCTTGAAGAGTCGCTATCAACTGGGTAAGTTCAGACATTTCGTTTTATCCTCGTCGCAACTTTGTTAAATATTTGTTTGATATTGATGTAATTATTTTGTTGAATCTTTGAGGAGACGAATAACCGACATTATCAACTATACGTTTTATTGAAGGACATCAACAACAGGAACAGAAGAACACAAAAGTGGGTAGAAGTGGAAGTAGAAAATAGTAGTAGTGAAAGTAGCAGTAGTTAATACATAACAAAATCACAACTAAAATTAATACAAAATTAACATGCATATAGAATATTTCATATAACTAATAAATACATATAAAGAACATCTAATTACTTTAAACAATATTAATAAACAAAACTTACTAAAGGATTATTTACACTAAATAAAATGTTATATACAAAAAAGAGAACGACGATGGTCTGTGCATTTCTTTACTCTATTAACTATGGCCATAGTAAGGAGCTAGCCTATCATAATACACTATTCTAGGCTTAGAATTAGACGATTTTCTTATACGAACACACGAACATTTTTTTCCACGACCTTTCTGGACTGAGCCACGACGTCATTCAGTCTTTTTAGGACTGTATACGGACCATCCCAAGGCGACTGTAAATTGGGAGAAAGTCCTTTACGTCGAACCGGGTTCCAGAACCATACCTTGTCACCTTCATGGAATTCGTGTCTTGTTGCTTTCGTGTCGCCCCGGGTCTTCATCTTCTCCGTCGAGATGTTGTTCCGTTCACGGGCGAAGTTATGGACGTCTTCAAAACGGGCCTCGAGTTTACTGTTGTACTCTTCAGGCGATGAAGGCATGTCTGGAGGGCGTCCGGACTGGAGATCACATGGCAGACGGAGGTCACGAATGGAACGCATCTTGGATGGTGTATAGCCAGTAGTTTCGTGAACAGCTATAGGCCTTAGATCAGGATCTTCCAGCTGATCTTTTCGAACTTCGTCATCCCTCCATGGATCTGGCTCTGGTGAAATAGAAGTTGTAGTATTCAACCAAATAAATCTTAAAACACAACGCACCCAAATAATTTCTTAAATAAATAATTTGTACTAACCAAAATAATTTACGAATCACACCAAAAATAAATATTTAAGACAGGCAATACGACAACCAGTTTCAAGAGCATCTTAATTTCATGGTTTGCCCCAACAAAATTTTTGCCTTTGTCCGAGTATAATTTGGCACACTTGCCTCTACGGCCCAAAAATCTCTTTAGGGTAGCTATGAAGGCTTCAGATGTGAGGTCCGATACAATTTCTACATGCACCGCTTTAGTTACAAAACAAACAAATATGCATATTGTCGTGGAGACACGACATGTGTTCAAAAAAGGGGCGATAGAAAATGGAATTCAAAGAATCAGACAAAAGAGATGCCTTGAACAGCGGGATAATGTACTGCGTATGCGAATGGCAAGGAGAGATAACAAGTTGAGAGGAGGCAATTGAAATGAGAAAACGGTCAACAGCTGCGTTTAACGAAGGGCCCAGCTGGTGATAATGAGCTGAGGAAAATCTGAAAACGGAGTCACAGTTAGGAGAAGAAAAGGGGTAGGGCAATTTACGAGGTTGACCGGCGTTAGAAAAACCACAGGAGGCCCAGGCGAGAGCGTGGGAAGTCAAAAATGTAAGAAACCCCAGACAGGTGCAAGGGCGAACGCCCCCGTCAATATTGATTGGAGAAGATAGGAATATAAAATGGGTGATCGGCCAATGAAGGGGTCCCGGATCGACCCATAGGACAGAAGGTGGCCACCAATGAGGGCCTGAATAAATAATGATGGAAGTTGAGCTCTAGAGGAAAAGTTTTTAGAGAGAGCAGAATGATGTGAGATCTTTCACTAAGAACACATAAGCCCCTGTAGACAGCGAAGGAAGAGAGAAGGAGATGACGGGCTGCTAACTTAATACCGGAGAGACAAGCCAAGTCCTCGGTACCCGAAAAAGCAAACCGATATAAGATAGATGCAGACCCCAATACCGGAGAGGCCGACCGACTAACCTGTCATTTAGCGAGAGAGGAGCAGCCGTTCCCCTGGACCAACGCGCCCCCGAAGCAAACGCCTAGATGCGGAGAAGAGCACCCTGAGTCCGCCGCATGCCGATGATCGCAGCTGTCACCCTGGACCAGAGAGCCCGATGACCCCCCAGCCATGCTTGTGATGAGGTACGGACCTTCGGAGTGACGAACGCTCTCCCGACGCGAGTGTATTCTCGGAGACGTGCGCCCTGAGGACGCCGCAACAGATAGTGACCGCAGTTCCCCCGGAACCAACAGCCCGCTGCCCGAAAGAGCCCTATGTTTCTTCCAGCAAGGCTTGTGATGTCGATGTGTCGTCAGACAAGGTAGGAGAGTATTTTGACTTATCCTAGCAATGCCTAATGCCTACTAGAGAGCGCAGTTAATTAGATAGGGCAGATTAGGTGAAATCTTTACATTTATGCATAGAATATCTATCATAAAATAGTGCTTGTGTATATCCATATTAATTGAAGTAGTATCTTGCAATAATTTTGTAAAGTGTTTATGTATAGCAATTAAGAATGTAGGATAATATAACAATGTTAGGGAGTAGATAAAAAGGTTAGTAGTTTGATATTGATGAGAATGAAGGTTAGATAAATAATCAGAATTAATGTATTGATAAGATATAGGAAGGAAGATAATTTGAAATGTATATGTAGATATATGGTGTTAATGAAATAGAAAGTCGGAAATCTTCAATGAATAATGTTGTTTGTATATGTTTTATGATTGGTTTAATAAATTGATTTGGAACTATACATATGAGCATCACTCTCTAATTACTCGTACTACCACTAATATTATAACTAATAAATATATTACGGCGACACATATGTATATTTTATGCAGGATACCTTTTCTTTAGTTACGATATCTGACCAAAAATGGGCCACAAAAATCTACACCAGAACAGTTAAAGGAATAATCGGGAACTACTCTGTCCCGGGGTAGATTACCCATTAACTGGGACGTCACATTTGGTTTCATTTTAAAACAGATAACACTCATGTACTATTTTTCTGCACAAAGAACGACCGCTCAAAGGCCAAAACTTTTCTCTTACACAGTGGAGAAGTGTAGAGGCACCAATATGAAGATTTTTCTTATGAAAATACATAACTATTTGATTTGTCACCTTATGATTACTCGGTAAGATTGCGGGGTATTTGTTATGTTATAAATGAAATTGCTTTTTGTTGTAACGATACCACTTGCTGAATCTTTAATTTACCAGGATCGTATAGATTTTTAGGTTAGCAAAATTAACTATATTACAGAAATAAAATTCCAGAAATAAAATAACTTCATGATAGTTGAAATAAAATTCCCTTCCAAGTAACACTCAACTCAGAAAATTGGACTAAGACAAAGGATATTGAGGCAAGAACTAGTTTATTAAAAGATTAACATAGTTAGATGACTTACATCTGCTCCTGGTTTATTTACAAGGTAAGGGAGCTTTACCATAACACAATCTTTTATGCCAACACAAAGAGGGAGCACATCTCCCGGGCACTTAATGAATGGGATAAATTCACATATAAAAAGGATTGTCATTTCTTTACATGGTGGTTGGCAAACCAAAAAAAAACTTAAACCTACATGTGGAGCTCCTTAAATAAAATTTCTTTAAAATGGACTAAAAAAATAAAATAAAATAAAACTTGCATTACCTCGCGTCATAAGGGCTGAAAATTAAAATAGAGGGGAAATAGGAAGTAAAGGCATAGTAAAGCAGAAAGCAATCGAGGGGTACCCCGGATGGAAAGTCTTTTACAGCATGGGATGGTCAGCAGGGGCTGCGCATTGTTCCATAGTCTCAGGGCTCTTCCATTCCTTCAATCAAAAGTAGGCCGGGTGTCTTACGGAGAGCGCCGGAGCATGAAAAAGTCTCCTATAGGTTACTGCCAGCGGGGGAAGAGTGTTCTCTCACATCAGCCGAGCATCCGCCAGCCTAGGCCTCCGCACTCCCACTCACGGCGTCTCTTCTGCCTCCATTCTCCGCGGCCGAAATGTAGTTCCTTGCCGCGCCGTAGCTGTGCCTTAGGGAATGGCATGTACATGCCTGAAAGGTTATGCATTACCTTCAGCATGCCGAGACTCAACTTATTTTTGCTGTAAAAATTCCCAAAACTGGGTTTCAATAAAGGCGCAAAACTCACACGGAGTTATTGGAGCTCACCGCCTTACATATCCTTCCGCTACCGAGAATGGTAGGGACGGACGGCTGGAACATCGCTTAACATTCCAGGGGCCTGGGATTTTCAAGCCGCCTCCTCCTCCCTTTGGGAAAACAAGAGCAGCCGTTCGAGAAATGGCACCCAACAACATATCCAATTACTGGTGTACCGAAAGAAGGATAAAAGATAAGACAAAGAAAGGTTCACTGTTACTAGGCAAGAGAGTTAAAGCTTTAAAGACTGGCTTACGTTTATTAAGATTTTCTATTTTAAAAAACAGTTTGCCAAACCACCTAAATTAATTTGCCACCACCTTACAATAGATCAATTTAATTACGTACATTTACACCTAATTTCACTTCTTAATAATTCATCTACCTCCTGAGACACTTAATTGCAATAATATCCGAGATACTTAATTACAATAGTTATCATACGGCAGATCCGAATTACCCAGGCGTCCACCTACCCGCACTACACCATCACTATCAAGAAAAAGATTTAAATTTCTTAACTTACTGTTAGGTAGGATGCTTTTCTGGCTTTGGAGGTTCCGAATCTCAGCGGAAAAGACCTCCTCTTGTACCATTCGAATCAACCATTTTTCAGCTTGATCCAACTCTGAGGCGCCAAGCGGGCCAGACACTTTTACATTACATTGTTTCACATTATTTACAAATCTTAATACATAACTAAATATACGAAGGACAGTTACATAATTATTACTCTTGCACACTAAATCAGATAATAAAGATAATTCACGACTTGTAGACATAAAAACATTAAACATCGTCATATCAGACTCCAAGTTCGGTTTTAGTTCACATGAATACTCGGAATCATTTATCAGGGTTGAACTGAACTGTCCACTGGACGTATCATCTCGCTGAAGGAATGGCGGGCCATTCCACCACAGTTCAAGTTCGGGAAGGTCACGAGGGCCTAACTCACGCGAAATCACATCCGCAGGATTCAGAGCAGATTGCACATGATTCCACTGACAGTTTTCTGTCATCCATTGCACTTTGGACACGCGGTTGGCGATGAAGGTCTTGAGACGGTCTGAAGGTGTGTTCAACCACGCCAGGGCGATTGTCGAGTCTGTATGCAACACAACGTCAATTTCCAATCGAAGAGTAGCACGGATTTTCTCCACAAGCTGAGCCAAAAGAAGGTAAGCGCAGAGTTCCAGTCGTGGAATGGAAATCACTCGAATGGATGCCACGCGGGACTTGCTTGCCAAAATGGTAGTTCTCGCAGCATCAGTACGTGAGAAACACTGTAGGTAGACGACAGCTCCATATGCTGCCTCGGACGCATCTGCAAAGCCTTGAAAGACGATTCTTATACAATCGTCAATCAGGATGTATCTCTCAACATTCGCATTCTCGATGCATTTTAAGGTTGTCACAAATTCGTTCCACTCTTTGGCGATTGGATTGGGAAGCACATCATCCCAATCCAGCTTCTGCTGCCACAACCGCTGCAAAAGGATCTTGGCTCTGGTTATCACTGGACCCAAGAAACCAAGGGGGTCATACAGCCTGGCGATCACACTTAGCTCCTCACGCTTGGTGTATGACGTTCGATTTGAAATTGATACCCTAAAGACGAACTGGTCTTGCAAAGGCTTCTAGCTAATGCCCAGCGTTTTCACAGACAACTCCGTGTCAACAGTGAACGGATGTTCGACGTCACATGACAACGAGCTGTTCAGCAAGTCAGGGGAATTCGGGGACCGCTTGTGAAGAGTCATTCCGCACGACTGTAAAGCATCTCGCAGCTGTGATTGTAGCTCTCGGGCAGTCTCCAGGTCAGGTGCCCCAGTCACGATGTCGTCCATGTAGGTATCGTGCAGCAGAACCTCAGAAGCCAGAGGAAATCTCGATTTCTCATCCTTGGCTAGTTGCTGCAGGGTCCTTATGACAAGGAAGGGTGCATTGGACGTGCCATAAGTGACGGTTTTCAAACGGTAAGTTAAAATCTCCTCGTTGGCTCCAGTCTTCCACACTATTCTCTGAAATCCCGTTGTTCTGGATCGATGAGTATCTGCCGATACATTTTCTGAATGTCTGTAGTGAAGGCAAACCTGGTCTCCGAAACCGGGTTATTGTCCCGAAAACGTCCTCAGTGACTTTCCCTTCATCAGAACGTCATTCAGACTCATGCCTGTTGTGGTGGGTGATGAAGCATTAAAGACAATTTTCAGCTTAGTTGCCAATTTATCAGGGCGTAGAACGTCATGATGGTGTATGTAGTAGTGTATGGGCGGTTCACTTGAATCAACAACTTTCTCCATATGACCCAATTCCTCATGCTCCCTCAAAAAATCCGTATACACCGACAAATACTCGGAATCCCTAGACAGGCACTTCCACAACGAATTAAGCCGCCTCACAGCAATGTCTTTAGTATTTCCTAAGCACGACGGATCCTTACTCGTGGGCATTGCTACTACATATCTACCCTCTTCATCTCTTCTATGGGTACTCACGAAGTGATCCTCACTCAACGATGCCTATGTATTCTCTGACCGTTCCATACCAACATTTTCAATTTCCCAAAATTGTTTCAATGTTTTATTTAAGTCATCATCAAGGATTAACCCTCAATGAACGCGATCATTCGTTACCTGATCAACACTCCCACTTGCAACGTAACCAAATACCGTATTCTGCAACAATAACTGCGAATTTTGAGCATAGATTTGCCCTGGCCTCAACAATTCATAAAAAATCTCTGCACTCAGCTACATGTCAATTTGACCTGGAACATTGAAACTATAATCAGCTAATGATACGAATTCTGACACGTCAACACGCACATCCATTATCCAGCTTGGAATGAAATCGGTTATTTTGTTAACCACTAATAGGGACAATTCCCTCTCGTAACTCTTATTCCTGTTCGCCACCGAGGTCTTAACACACCTATTAACAACCATTGTTGCGTCATTAACACACGAAACCCCAGTATTTATTTTCTCCAATTTTAATTGCAACCTTTCCACGCACGCCTTAGTACACAGGCATGATTGGGACCCGACATCCAGGAGACATTGCACTTCGATCCATTCTGAATACTTGTTTTTAACTAGTGCACGAACAGTACTCAACAACACATTTTTTCCTTTATTTTTCTCAAAACTAGTTGCGACTATTTGGGGTTAGGAAACCACTTCTGCCTCACCTCCCCTTAAGCTCTGTTGCGGAGGAGCATGTGTTTGAGAATTAGGGTTGCCGGAAAATGAATTATCGTCACGCGGAAAATGAATCATCCTATTATGAGGTTGATCACAGAAACACTTTCTGAATGGCATTCACGAAGTTTGTGTGGCAGAAAGCAACGAAAGCACAATTTATTCTTCTTTACTTCATCCGCTCTTTCCCAAACTGATAGCCTCTTAAATTTGGGACACGTATAAAGAGGATGAAACGCATTTTTACACAAAACACAAACTGCACCTTTTTCTTCAGACACCAATACTTTCGATATATTCCTATCCGCACGCCAATTAGAATTTTTTCTGCCATTTGTATCCTCGAGATCCTTTTGTTTCCCTTACATTTCTACTGGTAAACTCATTTTTACATTTACCTCTCAACGATAAGTAAATATCACACTCTCGCCCAAACTGCTGAGGTTTGAAAAAGATCTCACCCTGTTTTACCCCAATGTGAGTCATTAATTCTCGATCAAGAGTTTCGAAGATCTTATCCGAAACTATGAGCTCGCACAGGGATTTGAATTCGGTCACCTTGGACAACTGACAATAAGGGCCTGTTCACATAGGAGTCCGTTGCGTTGCGTTAAGGAAAAGATGACGTTGAGACGAAAATAAACCAATCATAGGCCTCCAAACGATTAGTAATGAAATTTTTAACGCCTATGATTGGTTTATTTTCGTCTCAACGTCATCTTTCCCTTAACGCTACGCAACAGACTCCTATGTGAACAGGCCCTAACAGTCAAACGATGCACTCAACCGAGAAGCAAATTGCACATAAGTCTCAGATGGCAACTTCTGGGCCTTTTTAAAGTTATTCAAACATTCCTGGGGGGGGGGGGGTTCAAGCTCTTTCAATACTAAACCTTTTATCTTCTCATAATCGACTAAGTCCTCTTGATTCACATACACTAGCAAGTTATTTACTTTTTCACCCAAAATATTCAACAGAATCTCGTCCTTTAATTCATTAGGCACAGTTTTAGCTTGAAATGCCTTTTCTAAAGAATGGAAAAACAGATTAAATGATTCTGATTTAACAGGTACTGGAATAATCAAGGTTTTAACACTACTGATTAATCGTTCCAGATTATCAGTTGAAGGAGTCGGTTCTATGTCTTCTGTAGTTAGGGACGTGTTAGGGCCTGTTCACATAGGAGTCCCTTGCGTTGCGTTAAGGAAAAGATGACGTTGAGACGAAAATAAACCAATCATAGTCCTCCAAACGATTAGCAATGAAATCTTTAACGCCTATGATTGGTTTATTTTCGTCTCAACGTCATCTTTCCCTTAACGCTACGCAACGGACTCCTATGTGAACAGGCCCTTAGTCGAATACCCTTTCACGTTCGCAATTTCTAGCTGCTTTTGTAATTGGGTCAATTTTAATCTTTCTAATTGTATTTTTGTTTCACTAGCTTCCCTATCCAAAATATCTTTCCTTTTCCTATCCGATATCGGTATCGTTTCGCATTATCCGGTGTCGGAGCTACTCCTCCTTCTGTAGCTTTATGCTGTGTCATGAAGCTACAGAAGGAGCGTAAGCTTTAATGGGGAATTTTTCGAAAAATGGACCGATTATTGTCGCTCACCGGTAGATGGCGCGACATGTAAGTGAAGTGACGATTTTTCATTGAGTTATACGGCGTGGTGGTGAAAGTTGTTTTACAAATTTTAAAATTTATTCTGTGCACAAATATGCCAAACACGTGTTTTGCTCCAGGTTATTCTACTGGCTATCGATCGGCCTTAAAAAGAAATAAAGAAACTGGACAGAGAAATCCTAGTATATTTGCTGCTCCTAAGGTAAGAACATTATTATTGTTTTGTGTTAATATAAGATGTATAATAATGAGAGAAAAGTACAGCTGCTGTGTTTTAAGCGAACGCAAAGTTAAGACATCTTAAGTTCTGCTGGAAATAAACGTGTTTTATTTTTCAATCATCCCTATATCCCATCAGAAAAAAATCATCAGGTGTTCACAAAGCTCTATTGTATGTAAACAGATGTAAATAATTACTGATACTATTGCTCTAAAAGAAATCGCTCAATCAATAAAAGATGTACGATACTTACGTATATAATGAAGCATTAGATTTTGATGGTTTTCAAATTTTTAATTACAAATTTACCTTCATTAGCGATTGTAATTCATTTGATATGTTTGTGGAATGTAACAAGTTATCAGAGAGTGAATTTTATACCTAGCATACAATTTTCATTTTATAAATATATATTGATTTTGTTTGTTGTTCATTTCAATTCTACTCATTCCAGGATAGTGAACTTTTGGAGAAATGGCAAAAAGCCATCCCCAGAAAAGGCAAAGTTTTCAGTATTCGTGACAGGCTCTGTGAGTTGCATTTTGAAAAAGAGTGTATAGAAAGGTCATATGCGACTACACTCACTGATTGAACAATATTTACTCTTGAGAGAGGGTTACCACTTTTAAAAGCAGGTTCTATACCAACATTATTCCCAAATTTACCAAAATATCTGTCTGTTAGAACATGAAAGAGAAAAGATCCAGCTCCTCGTCATTCTTCATTTGAAAATAACAAAAGACCTAATATAAGTAAAGATGTTGAATATCATACAGAAGCTGAACAACAGCAAAATTATTATTCTACATATTTGATTCATTTAGAAAATATACAAAACCAGATTCATGGTGGACAGTAGCGTCTACTCAAGAGTATCTGATATGTTCAAAATGGAATCTATACTAATAAAGAGACAAGTGGAAGTCGAGAGATCACGTGACCGTAACACATCCGGGCGGGTACCGATCCTCGAAAAAAAAATGGCCGACAAATATACAGGAAACGGTTTAATTTTTTTTCTCATGAAAGTACATAAATGTTACATATTTGGAAAGAGCTTCGAAAACTGATAATTTTTTCTGCGTACACTTATTCTGTTAATTCAATAGTTTTAGAGATATTTTCATTCTAAAATCACTCACTGCTGAGAAACCAAATCATCTGGTGCAGTGGTGCTGCCATCTGTCGGCAGCGACGAGAATGAAAATTGAAAGGAATTTATTCACTTGAATTTAATACATTTGTAGGCTTTTTTTTCTTTTGTGGGGCCCGAAGTACATAAATATGTTACACGGATGGCTTGAGCGTAGCTAGGCAAAGCCCGAGCCTAATCGGGCGAAGCCTGGCTAGTTCTAAATATTCTTGTGAGCGACGAGTCATTATTTGTCAGGATTCATCTGTAAAAGTATGTACAGAATATTATTGTTTAAAAAAGTTGAAATTGAAAAATGGTTAATGGTTAATTTTAAAATGTTAAATGGTGTAAAATCATGTTCTAAGTATATTACTTCCACCTTAACTATTAGATATAAAAGTAATAAACAGTTGTTTCCAATTGTTGTGTTGATTAATGTAATCATAAGTACTTTTTAAACAGATTTCTTTACTTTAAGAATACATGACATAATGAATTAATGCATATTGATTTAAATCATTAAATATTACTAATAATGGAAATTGAAGTACACTGCTTTTCAAATTTCAGATTTTTTGGGGATAGAAATATCACTGGATGTTGATGTGCATGATATTGAAAGCCTGTCATTTTTACTACAGCGTGTTAATGATTTAGTAATTTGCAAAAATGCTGAATCAGGGTAAGACTAATTTTAATCCGTTTCATTGGGTGGTAATATTTGTTCTTGAACTTTACTTATTGTTTCATTTTATTTTAGGATGTCTATTAGTTGTCTTGGGTATCTGTCTAAGAAAAATAAGCAAACACTGTGTAGTGTGTGCTGTCTATCTATGAAGAGAAAAAATGACTTGAAAAGAAAAAAAGAATTGCGGCTTGCATTTTATATGCGAACAAGAGAATAAAAATGCTCAACTCTGCGCTAATGTTAAAAGATTGAGAAAACAATCGAAATTATAATTCTGTATTATTAAATTTAAGCTTTCATTTTATATTACTTTTGAATTGAATTATTCTCTTGTCTGAAGTTATTCCCTTGTCAATATCAATGAATAATGTTATCAATATCTGCAAAACCGGTCATGTATAATTTTTTGATCAAATTTATCTATAGTAAATTGTATATGACACATTTAATTTTTATTTTATAATAATGTATTAATAGTGTATGTTGTTAATTTCAGTTCTTTATAATTATGAAATACTTTTCTTCTGTTCAATATATTTTGTGGTTATGGCAAATTGAGCTAGACGTCTGAACTAAAGCCATCATTTTTTAAAAATTGTGCACAGAAATAAAATATTTCCAGTTAACTTTTCTTAATATTGAATTTTATCACTATTAAGTTAGTTGATAAGTAAATAAGTTTTCATTGTATGATAAACAATGTTGTTACTATAAATACTTATGCAAAATCTGTTGAGTATAATTTTTAAAAAAATTAATATTTTCCTATCTTTTTACTGCTAGTACAATTGAACCCATACTTTGTGAAAATGCGAAAATATAGCTGATTTATCCTTATGAATGTTATTTGGGGTTTTTTCTTTTTAATTTGCTGAAAATATTTGTAATAGATAATTTACCAACTTGAAGGTAATTCCTGATAATGCTGGAACCATAATATTGAATTTAATCACTATTAAGTTAGTTGATAAGTAAATAAGTTTTCATTGTATGATAAACAATGTTGTTACTATAAATGCTTATGCAAAATCTGCGTACAAAATCTGCTTATGCAATAAAATGCATACTTTGTGAAAATTCAAAAATATAGCTGATTTGTCCTTGGCAAAGTTATTTGTTTTTTTCTTTTAAATTTGCTGAAAAAATTTGTATTCAGTGATTTACCAACTTGACGATTATACCTCCAGTTTAAAAAAGTGTAATCTGAGATGCTTTGACTGATTTTTTTTCCAAAGGAAGATATTTTAAAGTATTGTCTGATTAAATAATGAATTCACTTCCTATTTTATTAGTCCTGATAAGAATTTATTTGTGATTGATAGAAAATGTTGCTTTTCTTTTTAAAGGCCTGTTATATATGATGTATTATTCATACTTATCTGCAAATAAAAATATTCTTATTTTACTATGTGTGTGTGTGTGTGTTTTGGTTAATCAGTATTATTTCTCACATTTTTTTTCCATAAGAGATTATGAACAATGATAAAAAAATTTCTTCACAATTCTTTTCTGTAATTTCATTTTCTTAATTATTAAATTATTACAAAATTCTGAACTCATTTATTCTGAAATCAATACACAATTATTCTGAAAAAGTTTATTTACTCATTTCCTTTAAGAATTTTAATGAATTGTAGCAAAAAAAGCACTTGAAATAAAGATTTTGAATGAAAATAAACAATTGTTAAATTGAATAAATAAATTCATATTAAATACGCACTAAAATAAAACAACTTGTTTTCGCTAGGAAAAATACGAAACATCCATATTAAAGCGTATGATTGTCCGTGTCTAAGCCGCCCGCTATTACACGCGCGCGCCATCTAGTGGCGGCGACAAAATGTGAGACACATTTTTCAACACTGAGCTGCTCCTCCTTCTGTAGCTTCATGTGCTGTGTGCTTATGGTGTAAATAGATAATGAACTGCGCAGTCTGAAAGTCCAGTACCCTGTGTTAAAAAGCATATATGCTATCCCTACACCAGCAAAGCGACCGGCAAATTAAAGCTCTCTGATTGGTCCATATTCCGGAAGTTACGTATGTGGATTCTAAGATGAACGAGTATTCGTTGAACGATTGGCACTGGCGATAGTAAACAAAAAAGGAAAAATTGTAAAGTGAGTTAAACAGTATAACAAATGTAATCAAATGTGAAAATTTGGGAATAAATTCCACATGCGGCGCAATTTTGCAATACATATAAGAAGGAGGTACAGATAAAATTATCAAATTAACCCAGTAATTAATGATCACATCAATAGATTGCTTATATAATGGTAAAGTTCATAATAATTTTCTACAATTAAATAATCATATTTATTTGGAAGAATATTTTTTAAACGATCTGCTTTCATCGTACAGCAAGTATGAATAAAGAATCATTCTTTTCGCATAAACATCAGCAGCATACGGACACATGAGTATCACATGACTTCCGGGAAAGCAAGGATAAGGACCAATCAGAGAGCTGGCAATTTGCCGGTCGCTTTGCTGGTGTAGGGATAGTTTTTAACACGCATGTTCGAGTGACTCTTCGTTATTCATAGTGAATGATTCAAGATTTAAAAATCATTCATTTGAGAACCACTCAAATTGTGAATAGTGCATGCTCGTTTGTTTACTTTTTACTAAGACTTCATCATCAAATTACCCTGTAAAAATGTGTACAGAGCGAATAAATCTTTAACTGTATTGACTTACCATTTAATAGAGACCACTTATGGTTTACTTACTGTTACTTTTTTTAGCAGTATTGTTCAAATAAATTTTTAAATTTACTTTCATAATCAAGTTAAACAATGCTGTTTCGTAAATCCGCAGAAAATATATTTAGACGTTTTCATCAGTATTCATACATTTCATATTTTACAGTAAGAGATGCTTTACATGTGAAGCCCATAGGAAATAAGATTTTAGTTCAGGTAATATTATATTTGCAGTACTTACACTTTGAACATTCACCCTTTTATAAATTATTACCCCTTAACCATCTTAAATTTAGATACCAAAAACGTACATAGGCAATATTATTAAAATATATTGGTTTTGTTAAGAACCAAACTACTGTACATTGCTTGATGAATTTTATGTAGGAAATTTTTGTTTTCTCTTTTGAGGCTTTAATCTATATTTTCAGCTTCTTATGCTTCGGATCATGACTTCAAGATCTGAAGATTTTTTTTACACAAAAAGACAGCATCTTCCTTCCAGTTAGTAGAAAATGTACTATGATCTGTTTGTGAGTGCATGAAATAGTTTTTTATGATAAAATCATTTATATTTAGAGGAATCTTTAACTTATTTACAGCTTTTAGGAATCTTTTCAATGTTAATTTCAGTTCTAGGAGCCTTTTAAAACTTTCAAAGAAAATAAAATGTAATTCCTGTGCTAAGAGGGCTTCAAAAATATATATGGATTATTAATGGGAACAGATGTAGTATACGCAACGGGCCATCACCAATTTGGCGCCAAAATCCCGTTTGGAGACCTGTTAGGCCTAAACTGCGAAATGTAAACAATAAATTGGAAAACAAACTTACTACTGGCTTTATGAAACTCGTAGGCGCACACGGGATCTTCGCTTCGCTCAGATACCCTTGCTTCACTCCGTTACGCATCCGTTCAAAAACATTACAGAAAATCCGCAGCCGCTGGCTTCGCTACATACCGCTGGCTGTTGTACAGTAAAAAAAAAGCTTCTGCTGGCTGTAGCGGTCAGTAAAACAAAGCTTATCGCAAAAAATACCATCCGATCTTAAAATCCTCCCTGCCAGAATATAAAAACCGCCAAACAACCATCTGATTTGACGAAAAATCGCCCCTTGGCGTTCGTTGCGTATACTACATGTGTACCTATTAAGGGAAGGTTGCAGATTTTAAGGTCCTTTTGATGAACATGGAAACTGCCTAAGCAATAAATTTCATTTACATTTATTGAAATTTGTAATTTAAATTTCTTTAGAAACATTTTTTTCAACAAGGTCACTAATTGTTTTTATATGTGCAGTTTCCAAAAAAAATGCATTTCAATTTCTTTTTCAATCTAGCTTTTCAAAAACATTTTTTAAATGTGTTAAGTTTTCATTTTCACATTTGTACAAGAAGCTGGAAGAATATGCCAAATCTTAGGCAGCCACTTTGTCTCTCCAAAAATACCCCCTAGAAAAAATATTTGTCACACTGTAAATATTTATATATTAAATGAACATTTTAAAAATGGATATGGTCTAGTTTTTGCCCGAAAAATAGACCATCCTTGTTTTTCCACTGTCTCAAAAGATCATAAAATTTAATTAGATTTTTTTTTTTTTCATTTAGAGCTCTATTATATTGTGTTATATTCAGGATGAGATTATCCTCATAAGTTATATTATAATGCAAGAAAGAGGATACCTATCCTTTTAGATTAATCATTGCCATATTTTTGAAAATTTTTTATACATAATTTATTATCAAATAGATCAAATAAAGTTCATATTGATATTTATGAAATTTGTCTTGATTTGTGTTATATTTTATTCTTGAATAGTTGGAAAAATTAATTTCAAAATTGTAACAAAAGACTATTAAAGAAATGTAGTGCTATCTGAAGAAGCATGTTCATTTCCTCAATAAAGGCATATCAACTAAGGTAACAGAAAAAAACAGGATCCAAGGAAAACAAGCACAGATGATTTACTTTTTCTTTCACACTTTCAGAACTAAATGTATCAGTTTAATGCTTATAAACTGTTTCAGTTTATCAATTTTTAAAAATTTAAAATTTTTTTTTTTTCACTTTCTAGTTTTTATGTTTTTATTTTGATGTCTAATGAATATAAATCAGGGGTGGGTAACCTTTTTGAGAGTGTGTGCCAAAATCAGCCAAATTTCTGACACAAAATTTTTCTATGTGCCAACCAAAATTTCTGGAGAACATATAATTTGATATCTTGATATTTGATTTGTAAGTTATTATGTAAATCGTGTAAAACTGAATGAATGAGACAAATTATGACAGGTTTTTATGAAAAAGTTTTTTTGTGAATATTTTTGTATAAGCTTGTAAGTATAACTTTAACTGCCATACATATTCACACAATTTAAAGACATTATTATTAGCATGAACACAAAAAGTTAACCTAACTGCAATTTTTTTCAACTAAGCAGCCATTAATTTTTCCCAGTTATACATTTGTTTGATTAAAACACAGTAATAGGTTATTGCAGATAATGTTTTGCTGATTTAAAATCTCTTATAAATGATGTATAAAAAAATTTCTTTATTCATTTTCGTTCAAAACTACATTTAAATAACCCTGAACAGTTGAGACTTGCAAAAGAAAAGATCAGATAAAACTAGAGACAGAAAACTTGTTGACTCTTTCTATATATAATCAATTGGACTTCTGCTGTCGTAGAACTGATGGCAAAGATTTTATATTGGGTTTATATTTAGTAACCTTGAGAAATATGCATGCACTACTAGTTTCATCTGTCAGGTTACTCCTGTTACGAGACTTAACAAAGTTCATCACTGAGAACAAAGATTCACAAGCATATGTAAGCAAAAATATGGATAGCAATGCTGCTGCAAGTTTTTTAAACAGACATAATTTTCTGGAATAGTATTTCAAGTGGTTAAAACTTTGTTTTCTGCATTTTTCTCTGATACTCCCATCTCTAATTGCTTCTTTTCAATATTTTTCTAGTCAACTTCATTGTCAACAAATTTCTGCTTCCAAATTGACCTACTCTGAAATTCAATCAACTGCATTTCAAAATATCTATGTCTATCCATGAAAATATTTGCAAGTTTTGTTCATCCAGTTTGACACTGTCTGGAAACTTAATGAACTTTGCCATCTCTTCCAGTTCTCTGAATTTAGCAAAGCTTCTAACGAACTGCCAACAATTGACTCAATAATGTTTACAAGCAGCTTTTGAAGTCATTGGTCTATTCTGTCATCCTTTGAGAGATCAATGATGTACCTCTTTAGGTTTAGGAAGTGTTTAAATCTCCCATTATCTACATTGCTCATAAAAACTTTTAATTTCATTTCAAAAGCTTTTATGTAACTGCCTTACCAGAGCCCTGCCAGGTGATGGCTGAGTGACTAGTGTGCTGGCATTCGGTTCAGATCCTGTGTGTTTGAGTTCCACTGTTAGCATGGATGTTTGTAGCCATTCAGAATCAGCTTTAAACTGTAGGTCCCGGTCGAATTATCCCTCGTGTAGCAAAAAGTTGACTGTAACACACCAAACCAACCGAGCCTCGTAACTTAATATTCAATCGATTTAAATGTACACAAAAATCTGCAAAAAACATTGGTTTACAAACCTACCAAATATCAGACAATTCTTAGAAAGACTTGTTAGTCATTCAAAAAGAGCATTGTCATCTAAGCTTTCAACAAATCATTTCAGAACCAAACCTCGGCTAAGCCAATGAACATTATTGTACATTTTCATTCCTTTCTAAGCAACCTTAGTAACTGTTTTCATCACTTCCTGGAGTTCCTTTAGGCCATCTTTACACATAAAGCCTCCTCATATATGATGCAATGAAAACCTATCAGTGGATGACCAACATCATTTATAAATCCTACCTTCACACCATTCATGTTGGGGGCACCATCTGTTGTGGTGGATACTACTTTTGAAATGTCAATTTGTTCTCAACTGCTTTACATATTTCAGCCCCAGTAGTACACTCATGTAGTCTTACAAGGGCAACCATGTTTCAATTAGGACCTGTTAGCTATTGTTTCAGCCGATAGGGGCTAATTGAAAGTAAATTTGGCAAGGACTTGTTTTGCGTGCCAGAAACAAGTCATCAGCGTGCCACGTTTGACATGCGTGCAATGGTTGCCCACCCCTGATATAAATCATGAGCTTAGAGCTCAGTATGTATACATCACATAATGCATGCACCTGTAATTTTTTTTAAACTTGTCTTCTGTTTTAAAGTTCTGTCATATATCACAAAATAAAGGAATAAGTAGTCTTTCTGTATTTTTAATGTGTTTATGAAATATTCAGCAAACATGTCAAGTTTATTATTAATTATGAAAAATTTGCCTTTATCACCTTAATGTCAGGTTGTTAAAGTAAAAACTATGAAGAATCATATTATTTTGACATTTTCTGATACATGAATGGGACATTTACTATCTTCGTCTTTATAAATATTATGTTAGTATTATTCAGGTGATTCTGACTATTTCATGATTCTTAGATCAATTTTCTTGGCTCTATTATAAGATTTTACAAGATATATCCACTTCTTTCTTTTGTAAGTTGTTTTATTACAACTAAAGATATGCAGAAATAATTTTTCTGCCACAATAACTATATATATATATATATATATATATATATATATATATATATATATTATTACTATTAAAAAAAATTATTATTTTGTATCTCTCATTGCTATGTTGAGCCCAGTCTAGTGCAATGCGACTGAGAAATTTCAGGTTAAGATTCTAGACTGTGAGAAACAGATCACAGTTGGTAGCTACTGTGCATACTAGCCCAAGGTAGCACCCTTATCCCAGGCCCACAGCATCATGAGCAGGAGTCGCTCAGGACAGCAGGCTGAGTGCCAATAATATGGCAGAACTGGAAGAATTCGGAAGAAGGATAACTTAGAATCATGGGCTAAAAAATGGATGCTCGGGAGGCTGGAAGACAGAATACCAGCGACATGCACTTATCTGGGGTAGCGAGAAAACTTGAGACCAAAAGCAAAGAGCAAGGTTAATGACTTAATTGTCAAATGCCCGGCATTTGTAAATAAATAAACAAAAATGAAGTGCCTTAAAATTGGCAAGAATTTTAAGTAACACTGCAACAACTATCTAGGAACCAGCCAAGCCTAAACTGGTATATGGTCAATTTTGAGAGGCAACAGTCATAACCCTGAGCCTGTGTCTTGCGACTCAAGGAGATTGATGTCACAAGGCATAGCCCACCCTATAGAATCTCCGTGAAGTGGTGTGCTAAAAAAGCCCTTTATTGTATCTCCCATTTAGTAGTAGACTCAAGAAAAGGTTTAGTGTTAAGTAAAGATTACCATGCTTCCTAAATGTTTTTTTTTTTTTAGATTCCCTATAGCAAAATAGAATTCCTTTCCAATTTAAGGATTTTTAATCAGTATTAAATATTTGTTTATGCTCGTAATGAAGTTACTTTATCAAGCAAATTAAAAACTAGTATTTTTGAATATTCATTTCTTTAGGAAAATTCTTATAACAGTGCTTTAGTTGTCACTGGATTTTATACAGTTTGTAACAATTATTTATAATCATGAAAGGTAATTAAAAGCAAAGAAAGTATTTAGTATGCTCACAAAATTATCTAACATGTTCTGAGGCCTAATCAATATACTTTCACTTGAGTAGCTATGTAAATATTAGATGATTATTCCCGAAAAGAGTGAAAGAGAGAGTTAAAAATTCACAGTTGATAGTTATAAGTGTTCTTAGAAAAGAGGAGTACATTATGCATGGAGGTCAAAAAATTGTATCAGTTTGAAACAGATTTAGCTCTTCCAGATAAACTTTTATATAAAATGGAAGAAAAATGAATGCTTCAAATTGGTACATGAGTTGCTGCTATAAATGGATCAGAAGTAACAAAAATAGATTAATCTTGAAAATTGTAAAAACTTCAGCGTTACATATGGACTTCAATGTAAAAAGATCTTGCATCATTTATGCTTCAAAGGGACATTTCAGTAATTCAAATCACAATATGCAATTAAAGTCAAAAATTTGTATTAAAGGTCCATTCAAAAATATGTTAGATGTTACTCCATATGTTCAACACTATTTGTGATGAATAGTTTGTTATATACAGTGCATTATATGAACTTTGTTATATACAGTGCATTATATGAACTAATTTTATTTTAGGGCTGGGTTCAAGCTATTAGGAAGCATAAAGATTTATATTTTGTTGATCTGGTAGATAGAACTTGCTTTAAAAGTCTGCAAATAGTTATTCAATCAGATTTAAATAAGTAAGCATAGTTTTATTTAATTCAAAAATATTATTTTATTTTAAAATATCATTATATATATACACATACATGCATGCATGCATGCATGCATAATATAAATCTGAAAATAATGACTTAATAAAAACAAAAACTTACAGTAATATGTAACGGTACAGGTAAATGCAAAGGATTCAAATGCCAGCATTGTTTCTTAAATAAAGTTTATTCTATGGGGCATAAATTTATGTAGATACAAATCGAATGATATTAGAGAGATGGCATCTAATAGAATATGATCATGGTTTATCAAGAAAAACATTTTAATTCTTGCCTCTTTACAAACCTTTCTTGAATGATTTGTTTTAATATTTGAGCCTTTCACAAGCCAAATCAGTTAAGTACACTTTTTGAAATTTTAGTGTCGAAGCACTTATGGACACCTAACTTTTCACATTCATAATAAATTTCCCAAATAATAAGGATTAACACCACTAAATGACAAAAAAAATTTTTTTTTGCCTTTCGAATAATAAGTAACTTTTTTCAGAAGCCAATCCAGTTAAGTCCATTCTCTAATGTAAATTGTTGCAATAATGCAATTCAAACACAGAGTCAAGTACTTGATGATAATGGTAAATCATTTAGTATTGTTTACTGCTGCAGAAGTAAGTATTTGTGAATTATTAAACAATTGTTTCAATTTTTTTTCTGTAGTAAAAAAGTAGTTTGAAGACTGAATTAGATGATAGTACTTTTTTTCACTTGCCAAATTGGTTAAGTCCCTTAGTCATGCAAAAAGTGTAGTAATAATAACGATTATTCGATGATATTCTATTGTATCACATAGATTTCATATGTTGTCAGATAAAAGCTCCATCTGCAATATTCATTTTACAATGTTAATTTGAATTTAAATTTTCAGAGGAATTTTTTGTAAAATGTATATTATTTTATTACTTTTCTCCAGTTTTTGTTTTTTGACATAACTGATATGGCCAGTGAACAGCTCATTTTTCACTAGAATGTCCAAAATTTTCATTTATAAGAAAGAGGAGAGATTCAGTTAAAAGAGCGTGAAATTTACCTTATTTGATAGTAATACATTGAATGAAAATAAAGAAAATTTTCAGCAGTGCTTAATTAAGATTAAAAAGCTGTTAGAATTAATTTTGCTAGAATGTAACTCTCAGAAGGAAACTATGCATTTATGAAGGGAATGTCTATTGATTAATGTAAATATTTATATATTTATAATAGAGGAACAATTTTTTTTCTCTCATATATATGTATGTGTGTATATATATATATCGAGCGTAAATTCTCATACTCCCTCTTAATTCGTTCCCTTCTTAATACTTACTCTAAAAATATGCAGTCAGTACAATCGTAGGCCTGTGGAATTAATGACAATTAATTACATCTAAATCCTTTATTCAATAACTATTAATTACCCCAATTCAATCCAACCATTTTTGATCTCTCATCTCGTGACGCGCACTACCCTCTCGATTGGGAACCCACGGCCGCTTTGATAAATCTTTTATTAAAACTCAAGCGGCAAACTTACGCGCATGCCCCGTGATGTCTATAGAATGTTCCGAGACGATTCCATATTATATAATAGTTTCACTCCTCAAACGCCGATGCTTGCTTCTAAAAATACACTCGATGCCTGACCACAACGCGTGTCAAGGCCACATCTCAAAAAGGGATTCTCTTTCCCAATTCACGCGAAACATTTCAATTAAGTTGTGTGAAAAAGATGGTAGCTCAGTGCCAAATAATAAATTATCCTGAAGCTCCCTGTAATTTTAGCTTGATTAATTCCTGACATATATATATACACAGAGAAAGAGAGAAATGTTATTCAGTCTTGTAATGACATCTAAAAATTATATTTTCAGTTAAACATATTTTCTCTGACAATAAAATTAATTAATTTAATAGAATTATTATTTAGCTCAAAGGGGAAAAAATATGGGAGAGAATTAATGTTGGGGTTGCAGTCCACCATTTTCAATTTTTTAAGACAGTTTGGAAACATATTTTATAATGTAAGGAGTTTTTAACCGACTCTGTTTGCTAAATATCTTCAAAATAAAAAAAAGTAATTTTTGTTTTAAACTGTTGTGTATATTTTAATTTCAGATGTCCAACATATGGTAGCTCTATAAAAGTTGAAGGATCCCTTCTAAAAAGTTCTCATAAAGGCCAAGAAGTTGAATTATTAGCTGAAAAGTGGAGCTCTTATGGATCTTGCTCATCTGTATGAAATATTAATTTTCTTAGGTTCATAATTTATGATTTCTTATTTTAAATTAAGATAGAATTACTAGCTAATGATTTTAAGTAATATTACTAGTCTTCTATTTTTAAAAAGGTACAAACCATATGTGTAACCATATTATTGTAAACCAAGTCATTACAATTTGTTTTTGTTATTTAAATATTAATTTTTTAAATTTTAAATTTATCATAACACAGTTAAATTTTTGAGCATTTAAGAATTCAAGCCTTTGACAAAAAGGCAAAAGAAAGGATAACAAGAAGTGGTATTTTTCATGAATAGTGTAATATATTGGAAAATATATCTTTGAGACTCATTCTTTGTATACTCATTCTCATGTATCATATATCTCATATATCTTTGTATACTCATTCTCATGTGTGACTGTGAAACTTATTGGTCTGTTGGATATTGGTCAAAAGAGATCCTAATTGATTATTGTTTTTGGAGTGAGATAGTGAGAAAAATTTTTGGCCCATTCAATAAAAATAGAATATAAAGAGTAAGAAATAACCGACATGGAAGGAAGGCTGCTTTGAGAGGAAGCTGATATAGTTTCAGAAATAAAAAGTAGCAGATAAAGATGGCTAGGATCAAAACAAGTGAACAAAAGATACCTGGAGATTGTAGACCCAAAGGATGTCCAGGAGGAAGGCTGAACACTGTAGTAGATGAGATAAAGAAAATGCCAATGTAGATGACATAAAGAACAAAGCCAAGAACCGTAATGAAAGGAGATCTGTATTAAGACAGGCTTAGGATCCCTTGGGAGGACACTCAAAAAATACTGTGTCAGTTTAAAGTAAAAGCATGCTAAATCTGCACATCAAGAAGTTCTACACTGAGAAGTTTTACTTAAAAATAATAAAAATGAGGTAACTGGTTCATTCTAAAGAAGTCACGACAATACGATAACAGTTTGCTTCCAAAACTACTTAACTCTTTATTATAATAGCTGTTTTACAAGCTATTTTCTTTCTGAAAGTTTTATTTTCTTGTGCAAATTTTATTTATTTCCCATCAGTTTGAAATATATTTTGACATATCTTTTCATTTTTATGTAGGATTATCCTTTTGAATATCGAATAAAGTACACACCAGAATATATTAGACAATTTCCACATTTAAGGCCTAGAACTAGGAAAATTTCCTCAATTCTAAGAGTCAGAAGTAACGCATCTTTTGCAGTTCATCAATTTTTTCAGGTAAAAAATATATTGAGTAAAATAAAATTGTATACATATACAGACACTACCTTACTTATGAACGAGTTTCATTTCAGATGGCCGTTTGTATCTTAAATTGTTTCTAACTCATTATTAAATGTAATTTTAAAATAACTGTGCTCTTCACCCCTATTTCAGTATGATAGACTGTATTGTCAATAAAATTCTATACTTTTTTTTTCATCCTAAAATATAATATACTGTACAGCAGGGGTGGGCAGACTTTTCCAGGGTACAGGCTAATTCTAATTTTTTCAAGGTGTTGCGGTCCACCCAGTGACGTAGGTGTGGTGAGCTAAAAAAAAAGGTCTACAATATTCATTATAACTTAATAATAAATACGGAATATGTACTTACCTACATAACTACAAGAAAAGAAACTTACTCTTTTAAAACCACGTTTAAAGCAAATTACGTCAGTGTTCCATAAATCTGTTTCTTTTAGTATGCGCGTCTTAGGTCTTAGTAAAGGCGGTCACTCCAAAATGTCTTGGTGGTCTACCGGTCGATCATGATGTACTTAATGCCCACCCCTGCTGTACAGTATTGTATTTAATAGGCTACCATATTTTATAGTTTGCTATTTTTCACGACTATCTAATCTCTTTACTCTCCATTGAGATGGCTTGCTGCTTTTTACTGCTGCTACAATCTTCACTTACCTTATGCTTACTATTAACCATCATAGATATAGGATGGGCGAAATATTTCACGCTAAAATCAAACGAATAACTTGGAGCACAGGAGAACTGTTACCACTAGCATAGATACAAAGGACAGGGATGCTGGGCTTGGCACATGCTACAATACGGCAGATATTTGTACTTAACAGACGAGGGGCAAAGCAAGCACTCCGAACAAAATATGAGTTGTGATCTGGTCTGCTCATATCAATGTTCGTAACAGGAACGTTTGTAAGTCGGGTGGTGTCTGCAATAATTTTTTAAAATATAACTGCAAAGATCTTTTAGTCTTATAAGTAACAATTGATAAATTAAAAAAACATTATAAATATTTCTTAAGATAAAAACTCTTCATATCAATTCTATTTGTTTTATGCTATTTGAGTAAAAATGTAGATATATGCTTAAACTAAAAATAAATATAAAGCTATGTTAACTAAAATTTTATACATACATACATACATACATATGTATATATATGTGTGTGTGTAAGTAAATTGAATTTAATTCTTTTGTGATGTGTTTTTATATAGTTAACTGTGAAGAGAATTATTGCTGAATCATTGAATTAAAATGTTTAATTGATTTTGTAGATCTACACTATTCTTTTAAATATATAAAGTTTAAGAACATTTTTTTCTCACATTACTGAAATATCCTGTATGTAATTTTAATTTTTATTCCTTTAATCCTGAAACTAATTCACTCCTTTCTCCCATGTCTGCTGAATTTGAATTTATAATTTCATTTTTTTTTTCTGATTCTTATGAATCTTTCTTTTTCATCATCAGCAAGACAGCCTGGTACAGGCCAAGGCAGTCCCAGTCAGTTTTCTCCATCCAGCCCAGTCAGACAACAATATCCTCCAACGATTAATTCAAATGATCTTAATATGTCTCTCGACACAATCAATTTATCTAGGACATGGTCTCCCTCTTCTGGTACCTTCCATTTTATAAAAAGTCAGTTTTTTAGCAAGGTCAGTGTCTTCATATCTATAAACATGGCCAAGCCATCTGATACAATAAGATTTAATTACCCTTATATTTGGTTGCCTATATTTAAGGTATAATTCATGGTTATTATAACGAACTATCCAGATGTCATTTTTTCACACCGTACCATAGATTCTAGAATCTTTCACTCAAAAATTAAGAGCTTATTCTCATCAGATGGTTCTTATGAATAAATGTTAAAAATCTAAGCAGTGAAAAAATCTTAATGTTATTTTTGTTTGTTTTATTGAGAGAGGAAATTTTATTCCAGTGGCAAAGGAACAAGCACATGATAAAAAATTGCTGAAATCTTCTAAGGCATTTTTATAAGTGTTAATTAATTGTAAAACAGAACTTTTTATTGTATTGAAGAAATATAATCCCTTAATATCCAAAACGCAAATAACAGGATCTTTATTTTATACTGTAATTCAAGAGTTACTTTCATTACTTTTTGAATCTAGAAGAATTTTTTTTTGCCTACAGATTAATCAAGGATTCATTAAGGAAATATTTTTATATATAATTGCATATCTTTAATATTATTGAAATATATTATCTATTTTCAGAATGAACAATTTTGTTTTATTCACACCCCTATCATAACTCAAAATGATTGTGAAGGAGCTGGTGAAGTATTCTCAGTACAGGTAAAATATATAGACTTTTTATGAATTTCTTTTAAAAAATCTCTAACGAAATAAAGGAAAAGTTTCTTTATAATAGAAGTTTTTTTACATGTAAAATATTACATGTATTTTAGGATGAGTAAAAAAGAAACAAAAATTGTTATGGAGACAGCTTATTATTATAACTAAACCAGGTGGCCCATGCGAAAATTTCACATACTAATAAAATATGATTAATTTTATAGTGAGGTTGGTGGTTTGTAGCGGGATGAAAGAAGAACTGTTTAATTTATAGCCATTGTTAATTTGTCAAATAACAATGCTGCACAATAATAATACAAAACCAAGTACAAAACATCTTAGGACACAATATTCAAGGTGAAGCAGAACACTAAACAGGGGGAAATGAGATATGTACACCTCAGAACACATTTGTAGACAATATTAAAAGTTGAGTATGGCACAAACTCATGGAAGATGTGACATTTACATTACTAAACCTCTTTGTACACATATATGACCATGCCATATCGATGCATCCAGGGTGAGAACTCTAGGGCAAAAAGCCAATTTTTAACTCAATTTTAAAACAAACAATACAATGTGTAATTCTAAATTAACAATTCATCAGGAAGCAGAGAACTTAATCTTTAAAATGGTACCTCACTTATTGATTTTGGTTCAGTATGATGGGAGAAAAAGGGATCATCACAAAAAATCATCTTCTAGAAATAAAATATATTATATTAGAAATACTATAAACTCTCTATTCACAGTCTTTGTTTTATATTTAGGCAAATATGTATATAAATTACAAAAATAATTTTTTTGAAAACTTCTTTTCTGAAAAACTTTTTTCTGAAACAATGAGTTTTTATGCTGCAGAAATAATCATTCATATCAGTTTAGAAAAGAGATAATTCACCGATTCTCTTTGCATGTATGACTTAAGACAAAGTCTGTAAAACTGATCGACAACTACATTTATCAAACTGTTTTACATTTTCTTTATAAACTTATGATTAATAAATGTGTTTATGACAACTGATAAACAGATCAATTCATGTTTACAGCTATAAAATTTTTATAATTATATTTGATAGTACTATATGTGATAGAAATTGAAACACTAGACGAAACTGATATAAAGTCTTCAATCAGAAACACTTCCATGTATATATTAAGAACAATTTAGTATAGCAGTGTCTAACTAAAATCATCATCTCCTATGAAGAACTTTGTGAGAATAATCATGAGCACATGAAAGAACTCTTGAATACATATTTAATATACACATCATGTGAACATACATTAAAGGAGTGGAGAATATATACATCATGTAAAATACATTAAAGGAGTGGAGTTGGGAGGGGGAGGGGCTCTCAAAAATTTATTTTGATGTAAACAAATTTCAATTGTGAAAATTGTGAGATTGTTGCATTAATATATTGTTACAAATCTAAAAAAGGTAATATAATACATTATGTATTTCATTTGATGGTCATGTAATACATGTTTTATTTTATTACTTTCCTTTGTTTATTCTCATATTTTAATTTTTTCCAGTTAAAACAAAAATTTCCAAATCAACCTGAGCCTAATGATGCATCTGATAGTGAAAGTGAATCAGACAAAACAATGGAACAAGAAAAGATGCCTTCACTAAATAATGAAGTAGATCTTAATGAATTTTTTGGTGTTCCAACTTATCTCACTGTATCTGGACAGCTGCATTTAGAAGCTATGGCTTGGTATGTGCATTTTAATTTTTCATGTAATGTGTCTGATTGAGCATGGAGTAATAAGAATGTACGTCTGTATTTTAATCGAGACTAATGTTTGGTACCATAATTGATCATTCAAATATTAGTAAAATAATTTTGTAATGCATCACAAAGTTTTCCTTTTTATTTGCTTATTTGTTTTATTTTTCTATGCTTCCCCTTTTAAACAACTTACATATCACTTTCAGATGAGTAATCTCCATCACTTCATTAGATGGATTATTAATTAGAAAGATCGCATATGAACATAAACCATAAATTGTAAGCTAACTATTTCTTAGTTTTGTTAATGTTAAACCTTTGTAAGCAAGTTTATGGTGACTTAGTTTTCTGGTTTTTTAACTATTTTCATTACTTGCTTATATTATACAATAATAAGCATATAAGGAAGTTTCCCAATGGTACTTTTGTGGAAATAAACCTTCTAGGTTCTAACAAGTCTAAGTTAATTTTGCTAAAATGTATTAAAAAACTAAAGGAAGATATTTTCCCCTTGATAGCAGAGTACCTTATAAATTGAAAATTCTATGGAGCACACCCGAATAGAAGGATCATATATGCAAAGAAATTTATTTCCAGTGCACTAAGCAGCCATAGACCTAGGTTTTGCCTTAGTTTTAGGCTTTGTAGCATGGCGTAATGGACAAGCATGCTAGAGAGAAAGGAATTTTTAAAAAAAATGAAATTATTCCAAATTTTTGCTGGTGACTGACAAAATGCAGCCCATCAGAGAAGTCACATACACATAAATATTCATTTCCAGTGCAGTGAACAGCCATGGACCTAGGTTTTGTTGTCATTATGGGCTGAACAACATGGTGTTACAAACAAGTATGCTAAAGGGAAAAGAATTCCAAAAGCGGAATCACTCTAAACAATTGCTGATGATGGAAACAAAGTATTGTCATCAATATGGCTTACTTGTTGATCTTGCTATACTGAGAAATTAAAAAGGGCAAAACCTATTGCAGTCACTATCTGATGCTGTATGCCTGCAGAAGAAGAAATGAGTATGCAGATTTTTCCTTCTGTAAGCAAATCACCAACACTGTGATAATGTAATATAAAGTGAGAGCCTTTCCACAGCTAGTTAGTTCACTCACTCGCTGTTGTACCCACTTAACTTTAGATGCTGATTGAAGAATAAAGTATTTCATTTTTAAATGAGTGCTTGGTTCACTGAAGAATATTCTTACCTCGAGCATATCTTAACCACTTACCAGTTTCATTTTTCTGCTATATTGTGACCAAAAAGTAAGCATATTACTTTATAAAAAATTTTGTATTCAAATCGATTATATGAATTCAAATGTGAAGTCAAAACTGTTACAAGTATTGCATTTATTAATATATGATAATTTTTAATTACGGAGAAAAATATGGCATTTTTACTTAAAGTTTGCTTTTTTCTGATGTAGGGGCTAAACTGGAAAGAACACTTTACAGAAAATAAATGTGAGAAATGATCATGTATTTCTTAAATAGTTACATTTTTATTTCATTTCAAAATTCAGCCGTGGTATGATATATTTTAAACATGGAGATAAGCAGAGTCCAATATCACAATCAGGACAAATAAAGCTGATTTCTTTTCTGACCCGTTTTCCACTGTCGTTCCTTTTCGAACAACATACAAAGCACTGCCTCGTTGGTCTCAGTTTCTTTTCAGTGGGAGAAATCACCTCTATAAAGTGTTTTCTGTTATGAGCCACTCACAGTCACCTATTCTTCTTTTATTTTAGCACAAAATTAGAAAGAAATATTATTCGCAACGCGTAATACAATGAACAAGTACAAACAATATCGCTCAATTTTCCTGCCTAAATAAAAGCAGTAAAACCTGTTCTTGAACTGGTTTTACCATCCAATCTCTCCTGAACTACTAGAGACATCCATTAGAAACACTGCAAAGTAAAAAAAAGGTTAAAAAGCCAGGCAAATCAGTAGGCAAATGGTGTAGGAAAATACACTGCCCAAGCGGTGTATGGGCAAATCAAGTCCCTTTTTGCAGCACCCAAGCAGTGTTTGGGCAAACTGCTAAGTGGTTAAGTTAATCAGATATCCTTTCTAAAGTAAAATCTTAATGAAAGAACTACTGAATACTGCATATGAATTTATTTTTAATATATGTGTAAAAATTTAATTTATTCTTGTTCTAAGAAATTTTAAATGTTATTTTACAGTTTTTGACATCTTATTCTTTTTATTGCAGTTTGTAAAACAGATTAATGCATTAAAATTTGTGAAAAAATATATTCAAATAATTTTATATGAAAGAATAGTTTAATGCTATAGTAAATTATTATTATTTTTTTAAAACAGTGCTCTAACTCGTGTGTATAATTTTGGGCCTGTGTTTCGAGCAGAAAATTCAAGTTCAAGGCAACATGCTAGTGAGTTTCACATGATAGAAGCTGAAATAGCATTTATTGACACTGTTGAAGAATTAACAAAAGTAAGAGATTTATGTTAATAATTTTGAATATAAAGTATTTTTCACAGACCTTTAATTAAATAATGAATAATATTCATTTTCAGTGTGTAGAAAAGTGTATTAAATATGTAGCTAAGTCAGTTTTGGATAACTGCTGTTCAGAAGTACAGTTTCTTAATGAAAATGCAAATCAGCAAGAATATTTGAAGAAGATAATAACAGATCCATTTATAGTGTAAGGTTTCAGAGTTTGTTATTTTTAAGAACAAAAAGTAAAAATTTTAGTGCATAATTATGTTAAAAAAAGTAATTATAAAACCATCCTTACAGGATGTCTTACAGTGAGGCTATGGAAGTGTTAGATACTAATAAAGACAAATTAAAAGTTCCTATTCAAGTAAGTATTTGCTTATTTTAATGTATACATTAGTGATTTAGTTGTATGAAATATGCTGGAACTGAAGGGTATGCAGTTCTTGCAAATACCATTCAAATTTTTCGTGATTGATTCTAACAAAATAAATGGATTTGTGAGTTAATATGAATGCTTAGAACTACCAAATTTATGTAGTTGTGTGAAATCCTCCTTACAAGGAAAACAATTCTTAATATAGATAATGTATAGATAAATATATTTTCGCTCATCACTCAACTTTTTATTCTATACTAAATTCTTTACATCTTCTTCACATTATCTTTAAAATTTTAACTGAAAATATAGAACAACAATCAATATTTAGTGCTTTTTTTCTGTTACAACAGTCAACAATCAAGTTCAGGTGTATATGAAAGTGAATTTTTTAACCCTTATAAATAAATATATATATATATATATATATATATATAAAACTCACTATCTGACTTTGAAACCTTTTTTTTTCATTAGTTACTCCATAATCATTATTTATCACTAAAAAGCAGCATTCATGTTACCACATCTATCAAAATACAAAGTATTGCCAATAATAAAGTCTAAAAAACATTTTTATACTGTAGGCTATTTCAGTATTAGGAACAGAATGCAAATTAGAGTATTACTGTTTCACTTCTGAATGTTAATACAAATTTATAGAAACAAATTATGCCTCTAGAAATCAATAGACTGTGATTCTAAAATTTAACATTTATTTCTAATAATTATGTTGCAAACAAGTTTTTTAGGTTTAGTATGAACATCTACTGCATACAGATGAGTGAACTATATGTGGCTATTATATCAACTTTTAAATTGTTGCATTTTGTTTAACTTCATAGTAGGATATATTATATTTATTTCAGAGGAATTTTGGAAAATAATAAACAAATCCATTTTCTTTACACTGTCTTGCTTGCAGTACATTCAAATTAAAAGAATTATCACATGCTTTTTCTAACAAATTTGTAGAGAGTACTCTTTAACCCAGGGGTTCCGAAACTTATTTGGTCTACTTCCCCCTTTTCAAAAAAAAAAATAAAAAAATTACTCAGTGCCCCCTGGAACTTTACTTTCTTAAGTGAACAAATGGAGATGCAGTGACAATTTTACGTCCTTTTATGTATCTATATTTCTACCTATGTAATACAACATAGTAAAGAAAGATGCTGTTGCAATTAAGACACCTTGTAACTTGAAATTACAAAATTATTTATTAAAATCAGCCATAGTAACATTCACATTGCACACAGAAAATAAAGATAGACCATTTATTTTGAAAGTGGTGAAAGTCCATTTTTTGTTGTTTCGAGAAAATCAAAGATTAGCATATTAGTCAATTAAAAAATAAACAAATATTAAGACATGCTTAATTTGCATAATTTACATTTAAGCGAGATCTCATGGCTTTGCCATAGTCTTGTCTCCTTGCAATAAGTAAAGTTATCTTCGACACGTAAAATAAAACAAATGTAACAACGTAACCCTGCCATCTATGTCTATGGAAATTGGACTTACATCACTTTCATAATCAATCACTATGCAATTTCTTTTATTAATGAATTTTAAATTCAACAAAGCATTGGCATTTTTTAAGATATTAAATATTAATTAGTTATTAATAAAAAGTTTACGCTAAATTAATCACAAATTATGTGATATCACCTTTTTTTTTTTTAAATGGACATACACCACTTTCAAAATAAATGGTCCAGATAACGACGGTTAACATAAAAGTAAAAATTATGAATAAAATTAAACTAATGCTGAGGAGGAGAGTGAACTTGGTGCACTGCTATCCATTTATTAATGTTCGGCTCTATTTTTGTCAGCAGCATACTTAAATTGCCACAATTAGCTATTTGTAGTCGGTTCTTTTTTTAGTAGTACTATAGCCCATGACACAGGATAAAGCATCGGTATCTGTTTTTGCAGCCAGAGCTGTTTGTGGCTGTGTTTGAATTTAAATTTAAAATCCTCATTTTGCTCTTTTAGTTCTTGTAATTTTGGAGATTCTTATATGTTTTCATAAAAAAAAAAAAAAAGAATCTAAACCCAATATGAATGAACATACCCAATTAACCCATTCTTATAATGAGCATACCCGACCAGGTATGTTCATTTTAAAAATGTCTTCAAATCGTTGATTGGAATCAGAGTGGACAGCCTCCAAGTGTGACAATAGATAAGCAAGTCTTCATGTTTTTCTACTGTTGATAAATGTGAAAACTGGTTGAATTCCCCTCGTCCTAAATTTCATTTGTACAGAATTACAATTTGTTGTTCATCTTATTGCCTTTTAAGTTTAGATTTGTTTAATTTAATTTATTAAACAAGTCTGTCAATTAAGCTATGCCATTTTTGGAATCGATTAAGTTGGCTCGTAAACCTCATCTTTGTTTTCAAAGAAATTTAGCACTGAGTTAAAGAGTTTATAAAATCGATCCAGTCAGGCATCTTTTGATAGCCAAAGAACTTCTCAACAAAATTGCAAACGATTTAATTCTTCATCATCTTCAATACTAAGTTGTTCAAATAATCTGTCATTAAATGAACTGCTTCTGATTTTGTTCACTGCTTTTATGACATACTCTAAAGACGTATGTAAGCATTCACTCAAATATTTGGCAACTAAATGTTGACGATGAATGACACAGTGTACACCGAATACATTTGGGGACCCCTTTTTTTAAATATGCAAGAGGACCCCTGTAGTGTCCTATCATCGATGGAGCATCATCAGTAGCAACTGATAAGATATTTTTGAGGTGGATCTCTTTTTCTGTGAAAAAGATACAATTTTGCTTTTCACACAGCATAAATCAAAATTTGTTTCTAAATTACACTTGTTGTTAGAAAGATAAAAAAATGAATAAAAAGTAATTGAATGCATAAATACAACCTTTACAAAAGAGTCCCTACACCTCTCTCACCGACTAGCCTAGAACTACTGAAACTTATTATTCCCTTCTGGAACCAATGGTTCAAATTTTCCTTCTTACAATACAAAAGTTTCAAAAAAATTTTTAACACCTGTGTTCTCTTTAGCACAGAGACATTAGGCAGTTATGTAAAACTTGTATTACCACTGTGAGAGTAACTAAGATACCAAACATTTTAAATTCATTTAGTAAAAAATGTTAAAATAATGTCATGAAACTCAATAACTTAATATTTTTAAAAAACTTAGGGAATGATGGACCACAAAACAATCAAGATTTATGGAATTAAATATACATTTTTAAAATATCACTGTAATTTTTTTATCACATATAAAAATTTCCTGAAACAGAACGTAATATCCATTAAATAGGATGATTTCAATAATTTTCTGTACGACTATTTCAGATAATGAAAATGCATTGTTATTCTTTTGCAGAGCAATTCTTAAAGTTTCTTCTGTAAGATAATTCATGCTCTCAGAGTCAAAGGACATTTTGAAAAGTTCATATGGAGATTTCATTGCCAATTCAGCCTGGGTGTCTTCAAGTGTTTATATTTCTTTGGATTCAATAGCCAACAATTGATTTACTTTTTTCCAATTAAATAATTTCCTTTTGGCTTTTTTTCCCCTTCAATTTGTCCCCATCCATACTTGTATCGTCTTCTGAAATATCATTTGTAATGGGTCTTTTTCTCTTACATTTTATTTTATTTTCAAGATTCCTACCTTCCCACTGTTTGACTTTCAGTTCAACTTATCCAGAAACATCCATTGGAATAATTTCATCTACAGCATTATCTGCAATATTTTCGTCATCAGTTACCTGACCAGGATCGGGGGCAAACAGATAATTTTGCCTTCATCTGAGTATTCATCAGAATCCGAAGATTGCATATAATCTAAAGTTTCTTGAATCATCAAAAACTTTTTCGCTATTTTTTAAGATTAAAAAAATAGTTTTAAATAAACCTCTCTACATGAAAATGTGTCTGGGTACTTCCTGATCCCTTACTCTTCACAGAGATAGATATACCAGCAAGACTACAAGGTAAAGGTACCAGTAGTTGACCATTTAAGGGAATTGCTCCATATAAATTGTAATACAACTACTGGATTACACTGAATCACAAAAAAGCATATACAGTGGTATCTTGACTTACGAGTTTAATTCGTTCCATGACGGAGCTTGTAACTCGAAATACTCGTATCTCAAATCAATTTTCCCCATTGAAGTGAATGGAAATGCCATTAATTCGTTTTGGGCTCCCTTAAAACACCACAATTTTTTGTTACATGTTTTTAAATAAGAAAAATGGGCTTATAAACGACGAACATTGTATAAAAATGCAATACAATAGAATGTACTGCAATAAATTTTTTTTATTAAGTATAATGTACAACATTTACCTTGGAGATCAGACTTGAAGATGCTGATGGAAGAGGAGGAGAAAGGCTGAACTGAAAAATTAAATCTTAGTCGTTGATTTTTTACCTTTTCGCCCCGCTTTCTTTACTTTCGCTTTTATTACCAGCTACTCTCTTAAAGTGAACGAGTGAGATACGGAAGCTGGGCAATTGTTGTATCGTTCACTGTGGCTGTAATGTCCAGATTCTTCTTTCTGAGAATCCGTAGAAGGGGGTGAACTTGCGATCCTAGGACTAAGGTCATTCCTTCCCTTATACCCATGGGAGTTCCAGTGTGGGGGAGAGAATTGAAGCTATCTCTCTGCGAGAGAGGTTGGGTACTGTTTGGTTTCAGAGGGCAACTCAAGTTTGGGCAGAGCAAGCTACCTCGGGTGGTAATTGTTCAGTGTTAATCTCTCGGTTTAAGACTGGATAGTAGTATCAGAATAATATGTATACAATTGTATAATAATTGTACATAAAGGTTGTAAATATTATATGCTGCTTGTGCTCTCGTTTGATGAGCACATAACATGGCATTTGCTGCTCAAACTAGCGGTGGGATATCTGAAGCTTGCTCGTAACCTGAATTTTAACTCATAACTCGAAGCAAAAAATCTACCGAAAGAATGTTTGTATCTCGAAAAACTTGTAATTCGAGACACTCGTAAGTTGAGGTACCACTGTATTAACATTATCTTAGACCCTTCCTGAATGAGCATTTTAACTGTAATTTTTTGTGAATGAAGATTTAAAATATTTTTTAATCCGTTTTTGGAAACTCCGTTTCTGCATTGACCATCAAAATTTAGTAGTTGACCTGCATTGTTTTGGTAGTTGACCACCATTAAAAAATAACAATTAAAAGATTTCAATAATTAAAACTACAGTACTTAAGTAGTATTATTATTTTATTTTAATAATTAATTTTAAAAACAACTTATACAGTTCACAATAAAATTTAAATGTATAACAAAACATTTAATTCTTAAGATGTATTCCAGATAAAATCTATTTCAGGCACAGCATATATATTTTGAGTTTTATATTTTGATCTTCTTGATTGCCTATCCAAATGTTGGATGAGAATCAAAACTTTTTCAGTTTTTCGGTAGGAATTTGTTCTGTAAGTAACTGAAATCCATGCTCAAAAAATTCCTTGCTATGCAATTCATTAATTCATGATTTTCAGATTTGGTTATTTCTTTTTCCGATATTTTAACTGCTTGTGGATTCGACAGAAATAATCCACATTTTCTAAATCTGTTGTTTAGAACAGAATGAGTTACACGTTTGTCAATTATTTCTTTGAGAAACTTTGAAGAATTCTTTTTCTTTAAAATCTGACCATAGAGTTTCTCAACCCTCTAATCATGAACTTTCTTTTTCCAACCTTCCTTTAGTGTTCTGAATATTGCAACATCCATCGGCTGTAGAATATGTATCGTGTTTGGGTAGATGGCAACCAACACAATCCCATTACTTCACAAAATTTGCCTTTTTCAAAACTTAGGTGAGATGAATGGCCGTTCATAAAGAATATCACTGGTAAAGTCAATTTATTTATTTATAGCCATGGGGGAAAGAGTAGCTATGAACTCAAAAAAAGCTTCACACATCATCCATCCTGAAAATTAACCATAATAATAATTATTATTAATTCAGTTAAGAAATTTGAATTTTGTCCCTGACATATATTATTTTCTTATTAATATTGTGTATAGTTCACATAACAGCCACTCTTGCTTAGTTGCATTTACAACAACAACCCTATGATTAGACTTACTTTGAAATTGAGCACGACCAACTTTAAAAGTTGACCATCTTAAGTGTTAGTAGTGGATTGGGTGGTCATCCACTAAAAAAATGGTTCATTTATGCATATAAATAAAATTACTTTGTCCATTAAAGTTTTTCAATCAAATAAATGGAATACAAATTGTTAAAAAAATTAACCTCCGGAAGTTAGTATTTGACCACCCCAGTCCAGGTTTCAGTAATTGACCCCCAAGAAACAACAGATTTTAACATTATGGAATAAAACAAACCTATTTATCATTTATAACACACTATTTAAAGATAAAAAGTTAAAAAAAGGAACTTACCAAAATTTTACACATGGTAATAATTGTTACAAAAAGTGTTGCTCTAAACATGCATATGAAAAAAATAAAAGAACACTGATTTACACATGTATTAGCTCCAGAGTAACTCCCGCCATTTTTACTCATGCATTGTAAAGTTGAGTTTCACAGTTTTGACCACAGATAGTGATAACCTGTCAAATAGATCTGTTTAAAAACATTAATATTACTACAATCCTTATTTTTTACATTTTTTAAAGCAATCAGTCAACTTCTGGCTCATGATCAACTATTGGTACCTTTACCCTAAAGATAATGAATCAGTAGTAACAAACTTGTGTTCCATGTGGCAGACAGGAAGTGAAATCCACTAGTCAGACGACAAGATTAGTCAAATCTCCCATTTTGGGACCTTTTAAAATAAGTGCTTTGAAATCAGTGTTAAAATATTTCATTTGATTTCCGCTTGCAATGCAACATTCACAGTGTTATTGCTATTCATTTTTCATAAAAAGCAAGTTGTCCACATATACAGTGGAATCTCGATCGATCGTTTTCGGAATCCTCGTTTTCCCGCATGTGTTGTTTATTTCACCCAGTCCCGAAGATCATATTGCTTTGTTGTGTTCCCGCATCGATCGTTTTCCTGTATTTATCGTTCAGTTCAGTCAGTCCCTTGAAAAACGATAGATCAAGATTCCACTGTATATATATATATATTTTCTGAACTTTTTTACTAATGCAAGTAGAATTTGTCAATTTTTCACATATTTACAGGACTGTAAAATAAAGGAATTTTAAAGTTGTCCTTCTGAAAAAAATTCACAGTATACTTTGTACCGTTAAGATACAAATTTTAAAAAATTTGTATATATTTTAATATTACGTTGAGAAAAAAATTATAATTGAAGGTTCCCAAAATTAATGGATTAATTTACCCCTTTCTTGCTACTCCTTGTTATAATTTTAATAACAATTTATTCTATCTTTCAGTGGGGTGATGATCTTGCTGCTGATCATAAAAATTTTCTAGTAAAATATTGCAACAATAATCCAGTGTTTGTGACTATGTTTCCCTCATCATTGAAGCCATTTTATATGAAAAATGATGTAAATAAAAAGGTAAGATTTTGAAACTTAAAAAAGATAAGCATATTCATTTTTTGTTATATTAATTTTAATTGTATATTTTTAACTGTTCAAAAATAATTAGCAGAAATGTGACAGTAATATAAAGTTCTTTAATTTTTCCATAGAGACATCAGTGATGTGTTCTATACTTCAATACTTCACTTTCTGAAAAATTTCCTGATATTGAATGTATGTACCCTATACATTCAATATCAAGAAATTTTTCAGAAAGTCCCCAAAAAGTAAAAAAAGTCACAAAATTGACTTTCAGGAACTCAGTAAATACCATTATTTCATGTATTTGTGATGCATTCATTTTATAATATTATGTGATTGAAATCCAATTGCTTATGAATTTTTTTACCAGAGTAATATAAAATGATAGAACATGGAAAAGTCTTGAACTTGTACCCTCCTCTTTGGCCATTGTTACTGTTTATGAGTAAAACAAAGTTTTTTTTAACTTCGGCAATATTCGATTTGAATAATTTCTTTTATAACATGTATCTGCAAAGGTGATCAATATATTACAATAACAATAAAGTAAAAAATGTCAAATGCTTGATTGCTTTTATTGAAATATAAATCCAGCTTTAACTGCTTTTAAAAAAATATTAATTGTTCATAGCTGGACATTGAAAATCAAAAACTGAGCTTGAAGCAGAAATTTTATTTCTTCCTTATACACTCAAATACAGGCAAAAATCATTATTTGAAATATGTATACTTCTAGTTCAATTTTTCAGTGTGTGTGTTTTTATATCCTGGCTCAATTAAAATAGAACAAGTGGAATAATCTTCAATTTTATAAAAAAAATTTACAAAACTATATTAAGTTTTTTGACATATTTGGTGGCTAAAGGTGCTTCATCTTGACCACATATTGTCTTCAATGTCACACAATGTCAACAAATCGTAAACACAAAATTATTTTTATTTTTTAACGGTGCAAACTAACTGGACCCTCTTGTCATATAGATGCGACACTGAGTCAGAATTTTCAAGGCCACCATTGAAAGCTTTCAAAGCTTTTGATGTCATTTACAAACCCTCATAATTTATTCTTTATTTCAGGAAGCTTACTGCTTTGATCTATTTGCTCCATTTGGAGGTGAAATATGTGGTGGCAGTCTTAGAGAAAATAATGAACAAACTTTGAAGACTAATGCAGTTTTAGGAAATTCTTCTTTATCATGGTAATGTATTTATCACAAAATTAATATGATGATTAATATAATATATGAAATTAAGAACCAAAAGTTCTGAATTCTAGAGGCGATACAACAATATGAAACAGTATGTATCTATAACAGTATGAAAAATTTGTAGTGAAAATAAATAACAGTTCAGATTTTGGCAAGTAAAAAACAAAATAGTCAAATATTTAAGACAATATGAATAATGAGCAAAGTGCACTGAAGCTGATATGAGGTAAAAGACTTGTTTAAGTAAAACCAAATAACTGTTAGGATCACAACAGAAAGGAGTGAGAATGGAATATTTATATGTAATTTACTGCACATGAATAATGATGTTACTTATATTATATCCTAAACTTAGTTTCAAATGTTTTTAATAAATGAAAGCTTGTAAGAAAAAAATGTATAGACTTGTGGTCTTTAATATGTGATCCACATGTCTTCCAGACCTGCAGAGTCAGTTCATATGATTTAAAGTTACAATTCATCAAGGCAGGAAGAAAACATACTCCTGCAAATTGAAAATGCTAAGGGAAAAATTTTAACTGCCTTCTTATTTGGCATTTTTACCACATTTTTATTAACTCGTTTTCTTGTTTGTCCAGTACAAATCTTGTAATTGATTTTTAACTAACTTCCCGACTAGCTAGACATTTCAAACTTTTAGAATAGCTCAGAACATAATGACAATGCATTCTTTTAATACTTTTAGCCTTTTTTAAGCAGAAAAATCCACAAGGTAGCACTTCGATAGAATTCAATGCTTGCACTTTTGCATAACGGAATTTGACGATTTTGAAAATGGAATACATGTGAATTTAGTTTGTTTACAAAAATATTGTGCGAAAAATTTTAAAAAATTATAAAAGTTAGCAGTTTATAAAGTCTGTGGATAGTGGAAATGACTAAAATTCTTATAATTGCTCTCTTTATTATGCATTTGATCATTTTCTTTCAAGTTGATAGGATAATTCATCAAAAAAATTTTTTAGAAGTATTTATTAATACATAGACAAAGAATTTTCAAGTTTATATGATTCAACAGAAAATTTAAAAATGTGGTATATAAAAGGCTCTTTTTATCTAGTAATTATTTTACTATACCAACTCTAATGTGTAAAAGTATTGTAGATTGTAACTCCAAAAGGTTTCAAACCCTTTCTGGCATAAAAAGTAAATGTAATGTGCCTCTAAACTATTTTTTGCAATGGTGTTAGTTTTTTGTCTGGTAACAAGAATAAATAGAAGCAAAATAACTAAAATTAATACTAAAGGTAGAGTTATTTTACAAAGAAAATTAAAAATGAAAACAAACATGTTTCTGACAGAAGAGCATCAGGTGAACACTTTACAAATTAAGGGTTAAACCTATGTTGCTTCAGTCAAATTAAAAGAATATCACATCCTTGCTGAAATATATCTTATTAGCAACGAATTTTGCTTCCGATAAAGTTGTAAACAAGTTCTCTCTTTTTTTTTTCTGTCTCATGAAGTAGGAAGTACATATTATCTCAACATACTACAGAAATTCATTAGACAGACATGCTCCTACACATAAATTTATTGGCCTTCAGTCCTGAAAGGTTGAAGCCTCCTACTCTGGATTTCAGACTTGTTTGAGACATTTAACTACTTCGCAAATCACATATCAATCACTTTTTTATTCTCTCGTTACCCCAAAGATGTAACTTTTAAAACTGCTTATGCACAGATGTTGTGTCATTGGTTGAGAGTAGAAAAAGTGATTGATATGTGACTAGAACGATGGAAAATAATCAGCAAAAATTAACAAAATGCTGTTTCTGGAAATTAATAACAATGAAATGACTTAAAGATTAGATTAAAGAAGAAAGGGGGGGAATGAAATTAACACAAATTAGCATCAAATTGATGATGATAAAACATGAAAAGAACCAGTTTAAACAGGCTTGGCGTGTAAAAGAAATCAACTAATTTTCAGAAAGGCAAGAAGCATTAGTACTGAATTTACAAAAATATTAAAAAGCAATAGGAAGATCCATTTATATCCATTCAAAGACTAGAATGGTTAGAAAGTTACCATTCAAAATTTGTAGAGAAAAATATACAATTCATTCTTTATATTAAAATGAAAAGTTTTATAAATTCATGATGTTGAAATTTTCACCATCTCAGTTTAGCAACAATTTATGCAAAAGTGTAAAATTTATTTACTGTTACATTGACATGATCATTGAAAATTATATATTTGCATCATGTGCTGATGTTTGAACTTTCTTATGCAAATATAAATGTCCCAAAAATGATTAACAGTAGTAAAAATGCCCGGCTTATATATAAGAACAGCAAACTAGCACTGAAGCCAAAAATGTAAATTTATACATTATATATTTATATATGAAAGGGTGAAATATTACTAATAATGAAACACATTTTTAGGTATCTGGACTTAAGAAGATATGGTGCCGTGCCCCATGGAGGCTTTGGAATTGGTTTTGATAGACTTTTACAAAGTTTATTAGGAGTATCAAATATAAGGGACATTATACCTTTCCCAAGAAGAAAACATGATTGTAAATGTTGATATAAATAAATAATTTAAAAATAATAGTCTAGAATTTAGAATGATTCTTTAATCAAACAGAACAAATTACTTCATAAATGCCATTGCAGATTACATATACTAAATGTTCAGAAAAGGACATCTAAGAACAAATCTAACTATTTTTCTAGTTCATCTTCTGCATTTGCTAATTCCTTGATTTTATCTTTATGTCTGGCAATTTCATCTTGTAACCTTTTAATGGCCTCTTCATGATGATCAATTTCCTCATTCAAATGACCCTTAAGTTTCTTCAGTTGATCCTTTTGCTGAAAAAGAAATTCAACATATTTCAACTAAACTTTTTATAATAAGTGGTATTTTATTTTACAAAATTCAATTTTGATCTAGTATGTTTTTAAAATGTTCAAAGTGCACCTTCAAAATATTTCAAGTTCCTCAACATTTGGACGATAATTGTGCCATATGGTAAGCACTTGGCAGAATAATAATCACTCCATAGAACATTTTCCCCTAAAGTGAAAAATAGTCTGTCAGATTTTTGCATCCATGCTGCAAACATCATTCCAGATCATATATTTATATATATTGTATTAAAGTGTGTTTGTGATATGACTGATTTGTCTGTTACTTTAATTGAAATGGAATGACATGATTCCTGTCAGTCATGGTAAGGCATTTTCGAGTCTTCATTTGTTTGGTCAGAATTGAATTTAAAGTGAAATACAGTTGGCTCTCTGTTTAAAGACGATATTTCTCAGTCCTGGCCCCTCTGACGTTATGGGAAGTGTTAATTTTTCACAAATTCTGTTTAAGGGCAATCTCTACTTAAGGACGATTTTTCACGGTCCCTTGAAAGTCGTTGAACAGAGAGCCAACTGTATATTATCTTAATGCAATCTTAATTTTCCCATAATTCAAAATTTTTGTAGTTACATTCTAAATTTTACACCTTGCTTCAGTATCATGCCTAATGACAATGATTGAATGCTGGTCACAGGTGCTTCCCACCATACTACTCTGTTTTTGAACTACTTTCAAGGAAGGCATCAAATCTACCACAAACTGAGCATGGATTTGACATAAATCTTCGTCTTTAAGAGTTCTTTTAATACTATATCACTACAGACTTCTCCCAAACAGCTAGTGGAAGAACTCAAAAACCATTTTTCGTTCATCCATCCCACATCAACTTTAAACTACAGTTAACGTCCAATGTTTATTCACCCACATCTCAAAATCTTCTTGCATGTATTTCTGAGAAATGACATGGTTTATGCATAACTACAGAGTCGGTACACATACGACAGTCCTTTAAAAGCTTTTGAACACACATTAAAAATATTTGATCTCTGCATACGTGGGCATAAATCTAAAATTTCAAATGTTAGACTGAAGCCTACTTTTCTCACACAAATGTGTGTGTAGAACCTATTATTATTACACACATGCACAGACACACAGATATATATATCTTCTAGATGAAGCTTACAATCCACTGTAATGCAATCAGGAAAGACAGATTTCTGAACTATTTTGTACCTAAATGAAGTTTTAACAGGGGTAAAGTACAGTTCCTTGCTATTCGGGGGGATAATTGTGCCATAAGTGCTTGGCAGGAAGGCAACTGCTCCCACTAACAACCTTTTCTCCCTCAGTGACAAAGAATGTCAGATTTTCACCCCCTTGCTGCAAATATTATTCCAGACCATGTATTTGTGTATTATGCATTAAACCAATTTGTCTGTTACTTCAAGTGAATCCTAAGTAATGGTTCCAGAAGCTTCTTTCCTTTAATTTCCTGATTAAAAAGTACCTTAAATATCTAAAGTTGATCCCACTGCTGAAAAAGATATTCAAAATATTTTATCTTTGACTAAGCTTTTTATAATAAATAACATTTTATTAAATAGAATTTGCTTGCAAAATGTTTTTAAAATGTTCAAGATGTAACTTCAAGAATATTACTGTTATGTAAACAATACTGCTTAAAGTTGATCAAGGGTTTGGTTGAAAAATCTGAATTCAACAACAGTCATTTAATTTGTTAAAAAAGTTCAAGTAATATAGTTAAATTATTTTAATCACTTAATTGCCATAGATGTATATATAGGTTGCACATTGTAGACACATTAAGTTCCCAAGCAACATATATACATTCTCAAAAAGTCTTCAACAATTTGTGTCATAAAATTTAATTTATACAAATTCAAAATTATATTAGCATTTAATAGACAGAATTAAAGTACTTATTTCCAACAATTTTTTTTCTCTTAAATCAAATTTGAATTACTTTGCAAATTTAACTGGCTAACTCTGTTTTTATCATTTTTAAAAGACCCTATATACCAGAGCTCCGCAACCTTTTATCTTCCACGGCACAACAACCTTTTTTCGATAATTCCGTGGCACACCACAAGAAAAAGCTTGCAAATATATAAATTACAATAAATACATATATGTTTTTATTAGATAAAAAAACACAACAAAATAGCTCTATGTATCAAGATAATTATAATCATTTAAGCTTTATATAAATCATTTTGAACTGTACACCAACACAAGAACAAAAATATAAAATTATAGTTTACAAGTAAAAAAATTTTCTCTTTAAATTTTTATATTAAAATTTGCTTTTTGGTCATTACTTAAGCCTAATAAATCAAAGTTAATTTAAACATAACTAATTTATTAATGAGATATTTGAGATTGTTTTGATAAATGTGCGTTTTATATTTACACGTTTCATATTTGGCTCTATAATAGAAAGAGCCACAGTTCATGGTCAAGGCCCTTTAAATATGATTGTTTGTCATTTTCAATTAGAACCAGTGTCGAAAAACTTTGTTCGCATAAGTATGTCGTAGAAAATGGGAGCAAAATTGCAACAGAAATTTGTGGATATTCTTTCTTAACTGAAATCCAGAAATAGGACGCTCAAGCATACATACAATGTATGGCTAACAACATGTTTTTGTTTTGTGTATAATTTCGAACCAGAAAAATTACATATTAACAAAAAGTTAGAGGAATATTTTACTTAGAAAAATTTCTATTTAATGCGGTGGTTAATTTTTTATTATCATAATTGATAAAATCACTGCGGCACAGTCAAGATCACCTCATGGCACACTAGTGTGCCACAGCACAGCTGTTGCGGAGCACTGCTATATACCCATAGTTAAGTCTAGAGAGTTGCATACTTGACAGTACAGTTTTAAGCCATTCTATTCATAATTACTGAATTACTTCCATTCTAAAGTAACTTTTTTCTAGTTCAAACAGACCTCTGCCACCTTATCCTTTTTATGATTGCTAACTAAATAAGCTGATATAGAATGGCTTCTAGAATTTACTATCTTTATCATCTGCACTGTTTCATAGATAGTTATTTAAGAGAATGCCAGATGATTATGTGACCAAGAGGGATGGCAGGAGGAGGAAAATTTCCTTATTTGTCATGTATTACTAACATAAAAATTATTTCTGGTTACGTGAAGCACTTTTATATTTCCTAAATTAGATAATAAAAAATATGAAATACATTATATTAAATTTACTTTTATTGAGATCCTAATTTCACTAAAAGCAAAAGAGTGATATACACTGCCCTCCAAAAGCTCAGGTACGACATGTTTTTGAAGCTCACCATTAAAATAAAGGTAGTAGTAATAAAATTCAGAGTGTATATGAATGATAGTATTGAACTTTAAGTAGACTTAAGCAAAAAAAATCTTGGTCACTTTCATTTTAAAGATTTGTCACTTATATAAGAGTAAGAGAAAATGTGGAAAAATCAAACTTTCCTGACTTTGAGTGTAAGTATTATGCATGATTGTTATTTTCAATTTTTGTTGGCAATTTTGTTGACAGTACCTGGGAGAGTATACCAATGTCTCAGAGAAGTCATTTACCCAATTCATTAAGGTGGCAGGCGATTATGGGATATGGGATTGTCACAAGCTGATGCTGCTAGACATCTCAATGTGTCTTGAACAGGGGTCCAACGTCTGTGGAATCAGTTTACACCAGAAGATTCTGTGTCTAGAAGACATAATCCAGGCTGACCACGAGTTGCAGAACCTACGGGAGACCGCTCTCTAGCTCTTTCGGCCTGAAGAAGGAGAAGCATTACTGTGCCTCAGCTTGTTTCAGATAATTTTATCGCTTCAGGGACAAGAATATCTGCTACTATGGTGCAAAGATGCCTTCATAGTTGTGGTCTCTATGCAAGATGACCAGTTGTGTGTGTCCCACTTAACCGATGACAGAGAAGTGACCATTTATGTTGGGCAAAAGAACATGTTTCCTGGACCAAACAACAATGGGCTTCTGTAATCTTCACAAATGAGTCCAGGTTCACACTAAAGAGCAATTTAGATCTGGAGGGAATAAGGCACTAGATACAACCAATCCAACATTGCTGAAAGACACAGTTACAGAGGTGTTGGAGTCATGGTTTGGGCAGGAATCTCTATCGGTAGTAACACTGACCTGCATGTGTTCCATAGAGGAACTCTGACTGGTATAAGATATCAGGACGATATCCTTGATCAATATGTCTTCTCATATGCTGCTGTTATTGACAATGAATTCATTCTAATGGATGATAATACAAGACCTCACCGAGCTGTGCTTGTAGAGAATTATCTTGACAGTTAAGATTTAGAGCGAATGGAATGGCCAGCTCGATCTCCAGACCTGAATCCGATAGAGCATGTTTGGGACTACCTTGGCAGACATATTGCTGCTTTAAGTCATTCTCCTAGGTCGTTACAGGGGCTAGAACAAGGTTTATTCTGTGTTTAGTCTTCGCTTCCCATTTTGGTGTCTGACAACTTAATTAGCATCATGGAAAATCAGTGCCGACAAGGCATTACAACTAAGAGTGGACATATTCCTTACTAAAAACCATTTTTAAAAATGCTTCCATGACATTTTCCACATAAAACTGATGTACTGGTTTCTTTTTTTTTCAATAATGGAGTTTTCTGCCAAGAGTACTTTTTTGCTGTAACTCATAAATTATGTAAATTTCTTTGTTCATTTAATAAAGAACTGTTTAGTGCACATTTCATTCAAATTTCTTGTTTCTCTTTTCATTCATTTTTAAATTAGATATAAAAATGTGTTGTACCTTAACTTTTGGAGGGCAGCGTAGTAGCATCATAGAGTATTGGTGTATGCATTATGCTTGGAAATAAATGTTTTTGTTTTGCTCACACATTACGTATGATTCACTGGCAGTAACTTAATCACTGCTTCACACAGATCTCTATGTAAATTTATATAAAGTAAGATTTATCCACTTAATATTATTCAACCTGGAGGTTAATAAAAAGTAATAAATAACAGTACCAGAATGTCACAGGCACTGAATGTGAAAAGCATTATATTGCTTAAAGTATGGCAATAGCTTCAATTGGGGAATGACTGCATGTTCCAGTACAAACCTAACAAAAACTCAGAAAGTGTGTCAATGAATTTCAAGCAGTCACTTGGCTAAGGAAAGCCCATCAGTGTCTTGATTTATAAAATAAATTTGCAGCATGATTAAGTTTTTTAAAAAAGTGAAAAAATGCAAATTATAATTAGTCTGGAGATAAACATGCACAGAAAAGTATTATCTCATTTTGTTATAAAACTTGACTTAATACAGATCATTCAAAGAATGCTTCTATATGTAAGAAAGGGATTAAGGGTTAATTTTATTTATTCAATCATTTTTTTAAAAAAACAAAATCTTGATAATGAGCAATTATTTTTTTTTCAACCTTGTTGCATAATTCTTAAAATAGTAACTATTATTAGAACTGGCATTTGTTAAATCTAGACCTCACGGGTAACACGGGCAACCTACACAATAAAAGAGTAATACATACATTTTAATAAAAGATATCCTATAAATGAAGAAAGTTTAAAAATGCTTTACTGAACTTTATAATGAACTATACACAATTTATAATAGAATTTCCTGTAACTTACTTGTTTTTTGAAATACTCCTCTTCTCTAGCAGCTTGCATTTTTCCAAAACTACCACCAGCATCCCTATTATTATTAAAACATATAATTAAACACACATATGAAAACATAAAATTAAACAAAATTAATGTATAACAATATTACTTCAGTAAAGTTGTGTTGTATATATATATATATATATATATATATTCTCAATAATACACAAACTAATACCTGAAATAAACATTTCAGGTATATATATACCCAGCAGCTACCTATAAGCTTTTAATAGACTCAATAAAATGTTGCCTGACAAGTAAGTCAGAGCTGCATGTTAATATTCATAAAACCAACAAAAAGAAATATGCATATTACAGTTGGTTCTCTGTTTAACGACGCTCTACTTAACGACAATCTCTATTTAAAGACGATATTTCCCGGTCCCGGCCCCTTCGACGTAAAAACATTCTATTTTAAGACGATTTTGTTTCTATTTAACGACGATTTTTTCTTACATGATAAACTTTTTCTTCAACATTTTATCTACAGGAGGGTTACTTTCTGTGGGGGAGTTTGGTTTCAATAACAGAGCCGGAATTTCCTTTATGTTTGTTGCAATCATAGACTTGTTGCAGTGGAAAAAACCGGGGGAGGGACAATTTCAGTCCCAATTTCAGTCCAATTTCGCAAGACAATTTCAGTTACCCGAGTCTACTCTCAAAGGCATTTTATCAAGCAAAGAGAAAATTCTTGAAGCAGCACAAACATTTTGTTTGGGATCCAAATCCAAAAGGCAGAAAATTCAATGTGACCTATCAGAAGAGTTTGAGAAGGCAGTCCTGCAATGGTTTCATCAAGCAAGAGCATCTAACATTCCAATTTCCGGAGTGATATTTAAAGAAAATTGTATTATTCTGGCAGAAAAGTTTGGAATGCAAAATTTTCAGGCTTCGGCTGGTTGGCTAACAAAGTTCAAAGAAAGATACGGGCTTGTATTTAAAAGCATATCTGGTGAAAGTGGCTCCGTCGATGGAAAAATAGTGAATGAATGGAAAATAGTGCTGAAGGGGATATTAGATGGATAGGATGAGAAGAACATATTCAATGCAGATGAGACGGGCCTATTCTACAATATGGTGCCTAATAAAACCTTAACATATATGGGCGAAAAGTGTTTTGGTGGAAAACACAGTAAGGAACGATTAACTGTTTTACTGTGCACTAATTCGGATGGATCTGAGAAATTTCCACCACTAGTTATAGGCAAAGCAACCAAGGTGTTTTGAGAATATCACCAGGAAACCTTGTGAGTACCGCAATAACAATAAAGCGTGGATGACATCACAAATTTTTATTGACTGGATTAGAACATTTGATGCAAAAATGCATCGAGAAAAGAGAAAAGTTTTACTTTTAATCGACCGATGCACTGCACATACTCCAAATATCCCTGGACTTACAAATTTGACTATCCATTTCTTACCAGGTAATTGCACTAGCAAGTTGCAGCCATTAGACCTGGGTATCATTCGCAGTGTGAAAGCATACTACAGAAAGTCTTTAATTAGGAAATTAATAAACAATTCGGCTGACAGTATAAAAATTAGAAAATTTACAATCTTGGAAGCAATGCACATGATAACATCAGCATGGAAAGAAGTTTCTTCATCCACAATAAAAAACTGCTTTCGCGTTGCTGGAATTCACAAAGAACTTGTAGTGGAACTGCAAAGTACGGATGTAGAAATCAACGAAGATGACATTACCCCTGAAGAATGGAAAAGTCTTGTTGAAGATGAGGATGTTTCAATTCAAGATTTCTACAATTCTGATAAATATGTTTTAACAACAGATTTCAGAAATGTAGAACAAATTTATGAAGATATTGTAAACGAAAACACAATGTCAGACGAAGAAGGTGAAGTAGAAGACACGGAAAACGAGACACTGCCACCGTCTTACACAGATGCAATTTCTGCTCTAGATGTTCTCCGACGCTATATTACATCGAAAATGGAAGGTGACTCATTTAACATTTTAGAAAATCTGGAAAAGAGAATAACGAAAACAAGGCGAATGAAGCAATCAACACTTTTTGAATTTTTTAAAACGTAATTTATTGTATTGTTTGAACTCTTTTTTTTTCAATGTAATTTAAAATAACTGTTTGTGAATAAAATAATGATGATAATAAAAATAACATTTTTAAACACGCCAATATATTAAGAAATATATTGACAGTCCTAAGCCTGTAAAGTGTGAAGGGAAATGTTATTTTTTCACAAATTCTGTTTAAGGACGATCTCTACTTAAGGACGATTTTTCACGGTCCCTTGAAAGTCGTTAAACAGAGAACCAACTGTATTATGTATGAATTTATACCAAGGAAACATCAGAATTTTCTTTCAGAAGCAAAAAAATGTGTCAAGGTGACAAATTTATGTCAAAACTTAATTACTTTATTCAATAAGGTTTAAAAATACCATGCACTAATGAAGTCTTCAATACAAAAATACTGAAAAGTTAAAAATATAAGCATATGCAACAGGTATCTAGTTTTTAAATGAACAACATACCTTCAAACATTTTAATTAAACTGTCACATAACTAAACAAAAAAAATTACTAATAATAAAAATAAACAAAAAATGAAATCTAATCAACTATAAAGATTCAAATTAAGATTATTCTTAAAGTAACTATGACTATACAAGTCTTTTTTTAGCATCCTGACAAGTTGTTAAAAGGTAAAAATTTATATTCATTATCTCAAAATTTAAGGAAGTATTACATTTTTCTGTTTTATCAGTACCTGGATTTTAGAAAATTGTTTAAGTACCAAGTAACTTCTTTTTCAAAGAGTCTGATCAAATACAAACTATTACCATGATATAAAAAAAGTTACAGATTGTTAAATAGCACAAGAACATTACTTTCAGCCTACTTTGTTACTGTTAGTTAATTATATATATATATATATATATATATATATATATATATATATATATATATATATATATATAAATAAGATTTACCTTATTGAACCACCAGAGCCACCACCCTAAAGAGAAAAGAAAAAAAGGAAACAAAATTAAAAACTTTTAAACTCAAGAGAACTAGCAACACATAAGGATAAAGTTCTGTTATTGATATAAATATATAACTTCAGCTATCATAATGCAGTATAAAGCCAGCAGGCCAAATAATTCAAGAGGTCAGGATAATAAATATTAGCAACAACAAAATGTTACAGATGCACATTATTAAGTTTGTATACTAGTAAAATTAAACAAACACAATCCTACACAGATCTGAGTTCAAACATAAAGGTCCCCAATGAATATAAAATAATTCATATAATGGGAGATAAGGGCTGGTAATGGAGGGCATATAATGATTTTAAACAATTTTTGTAAGATGCATGTATAGAGCATTCAATTGGGAGAATTCTTTAAAGAACCAAATTTGACCATCTGAGGAAGAAAAGTATCACAACTGTGTCATATTTTCAGTGCTCAGTCCTTTATACTCTATGCAAGTTCAGAGAAACACTACACAAAATAGAGCTTACTGAAATTTGGTATCAATAATTTACACCATACAGATGTTTAAAAATATAAATTTGACAACTGAAGCACACATAGCAGTGCAGCATTTAGAAGGGAAATGCTCAGATTTTCTTATAATTAATAAACTTTACAACAGCATGAAGAAGTTAGAAAAAACATTGTATTAAAAACCATAAATAGCTTTTCTTACTTGCTCTCACTTCTAACAAACAGAATATTTAAGATGTTCAAAAGCAATAACTTGAACCTCTAATTTTTAGCGGCAGATGAAAGGTTATGTCCAGTCATATGAATCAAATGAAGAAATGATTTGTTTAGTTTAGCACATGGATTACCTTGGGCTTCCATAGCATTATGAAAAACATTTTAAAATAATGTTTCAAAAAGGCATAAAAATCAACACATTTGGTTAGCAATAATTCATTATGACTGTCATGGGATTAAACATTTATACTCATATGACATTTCTATGGAATTTAATTTTTCTTCAACTATATTTTGTAATTACTGAAAACATGTTATACAAGCAGCAATTGTTATTTACAAAGCTAATGTCGCCAAGATCACAATATTTTTTTCTTTCTATTCCCCTTTGAAGTTTGTTTGCTAACTAATATATTCAATTTTCTGCCAGATGAGGAATAAACAGACTAAGATGTGCAGTCCAAATATGATTTTGAATGGCTACAAATACTTGAGCCAGCTGCACAATTTAAATCTTCAGACTAAGGACCATAAGTCCCAGCTATTCAGCTATTGCCCCATTTGAGACAATTTTAGATTTAGCAAAACAGAATAAAGTTTTGTATAACTTCTTAAACTGGAACTTGACATTAAATAATATTAGTATAAATTCACATCAGTTAAGAATTTATACTTAGATGGTAGAATGCAATAAATATATATATATATATATATATAAAATATTTATATCACATATATGTTATCCACTATAATTTAGGTGAGAGTAGTGCACTCAGAATTTTGGAAAGGAGGGAACAAGAGTACAATACTTTTAAAGTGGTTACATTATTAAAATTTTACCTTGGAGATCCATCATTTCCATTTTCCCTCATTTTGTTTTTAATTGAAATTGTGTCTGCTGCATGTTAATATCCGGTTACCAGATTTGAAAACCCATAAATAGTATGCCTTGATTTCTTCAGGGGTACCATCAACTTGATCTACTACGCAAAAAAAATATTTTTCCCCCTAAATCCCTCTGCCCAGGATAAAATTATAATTTAAAAAAAAAAAAAAAAAGTACTTTTAAACATTTTTTAAAGCTTAAAATAGATATAAGAAAAACTGAGCAGTGCAGCAATTCTTTTCTTTCTTTCTTTTTTTAATATTTTTTTATTAACTTTATGCATAAATTACTAACTTAGGGAACTTTCATAATACTCATACACACATCAAGCTTCAGACAAATTATCAACCTGACCGACAAAATAACACACTATTAAGTTTTTTTTTACGTTATCTAGACTCATTTGGCCTCAAAATATACAAATCTATTCAAAAGTCAAGGTAATAACTTTTCAGAAATCTCAAAACTTTTAATTCAATTGTAAGAAGAAACTTTGATTTCATTTAAGATATCTTTCCAAGTATGGTAGAAAGATTAATCTTCAGACAAAATAGCATGACATAATTAAGAAAATTTAAATACTAGCAGAAAAACATTTGACGAATTTAATCCTTTACTTTTCCTGCTCCACTACCCCATTCTCCACTTTGTCCACCACCTTCAGAAGAATACTTTGAAGCCCTAAAAGAGAAATAGTAGTTATAGGTACTAGATTTTTAAAATATACATAATCAAAAGAAATAAAATTTTAAGATGTTCTATACAAAAAGTATTACCAAAAATAATAAACTACTTACTATAATAATAAAATTAAAGAATTTTCCAATTTTTACATAAAAATGTATTTCCCCAAACACCTTTCAAAATTAAGAATCATAAGCTTATCAGCATTCTAAAAATATACATATGGGACAAGTCTCATATCCTATGCTGGAATTTTTAGGCACCAATTTGGGTGGTTGCATTTTAAAATATTTCTTTGTGTTCAGCTGATTTAGTCTTATTTTTTTTTTTTGGTTATACAAAGGCACTTGTCCTGCGACATATGCACTGTATACCATGAAATATATTGGCTACTTTTTATCTGGGAATACCATACAGGAGAGTCAACACTGCTCCCTTGGTGCCTTATTCAGATTTGATCAAGCATCCCCCAGGGGGCAATATCTGGAAGGCTGACATCTTCCCTCACCAACTGACCAAAAAATAAAATAAAGAAAACTTTGTCACTTATATACATGAACTATATTATATATTTTACAAGCGGTTCAAGACAATTCCCAAGAAGGCTTAAAGGTTGGACCCCCATGGTTTATGCAGTTACATGTTAAATGGACCATAGAGTAGTTAAAGATCATTTGGTACAAGTTTTACTTAAGTTTTGAAAGTGTCGTACACTTCCTCATCAAGGAGATAATGGAAATGCAAAAGATGTCACATATATATATAGTAGTAAATTATATTTAGAGAGACAATGTTTTTCAATTTTTTTTTATTTATTATTTTTTAAATAATCCCCCAATAGTTTCAACATTTGAGACTTCAAGACGCGATTAAAGACTACAGTAAATTATTGGATGCTCAATCAGTCTTAAACATTCATACTTCAACAAAAGATTGGCAAATTACAGACAACTTGGAAAATGTTTTTTCAAGCGTAAAAATAATCTATGTCAAAACGCGTAAATTATTGGTTATTAACGTTGACACATTTAATAGCTATTCTATCATTAAATAACATGTCTGGTAACATTAAAACAGAAAATATTTGTATATCTATAGACACAGAAATGTAAGTTAACAAGGAGTGCTGAGGTTAGAGTTCATTATTAAAATTAACATCTAACATGCAATATCACGCTAGCATATTAATTCACGTTATTCACTTACGAGAACATAACCGAGAAAATTCTTCTACGCAGAATTTGAGACATGCCAATATATCACAGCTATTTTTGTTTGATAACCTAAGGGAAAAAAGAAAATACGAGCTTTCACTTTAATCAAATCCCAATTCTAAAGATTAAATATCGGAATTCACCTCTACGCCGCTACGACAATGACAACACAAGCAGACTCGGTTATTAATAAAACAACTCAACTCTAAAGGATAAACCGATTCGAAACTGAGAAGAGATGATAGATGTGTAAAAAGAAATTGAAAAAAAATTAAACACTGAAAGGTAGTTTAATTTTCAAGCGTACATTATTTTTAACAAGTTTAAAATCTTGACTTTTAAATCTTGATAGTGTTCCAAACGTTCATTCTTGTTCGCTATGAATTTCTTTATAATGAAGTATTCAAGTTATCTTTAGGGCCTGCTCACATAGGAGTCCGGTAGAGGTAGCGTTAAAGTATTGAAATATGTTTAACCAATAACAAACCTCCAAACGATTAGCGAAGGAATTTTTAACGCCTATGATTGGTTTATTTCCGTCTCAGCGCCATCTTTCCTTTTAACGCTTCCTCTGCAGGACTCCTATGTGAACAGACCCTTAGTAAGGTAAAGAAAGGGAATGGGTTTTAGAAGTACCTAGCGGTATAGAACATACCCCAATTTAACCTCCGATCAAAAAGAATAGAATCGGAACTTGAAATAGGAGAGCCAAACTAGAATTTTGGAGGCGAACGGCAAATTCCATTCGAAATGCTACCGCAGGAGATATTTCTCCCTTCAAAGCCGGGGGAAATCCGTCGTATTGCTATCAGCTGGAGAGCTGACAAGCAATACCTTGCCTTTACCTATGAGATATATAAATTGTGTGCACTATTTTGTCGACATAGAATTATATTTGGTCGAGATATTTGGTCTGTAAAGGAGAGCTCATTGCAGATCCAAGATTTATAGGGTCATAGGGCCTGTTCACATAGGAGTCCGTTGCGTTGCGTTAAGGAAAAGATGACGTTGAGACGAAAATAAACCAATCATAGGCCTAGCAATGAAATTTTTAACGCCTATAATTGGTTTATTTTCGTCTCAACGTCATCTTTCCCTTAACGCTTCGCAAAGGACTCCTATGTGAACAGGCCCTTACTCGTGTGAAATCAAAGAGCGAGCCTTTAAATTTCGGGTTGGAAAGGTCGAATGAAGAGATCTTTATGAATAACGTTGTGTCGAATACTGGCCCTGATTTTCTATTAGACCCGGGCCTAAGAGCCCCCCGAATGCTGGGCCCCCCAACCCCCATAATTTTAATTTTAAAAGCAAAAAAAAGAAAAAATTCCTAATTAATTTTTTTTTTATTTTACCTTTTTTAATAGCAATTTTTTTATATATCCTTTCAAATTTGATTGATTGATTGGTTCATCATATTTATAGTTCATCATGTGTATGTTATAGTATATAACAGGGTTTAATAAGTTTTTCTCGTTGCATTGTATTGGTGCTTTATTGATGAAGTTAATATGTTGTATTGCTTTTTGTTATTTGATAATGTTCTAGGCTTCTAAGCTTCAAATAGCCGATTCTTGGTAAAATGGTACTTTCACAATGATTCATGATTATTTTTTAGTGTGTGTCAATTTTGGAAATTTTACGCCCACATCAGTGTTAGGGGCAGGGCCCGACTTTGACACAATGGGGCCCTGGGCAAAGCAGACTTTGGGGGCCCCCTTCAAGGACAGATCCAGAGGGGGACATGTCCCCCCTCCTCAGGACCAGATTTCCACATGAACATGTGGGACATTCACCTAGGCCTCCCTTAAATCGGGACCAGAAATTCAAAAAAAATTTCGACCGACAAGTCAAAATTTTGAAGAAAATAATGAATATTAATAAGAAGTGTTAATTAATTAATTTACTTTTTAATGTTAATAAATAAATTCATGAAATTTTCTTTTGAAATTCAAAATAAATCACAGTCTGGAGTTATTACAATTCCCCCCACCCCCACCCCCACCCCCCCAAAAAAATTAAACCAGAAACGCTTATGGACGTAAGCATGCTTTCACTATAGTGGGTGCACTGTGCTCCACCCACGATATTTTTCTGTATCCGCCACTACACCCCTTTACTATATTAACCAAAAAACAAATTCTCAAAACTATGTACAACTTTATATTAAATTAGGGGGCCCATAATTTTGGGGGCCCTGGGCAAGTGCCCCACTTGTCCATGCGGAAATCTGGGCCTGGTTAGGGGCCCCCCATCCCGAGTTGTGCCTATAGTCAAGAATTTTCTAAATCGGGCCGTGGTCGAATGTACTGTTGACGTTATTTTTTGAAACTTATAACCGATAATAAGCAGACTGTAATTCTACAAAAAAAAATTATTAAATTCACCAACACCTCAAAACACCACACTACAAAAAGCTTCATTATTGGATACAATTGTGGACCGCAACAAAACTCCGTCCACATTTTTTAATACCTTCCTTTTTTCTACCATTTTTCCTGGTTGTTGTTCTTTTCGGAAACTCCAAGGCCAGAAACTTGGCGAGCAACCAATTCGCCAAATGGCGCAGAATCGCGCTAAAAAACGCCAACATGTACTAAGAAGCAGATACGCAAGGTTTAAGGACAGAATTTTGAATAACTTGAAGGCTCCTAAGATGGGTAATAGCTGCGATTCCCCACGTATGGTCCCCAGACAGCGGATCCATACGTCAAAATGGGACTTGTGAAAGATTTGTATCGAAGCAACTTCGTACGAGGTGACAGGCAGCTTCGAAAAGATAGAAAATTGAGGATGGCAGCCAAGACAGCTGATACATACGTCATAATATGTTATCTTTAGTAATGACTGAAAAATTACCCTTTTAAGCAGTGGTAGGAAGTATTTAAATATAATATGTTATGTAATATATAATATATTAATATGTTAATATATAATATGTTAATATAATATGTAATATTAAATCATATACCAGATGCTGATAATGATAATTCTTTATTTTAGTACTTAAAAATAGTTGATATAGCTTAATGATATGTTTTTAACGATAGAAAATAACCAAGCTTTTAATTTTTTATATTGATAATCAATAATAAACCTTTCCTGAAAACTTATTAAAGCATTTTTATATAAGTTACAATCAAAAGTCTTACTTTTATTATAACTTTTACCTATATATATATATATATATAATAATAATAATAATAATAACGCCCGTTAATTGTCCTACATCTAACGCGTATCCTAAATTTTCCTCAGTAGGGCACAGTCCTATATCAAAAACGAGATAGGAAATCGAAATAACCTAATATTCTCTTCAATACACGTGCAGTAAAGTTATTTTTGTAAAGTATTCTTGACTATAGGCACAACTCGGGATGGGGGGCCCCCTAACACTGATGTGGGCGTAAAATTTCCAAAATTGACACAATAAAAAATAATCATGAATCATTGTGAAAGTACCATTTTACCAAGAATTGGCTATTTGAAGCGTAGAAGCCTAGAACATTATCAAATAACAAAAAGGTATACAACATATTTACTTCATCATTAAAACACCAATACAGTGCAACCAGAAAACTTATTAATCCCTTATATACACTATACATATAACTAAACATATGATGAACAGACCAATCAATGAAATTTGAAAGGATATATAAAAAAATTGCCATTAAAAAAGGTAAAATTAAAAAAAATTGAATTGGGATTTTTTTCTGTTTAAAAAAAAATTTTTGGGGGCCCCCAACATTCGGGGGCCCCTAGGCCCGGGCCTACTGGGCCTAATGGAAAATCGGGGCCTGACGATACTAAATCTCCCGTAGGTCTGGGCTAGTTTATTGTGCCTTTTTGTGAAGTCACCCGTAGTGAATGAGTACTGAAATGTCTTGTGCAGTGTGCAGTCTTTGTTATTCGGACTAATAAAAATATTTTACGGACTTTATGATTATGACTCCTGTTGTGCGAGTTCTTCAACGCCTTCCATCATATGTCTACAGTACGCTACGAATGTCTTCACTGCGATGACTACCAACTTATGTATTCGCGTATCCTGTGTTTACCAACGTTCATGAATTCCCCGTGATGTACAGATTTTTACTTACACACACACACACACACACACACATATATATATATATATATATATATATATATATATATATATATATATATATATACAGTGGAATCTCGATCGATCATTCCCTGAACTATCATTTTCCCGTGTGTATCGTTTATTTCACGCAGTCCCGAATAAATTCCATAGAAAACAAACAAAAACAGACCGCATGGATCGTTCCTCGATCCATCGTTTTCCCACAATATTCGTTAAGAATATCGCAGCTTTATATTAATTTATCGGATCGATCGTTTTTTCATAATAACTGAACCTGAAATATAAATGTCTGGATTGAGCTAGAATGACGCTCTAATTAAACAATGAGCAGAACATTCGAGATGCACGGTCTCGTATTTTTGTTCTCTCCTGCTTAGCCTGGTTTCGCGTTATCGTACCACTCCCAATATTTGTACGTTGTTGGTGTTCCTTAATTCTTTAGACCCTGGAGTACCCTATTTTCGGCAACTCATTCCAAATTCTCTGACTATTCAACATTTCTGCTCTTATCAGCAATGGCTCAAAGTCAGCCGATCTGAGTGATTCCTGCTGCCCTCTGGCTTTTTTGTTGGACTTGGGATGGAGGCGCCTTGGTGTTTGGTCTAGAGTCTGAGAAGTTTCTGATTGCTGCAGTTCTACACTGGCCGATGAGGGTTTCACCCGGAAGCAGAACTTCCTGGTGGTCTTATGTCGGACTCCATCCAGTGCAATGGAATGGTTCTAGTTACAAACGATTCACGACTGTCGCTTCTTTATACTCTCACACAATAACCGATACCGAAAATAATGCAATTTGCAGCACAGAAAAAATATTATTTACTTGGGGAGAGAAAGCTTCCAAAAAACAAACGAAGATTGTACTTTTATTTGAATCAAAATTCCTGTTTCTACATGTATTTCTTTTTTTTATTATTATTATCTTGGATTTCAGTACAACTTTCTAATTTTATCTTCAGTTTCACTACGGGTATGTATGCCTTTATATATGTGAGTAAATATATTTTAGAAATATCCAACTTTAAGGTGTGTTAATATTTTTTTGTATGTTCCCGCATCTATCGTTCTCCGCATCCATTGTTTAGTTCAGTCAATCCCTTCGAAAACGATAGATCGAGATTCCACTGTATATGTAATGTTTGTAAAGGAAGATGATGATGATGATGAACTCACAGAGGGAAACTTTAGATTAACTCCAGGTGGACGTGTAGTCATGGCACAAAACAAGAAGGCATATGGAGAGAAAAGTAGACCGGAGAGACTCCAACTAAACGCTTTTCAGGTAGTAATGAGAAATTGACACAACACTAATACAGTTGAAGAAAGAGGCGCTTTCATCTCGACGAACCCTTTATTTCTTGGAACTTCCGAGAAACATCATACGTTTCTTACACTGAACAACACATAGTCATTTCTGGACATGAATCCGTGTACAGTGGCTTATTCCGGCCCCATGACGGATCATCACATGCAAGACAAAAGAACATAGAGCTAAAAGTTGTGCATGATTCCCATTCAGTGACAGACACTCAAAAGTCACAGAGAACGCTGATCTCTCGCCCGAGTACGGGTGTATTAAACTTTTAATTGGTCAGATCAATACACCTGACCTCTCACGTCAGATGACGTGATCTGCTTTGGAGTTTTCTGGAACATTCCGTTGTATAAGTTTCCTCTCTACCGTGGATTAGGGGGAAATATAATCGATTACTTAGTTTATCTCTAGATCAAATTTTGGATTAAGGGGCGATACTTTATTGAGATAAAATGAAAGGATTTCGAATAGGCGTTTTATTTAATGAAAGTGAAAGGTTCAATTTCCTCCCCCCCCCTCCGGAAAAGACTTGCGAGAGGAGCCGAGCTCAAGCTCCCCGAGCAAGGCTCTCCATAAGGTGAGAACCGCGTAAAAAATGAAAGTTTAATTTAGGAATTTAAGTTTATAAATTTTGCCTGGGTACCACTTTTGTATGTCTGCACAAGTCATGAGAATATTTTCTAACAAGTACATTTTACAACCTTAATTCAAAACACAATACAAAAATAGGAACAGTAGATGTTTATATTATTAACCAATACTTTGACATATAATCTATACTAATATATAAAGAGAGAGCAGATTTTGTACGTGGAGGGTAATCTCCGGAACCACTGCACCTATTTGAAAAATTCTTTCACTGTTTGAAAGGTACATTATTCCAGATGGACATAGGCTATATATTATGTATATCTGATCAGTAGAAATAAAGTTAGGGGGGATACTCTAGATTTGTGTGCACGGCCGCCATCTTGGATTTTTCCGCCAGGGTTTGGCGCATTTCGCATGGCGATAATTATTGCGTTCTGGTAAAAATAACCCAAAGTCAAATTCTCTAATTTTAAGATCAAACAGTTATTTCTGATGTGATCTTTTAATTACAGTATAATAATTTTAGGTCAGATCTTGGCCTTCACCTGGAAATCTGAGTCAAATTGACTAGACTCAAAAGAGTAAATTATTTTTAAAACTAAGAGTCTTTTTGTTGAAAATTTTTGAATCCATTATCAGTTTTTCGTTAACTTATTAAATTTAAGTTGCTTTCAATTTTGTTTATCGATTGTCAATTAGTATACTGTAATGATACACCATTTCATTTATTTGAAGTAAAAATTATCTGCCATCATTTTTTCGTAAAATGTAAAATACAGTATACATTTTAAATACAATATATTTTAAAATATTTTATAATTCCAAGTTGTAGTGGATTACAAATAAATTTAAATAACTGAAGTTCAACTTCTCTCTCCCCAGGAACCTAAGTTAAAAAGTTAGTTAAGGTTAAGTTATTGGTTTAGGAAAAGGGTTTTTTTTTTCTTATTTCCAACACAGCAGGATAAATGGTCAAATAACCCTTGTCCCGATTTTATTGTATGCACCAAATATTTGGTTAAGGTCAAATCTGAAGTAAAATTTCATTACCACAATGCCCTAAGAACAAAAAAAAAAAAAAAAAAAAAAGAGAGGATCTGGTTACTCACCATAAATTTATGGGTTCATAATTATTTTACATTATTCAAAGCTGAATTTTAGATAATTTTTGAATTGCAAGTTATTTAGGTGGTACGAAAATGCTGTATTTTTTTCTAATTAACAATATATTGGCATAATATTTTGGTGATTCATTGCTATTAGTCAAAGAGTTAGGGCAAACTGAATAGATGGCATTGAAATTTTATCTGTAAGTAAAATTCATTTGACCAAATTTTCATATGGATCATAATTTGAAAAGGTAGTTTTTAATTAAAAATGACAAAAAAAAATCTCAGTCCAACGATTAAATGATTTTTCAAAAATATTTCTAAGTTTCACAATTTAAAAAGGTCGTTTTTATTAAAAAAGCTAAAAGAAAAATCCAAAATTTCCAATATTTGAGAACGATTTTTTCAGAAAAAAGTGGTTTTTATCAAAAACCCAACAATAAATCTAAGTCCAACGTTTAAATGATTTTCAAAAATTTTTCTAAGTTTCATAATTTAAACAGGTGGTTTTTATTAAAATAGCTAAAAAAAATTCAAAGTCCAGCGTTTTGAAAACACCGCTTAAAACACATTGGCGAGAATTTTTCCACTCCTCAAAACACGGTAAAATCGCCAAGTTGGCGCAAAAAAATCCAAGATGGCGGGCGTGCACACAATTATTAAGTAACGTAATATTAATTTGAATATTATTTTAGGTGCTTAAAATAATTAAAAAAACATTCTTTACTTAAAATCCTTTTTTTATTTTTGTATTTTTATTTCATCTCTTACTCTAATTTTGAGATACCAATGTGTATCTATAAACATTTGTCAATTGTAAACGTTTATATTGTAAACGTCTATATTGTAAACGTTTTGTCAATTAAACGTTTCTCCAAGTGACAAACGTTTAATCTATATCTATCTATATATATAAAACAGTTCCGTAACTGACTCATTCATTCACTGACTGACTGATTGACTGACATACAACGCACAGACCAAACCGCTGGACCTAAAGGGCTGAAATTTTGCATGGCGATTCTTCTAATAGTGTAGGGGTGCATTAAGAAAGATTTTTCAAAAATTCTTAGATTTTTTTAAAATTAAATTTTTAAGCTGTTTTTTAAACTTTTTTTACGTTTGCATTTAAAATAATACATTGAGGGTTATAAAATTTATATCACGAGAAAGATCATAAAAAATCCTTCAAAATGAAATTTTTTTCGAATTTTTACCTCCATTTCCTGATTTTTTGTGAATTTTTAAAGATTAATTTTTAGAATTTAATTCATTAAATGCTGATCACGTGATTTCTTTTTCTGGTACTTTCAATAAATTTATCGTCACGTGCGTAACAACTAAATAGACAAAAAAAATATTTTTTTCTCTTTCTAATGCAGCAGACGATTGGATATTATCCAAAAAAAAAATGCATATTCCTTACGATTTTTTTATAAATATATATATATAGATAGATATATATTTTACATCAATTGTATACATTGATCATCGCATTTATTATAAATATATATATTTATTTTTTGGCATAAATTGCATACGTTGACCGTTGTATTCAATTTGAATGTACTCCGTAGCGAAGCGCGGGTTTTCAGCTAGTATAATATAAAATACTTCAACCTACTCCGCATAGTCCTTGTTATGCAATATAGATATAGAGGTTCACGATTGATAACATTAAAAAAAACTATAGAACTATTTACAAAATTAAATGATATGAAGAACTTTAATACACTTAAGTTATTATGTTAGGATGATCATGATAATACTTCAATATTCCCAACAAAACTGCAATGAACACTTAAAATGGAATGTAAAATACAATATGTTAATATGGAGTAGTACAATATATCACAACAATTGTTCTAAAAATAAGTACTTTTACAGGTTTTTGTGTGTGTGTGTGGGGGGGGGGGTAAAACTATAATCTCGCAAAGTTATGTCATAGGAAAACAAAATTCGGTGCGTATAGTGCATGAGCCTGAAACTCCAGGTTGGCAGGGGCTCAAAAGTAATTCAGTTGTCCGTCACTGAACCCAGAAAAAGGAAAGATTTTAACACCCAAGCCAAACTAAGAGAAATCTGTTCACTCATGAATTCCAATGGGTGGAAGACATGACACAACAGAGAACCGAAGGAAGAGGGAGGGCAGGAAGTGATCCTCCCATGGTCTGTCTTTAGTCATTATTTAATCTATGTATTTATTTGATTCAGCACCTTGAGTGACTGAAATGTATAAGGGTTAACAGGCAACTGGGATGGCTTCCAAAAATGTAAGTAGAGGGGGTGATAGAACAGAGGCTTCAAGAAGGAGAGAAATTAAAAAGGTAAAAGAATTAGAAATGTCACATCCGGTTGTTTTACTCATGAGATCCAGAAATTTCACACCTTACAGTTTTCTAATAGAAAGTTTAAGCAAGATAGGTTTTTTTTTAAATTTAATTTATTTGGACAACATGCAAAGTTTAATCACCTAAAGTGAAGTCAAGTGATGTTAGGCACCAAAGAAGTAAACTCAAAAGGAAATGGATCTCTGAGTTTATGAGGTTTGTCGTTATTCAGGTTATAATTCAAATTTGTCAGGGGGATTGTCAATTTTTACTATAATTTATCAATTCTGGGGTTTTCTAACTCAAATTGGGAGGACAGATTGTCTGAATTGCATTTAAATTACTATCGTTGGAATAGAAACATATTAATCAAAAGATCTGTCAAAATTAGGGTTAGGTTTCATGGTGCATTTTGAAAAGGTCAGGCTGATGATAGTATCTTAATTTATAGGTATGTACAATTTCAGTTGCTCGACCAGACTGGTAATTAGGTTTGTCTATTTCATAATTTACATCAGAACATTGTTTAAGAATTGTGAAAGGGCCAGAAAAAGGTTGATTTAATTTACGTGTGTTTGGATAGTCAAACTCTTCATAGATTACTTGATCACCAGGTTTAAATTTAGATGCCAGAAAACGAGTGTCATATCTAATTTTATTTTTGTTATGGTAATTAATAGTTCTCTCTTTTGCCAAAAGACGGGCTTGATCCACAGAAGGATAGTAGTTATTGTGATCAATTGGTGGCGGGTAAGGCAAAGTGCCAAAAAGTAAATAGGCGGGGGAGAATTTGGTCACAGAGTGGGGGGGGGTGTTATTGTATTCGTTAACAACTTGCTCTAATAATTTTGTCCAAGGTATTTTAGTTGAAGAAGCATTAACTTTACATTTTAAGCGAGTCACAATAGATTGATTTACACGTTCAATCTTCCAATTTGTCTGTGGGTGGTGGGCGGAAGTTAAAAGTTATTTAACCCCATTATGTTCCCAAAATCGTCTAAATCTGGAAGAAGTAAAAGCAGCATTATGATCTGTTAATAAGTTTTCTGGGACATGTACTTGGAAAAGTTGTTTCAGACAGTTAGCATAGGTTTCTGTAGTAACGCTTTTAGAGGGAAAAGCCCAAAAATACTTACCGTAATTTCGCACGTAAGCGCCGCCGCGCATACGTAAAAAAGATCAAAAATTCTTTGGAGTGGCGCTTACGCCGATGCGGCGTTTACAGCGATTTTGGATTTTAAAATTTTCTTTTTAGCTTGCGCTTTTCTACTGAAATTGATTCTTACCCATTACTTGAACGGGTGTTTATCACTACGCATGCACCAAGTTATTAACTATCGTTGGAAAAGCATGACGATGATGTCATACACATTTTGGCGACCACGCATGTTCATTGCTGTCGTTTGTCATTGTGTCTTTTGCGAAAATAGTTTTTTCCCTTACTGTGGAACTATTTGACAAAATGGCTCCAAATCACAGAAACAAAAGCTACTGTGCTAATTTTAAGTTGAATGTAATTGCCAAAACAGAAGAGATCGGAAATAGAGCAGCTGGCAGAAAGTTCAGCATTGATGAACACGAAAAGAAAGTTCTACTAAAGATGCAGAAAAGTAAGAGAGCAAGCAGAAGATGGAAAGCTGCTTGGCCTCAACTGGAAACTAACCTTGAGAAATGGATTTCATCCCAGAGAAGTAAGGGCATTCCAATATCAACTGTAAAGAAACGTTTACAAGCCAAAGTTGGGACGGCGAACATGGAAATAGACGATTTCAAAGCTGAATCAAACTGGTGCTACCGATTCATGAAACGAAAAACCCCTTCGTCCAGGCCCGCACAACCGTGAGGCAAAATTTTCCTGTTGATTGGGAGATAAAGAAACATTTTTTCGGAATAAAGAAATCTTTTTTCCTGAAGTTTATAGGGGACCAATTAAAGGACAACAAGTTTTCCACCGATCAGGTTATCAACATGGACGAGGTGACTTTGATTTTCGACTCTCCTCCAAGGACTGTCACCAAGGTTGACGAAACTGCAGTGAGTATTGTTACTACCGGTCACGAGGAAATGTCATTTACTTGTGTCTTGTCTTGCACAGCAAGCGGCGAAAAACTGAAACCTCTGTTGGATTTTAAAAGAAAAACTCTCCCCAAAGAAGAATTTCCTAATGACGTTGTGATCCGCGCGAATGAGAAAGGATGAATTAATGAAACAGTAATACAAGATTGGTTGAACGAAGTCTGGCGAAAAAGGAAAGGGGATTTTTTTCAGTTCAAAAGGGCTACTTAAAATGGACTCGATGAAAGCCCACTTGTCAGAGCCTGTTACAGTTGCCGCGAAGACTGTGTCTGCAAATTTAGCGATAATTCCCGGAGGTTTGACAAAATTAATTCAACCACTTAATTTTGCTGTAAACAAAGCATTCAAATGCCGAAGGCGAAGTCTGTGGTAATCGTGGATGATTGAAGGTCTACAATCCTACACAAAACGCGGAACCATGCGAAAGGCAACTTTCGTAGAATTCACGTAGTGGGTCTCTCAAGCATGGAGAGGTGTCTCCATTAAGGCAATAATGTTCAGTTTTAGAAAGGCAGAAATAATTGTCCCCAATTCCGGCGACGATGACAGTTCTGACGACAACAGTTGTTCCAACGAGCAAGATCCAGACTATCCAGGGACGAAAATTGATCCAAAAATTTTGTCTCTTTTCAATTCCGATTAGGAAGATGCGGGCTTTGGTGGTTTTGATTGATCGGAAAAATCTTACCTGTGTATCTTATATTTTCCTTTTGATGGTTATTAGTATTACCTAAAGTCTTTATTAATTTTATTCACACTTGTATACTTTATGTATTTTACCCATTTGATGTTCCATGGTTACGTTCCTTTTTTTTCCTTTTTTTTAAATTTATCATGTTAAAATGAAACAAAAATGTGTTTTACCCTTTTAGGTTTTATTCCTTTTTTGCATTGTACTACGGTAAAAATGTAGTGGTAAGTGATTTCATTGCAAAAACGCAGTTCTAGATAAAGCAAATCTTAGCGGTCAAAATGACTGCTTACGGCGCTTATAGGTATGGGATGTCATTCGGCGTTTTTAGTGTAAAAGTATAATTTTTAAAGAGAAATATTTAAAATTAGAACTATATTGAATTTATTACATTCAAATGTATTAGTTTATTGCGGAAATAACCTAAAATGTCTGCTGGTGTCTCAATATTTGGTTACGGTACGGTAACTAAGAAAAGTTTATGTGCGGCGTTTACGCCGGTGCGGTGCTTACCCCGATTTCGTATTTTTAAAAGGAAATTTCAATCCTTGCGGCGCTTACGGTGGGTGTGGCGTTTACGTGCGAAATTACAGTAGTTGCATTATCAATAATTATATGTAAGTATTTTTTTGTAGAGTTATAATAATTAAATCCACCGACAGTGTCTAATGATAGGCATTCAAAAGGTTTTTCAGTAGGAGGAACTTCCTGCATCAGTCCAAAACGTTTTTGCCTTGGTTTCTTGTTTAATTTACAGGTATGGCAATGCTTAACATAGCTAGAAATATCATTAGTTATAAATGACCAATAATATTGAGGAGAAATTAAATTTAACATTTTTTGAATTCTAGGGTGTCCAAATTCTTCATGGCTATTTTGTAGAATTTTCAGTCTGAGAGATATAGGTACAAGAATCTTGTTAATACCATTCCTTTTACATACTATTATATCGTTGATTTCCGTAAATTTGCTATGTGAAATATTATCTACCTTCTGATAATGCTTAATTTCATCTAAGGCCAATAAATGCACGTGATGTTGAAGATGCTGAGACACAGGATGCCTGGATAGAATGTCAGCTTCATAGTTAGTTGAACCTTTTTGATACTTTACTTCATAATCAAACATGCTCAGTTTTAACGACCAACTAAACAATCTACCTCTTGGATTTTTGACATTCTTCAGCCAAACTAGGGCAGCATGATCAGGATGAAAAGTGAATTTGGTGCCATGTAAATAGTGATAAAATTTATCGAAACTGTCAACAATAGTGAAACATTCTAATTCAGTAATGGGGTAATTTTTTTCATAATCTCTTTTAAAGTTCTAGACAAATACGCGACAGTGTGTAAATTATTAAAAGCATCCAACTGTTTCAGCACAGCTCCAACAGCATATTGAGAAACATCTATCTATACTTATATATAAAGAGAGAGGGCGATTTTGTACGTGGAGGGTAATCTCCGGAACCACTGCACCTATTTGAAAAATTCTTTCACTGTTTGAAAGGTACATTATTCCAGATGGACATAGGCTATATATTATGTATATCTGATCAGTAGAAATAAAGTTAGGGGGGATACTCTAAATTTGTGTGCACGGCCGCCATCTTGGATTTTTTCGCCAGGGTTTGGCGCATTTCGCATGGCGATAATTATTGCTTTCTGGTAAAAATAACCCAATGTCAAATTCTCTAATTTTAAGATCAAACAGTTATTTCTGATGTGATCTTTTAATTACAGTATAATAATTTTAGGTCAGATCTTGGCCTTGACCTGGAAATCTGAGTCAAATTGACTATACTCAAAAGAGTAAATTATTTTTAAAACTAAGAGTCTTTTTGTTGAAAATTTTTGAATCCATTATCAGTTTTTCGTTAACTTATTAAATTTAAGTTGCTTTTAATTTTGTTTATCGATTGTCAATTAGTATACTATAATGATACACCATTTCATTTATTTGAAGTAAAAATTATCTGCCATCATTTTTTCGTAAAATGTAATCTATACTTATCTGTACTTATATATAAAGAGAGAGAGCGATTTTGTACGTGGAGGGTAATCTCCGGAACCACTGCACATATTTGAAAAATTCTTTCACTGTTTGAAAGGTACATTATTCCAGATGGACATAGGCTATATATTATGTATATCTGACCAGTAGAAATAAAGTTAGGGGGGATACTCTAGATTTGTGTGCACGGCCGCCATCTTGGATTTTTCCTCCAGGGTTTGGCGCTTTTCGCATGGCGATAATTATTGCGTTCTGGTAAAAATAACCCAATGTCAAATTCTCTAATTTTAAGATCAAACAGTTATTTCTGATGTGATCTTTTAATTACAGTATAATAATTTTAGGTCAGATCTTGGCCTTGACCTGGAAATCTGAGTCAAATTGACTATACTCAAAAGAGTAAATTATTTTTAAAACTAAGAGTCTTTTTGTTGAAAATTTTTGAATCCATTATCAGTTTTTCGTTAACTTATTAAATTTAAGTTGCTTTTAATTTTGTTTATCGATTGTCAATTAGTATACTATAATGATACACCATTTCATTTATTTGAAGTAAAAATTATCTGCCATCATTGTTTCGTAAAATGTAAAATACAGTATACATTTTAAATACAATATATTTTAAAATATTTTATAATTCCAAGTTGTAGTGGATTACAAATAAATTTAAATAACTGAAGTTCAACTTCTCTCTCCCCAGGAACCTAAGTTAAAAAGTTAGTTAAGGTTAAGTTATTGGTTTAGGAAAAGGTTTTTTTTTTCTTAGTTCCAACACAGCAGGATAAATGGTCAAATAATCCTTGTCTCGATTTTATTGAATGCACCAAATATTTGGTTAAGGTCAAATCTGAAGTAAAATTTCATTACCACAATGCCCTAAACAAAAAAAAAAAAAAAAAAAAGAGAGAGAGAGAGAATCTGGTTACTCACCATAAATTTATGGGTTCATAATTATTTTACATTTTTCAAAGCTGAATTTTAGATAATTTTTAAATTGCAAGTTATTTAGGTGGTACGAAAATGCTGTATTTTTTTCTAATTACCAATATATTGGCATAAAATTTTGGTGATTCATTGCTATTAGTCAAAGAGTTAGGGCAAACTGAATAGATGGCATTGAAATTTTATCTGTAAGTAAAATTCATTTGACCAAATTTTTCATATGGATCATAATTTAAAAAGGTAGTTTTTAATTAAAAATGACAAAAAAAAATCTCAGTCCAACGATTAAATGATTTTTCAAAAACATTTCTAAGTTTCACAATTTAAAAAAGTCGTTTTTATTAAAAAAACTAAAAGAAAAACCCAAAATTTCCAATATTTGAGAATGATTTTTTTAAAAAAGTGGTTTTTATCAAAACCCAAAAATAAATCTAAGTCCAACGTTTAAATGATTTTTCAAAAATTTTTCTAAGTTTCATAATTTAAACAGGTGGTTTTTATTAAAAAAGCTAAAAAAATTCAAAGTCCAGCTTTTTGAAAACACCGCTTTAAACACATTGGCGAGAAATTTTCCACTCCTCAAAACACGGTAAAATCGCCATGTTGGCGCAAAAAAATCCAAGATGGCGGCCGTGCACACAATTATTAAGTAACGTAATATTAATTTGAATATTATCTTAGGTGCTTAAAATAATTAAAAAAACATTCTTTACTTAAAATCCTTTTTTTATTTTTGTATTTTTATTTCATCTCTTACTCTAATTTTGAGATACCAATGTGTATCTATACTTCTATAATCTATACTTTATATATAAAGAGAGAGAGCGATTTTGTACGTGGAGGGTAATCTCCTGAACCACTGCATCTATTTGAAAAATTCTTTCACTGTTTGAAAGGTACATTAATCCAGATGGACATAGGCTATATATTATGTATATCTGATCAGTAGAAATAAAGGTAGGGGCTTAATCCTAACAATCTCCATTGTTACCGCTATTGTCGTCTACCGCTTTTTGTGCCGAAGTCTTCAACGATCCTTAGCGTGGTGCTATCGCGGTGGGCTTCTGTTCTGACGGTAGTGGTTCGAACCTAGCCGTTCTCCGGCGTGCCTTTTTCTTTTAAAAAATTAACTTTAATTATTTACTAACGTAATATTAATTTGAATATTATTTTTGGAATATTATTTGAAAAAAAATTTAATATTATTTAAAATAAAACATTCTTTACTTAAAATCCTTTTTTTATTTTTTATTTTTATTTCATCTCTTAACCTCTTTCTATTATCTATCTATACTTATATATAAAGAGAGAGCGATTTTGTACGTGGAGGTTAATCTCCAGAACACACACACACACACACACATATATATATATATATATATATATATATATATATATATATATATATATATATATCCTTCGGATATATGCTATCCCACCCCGTAAGGAAAAGGTTTAATATTTTTAAGATTCAAGGAGAGGAGGTATTGATAAGTACAAAAAGGATTTTTGAAACTGGCAACGTTAAAGGGTTTATTGAAGAAAACTACATTTGGAACTACGCTTTTTATTGGACATTTAAGGTAAAAAAGGATTTACAATTTATTGGGTATCAACTGGAAATTTATTGGTATAATATTTTGTTCAACCCGGACAAAGTCGGGACGGGCCGCTAGTTATATATAAAGAGAGAGGGCGATTTTGTACGTGGAGGGTAATCTCCGGAACCACTGCACCTATTTGAAAAATTCTTTCACTGTTTGAAAGGTACATTATTCCAGATGGACATAGGCTATATATTATGTATATCTGATCAGTAGAAATAAAGTTAGGGGGGATACTCTAAATTTGTGTGCACGGCCGCCATCTTGGATTTTTTCGCCAGGGTTTGGCGCATTTCGCATGGCGATAATTATTGCGTTCTGGTAAAAATAACCCAATGTCAAATTCTCTAATTTTAAGATCAAACAGTTATTTCTGATGTGATCTTTTAATTACAGTATAATAATTTTAGGTCAGATCTTGGCCTTCACCTGGAAATCTGAGTCAAATTGACTAGACTCAAAAGAGTAAATTATTTTTAAAACTAAGAGTCTTTTTGTTGAAAATTTTTGAATCCATTATCAGTTTTTCGTTAACTTATTAAATTTAAGTTGCTTTTAATTTTGTTTATCGATTGTCAATTAGTATACTATAATGATACACCATTTCATTTATTTGAAGTAAAAATTATCTGCCATCATTTTTTCGTAAAATGTAAAATACAGTATACATTTTAAATACAATATATTTTAAAATATTTTATAATTCCAAGTTGTAGTGGATTACAAATAAATTTAAATAACTGAAGTTCAACTTCTCTCTCCCCAGGAACCTAAGTTAAAAAGTTAGTTAAGGTTAAGTTATTGGTTTAGGAAAAGGGTTTTTTTTTTCTTATTTCCAACACAGTAGGATAAATGGTCAAATAATCCTTGTCCCGATTTTATTGTATGCACCAAATATTTGGTTAAGGTCAAATCTGAAGTAAAATTTCATTACCACAATGCCCTAACCAAAAAAAAAAAAAAAAAAGAGGATCTGGTTACTCACCATAAATTTATGGGTTCATAATTATTTTACATTTTTCAAAGCTGAATTTTAGATAATTTTTAAATTGCAAGTTATTTAGGTAGTAAGAAAATGCTGTATTTTTTTTGTAATTAACAATATATTGGCATAATATTTTGGTGATTCATTGCTATTAGTCAAAGAGTTAGGGCAAACTGAGTAGATGGCATTGAAATTTTATCTGTAAGTAAAATTCATTTGAACAAGTTTTCATATGGATCATAATTTGAAAAGTAGTTTTTAATTAAAAATGACAAAAAAAAATCTCAGTCCAACGATTAAATGATTTTTCAAAAATATTTCTATGTTTCACAATTTAAAAAGGTCGTTTTTATTAAAAAAGCTAAAAGAAAAACCGAAAATTTCCAATATTTGAGAATGATTTTTTCAAAAAAGTGGTTTTTCTCAAAAACCCAAAAATAAATCTAAGTCCAAAGTTTAAATGATTTTTCAAAAATTTTTCTAAGTTTCATAATTTAAACAGGTGGTTTTTATTAAAAAAGCTAAAAAAATTCAAAGTCCAGCGTTTTGAAAACACCGCTTAAAACACATTGGCGAGAAATTTTCCACTCCTCAAAACACGGTAAAATCGCCAAGTTGGCGCAAAAAAATCCAAGATGGCAGCCGTGCACACAATTATTAAGTAACGTAATATTAATTTGAATATTATTTTAGGTGCTTAAAATAATTAAAAGAACATTCTTTACTTAAAATCCTTTTTTTATTTTTGTATTTTTATTTCATCTCTTACTCCAATTTTGAGATACCAATGTGTATCTATACTTCTATAATCTATACTTACATATAAAGAGAGAGAGCGATTTTGTACGTGGAGGGTAATCTCCGGAACCACTGCACCTATTTGAAAAATTCTTTCACTGTTTGAAAGGTACATTATTCCAGATGGACATAGGCTATATATTATGTATATCTGATCATCTATATTTATATATAAAGAGAGAGCGATTTTGTACATGGAGGGTAATCTCCAGAACCACTGCACCTATTTGAAAAATTCTTTCATTGTTTGAAAGGTACATTATTCCAGATGGACATAGGCTATATATTATGTATATCTGATCATCTATACTTTATATATAAAGAGAGAGCGATTTTGTACGTGGAGGGTAATCTCCAGAAACACTGCACCTATTTGAAAAATTCTTTCACTGTTTGAAAGGTACATTATTCCAGATGAACATAGGCTATATATTATGTATATCTGATCATCTATATACTTATATATAAAGAGAGAACGATTTTGTACGTGGAGGGTAATCTCCAGAACCACTGCACCTATTTGAAAAATTCTTTCATTGTTTGAAAGGTACAGTATTCCAGATGGACATAGGCTATAAATTATGTATATCTAATCAGTAGAAATAAAGTTAGGGGCTTAATCCTAACAATCTCCATTGTTACCGCTACTGTCCTCTACCGCTTTTTGTGCCGAAGTCTTCAACGATCCTTATCGTAGTGCTATCGCGGTGGGCTTCTGTTCTGAAGCTAGCGGTTCGAACCTAGCCGTTCTCCGGAACGCCTTTTTCTTTTAAAAAATTTATTTTAATTATTAATTAACATAAAATTAATTTAAGGTATTATTTAGGTTATTATTAAGGTAAAAAAAGATTTACAATTTATTGGCTATCAACTGGAAATTTATTGGTATAATATTTTGTTCAACCCGGACAAAGTCGGGACGGGCCGCTAGTACTTATATATAAAGAGAGAGCGATTTTGTACGTGGAGGGTAATCTTCAGAACCACTGTACCTATTTGAAAAATTCTTTCACTATTTGAAAGGTACAGTATTCCAAATGGACATAGGCTATATATTATGTATATCTAATCAGTAGAAATAAAGTTAGGGGCTTAATCCTAGCAATCTCCATTGTTACCGCTACTGTCCTCTACCGCTTTTTGTGCAGAAGTCTTCAACGATCCTTAGCGTGGTGCTATCTATACTTATATATAAAGAGAGAGCGATTTTGTACGTGGAGGGTAATCTTCAGAACCACTGTACCTATTTGAAAAATTCTTTCATTATTTGAAAGGTACATTATTCCAGATGGACATAGGCTATATATTATGTATATCTAATCAGTAGAAATAAAGTTAGGGACTTAATCCTAACAATCTCCATTGTTACCGCTACTGTCCTCTACCGCTTTTTTTGCCGAAGTCTTCAACGATCCTTATCGTGGTGCTATCTATACTTATATATAAAGATAATCTTCAGAACCACTGTACCTATTTGAAAAATTCTTTCACTGTTTGAAAGGTACATTATTCCAGATGGACATAGGCTATATATTATGTTATCTAATCAGTAGAAATAAATTTAGGGGCTTAATCCTAACAATGTCCATTGTTACCGCTACTGTCCTCTACCGCTTTTTGTGCCGAAGTCTTCAACGATCCTTAGCGTGGTGCTATCTATACTTATATATAAAGAGAGAGCGATTTTGTAAGTGGAGGGTAATCTTCAGAACCACTGTACCTATTTGAAAAATTCTTTCACTATTTGAAAGGTACAGTATTCCAGATGGATATAGGCTATATATTATGTATATCTAATCAGTAGAAATGAAGTTAGAGGCTTAATCCTAACAATCTCCATTGTTACCGCCACTGTCCTCTTCCGCTTTTTGTGCCGAAGTCTTCAACGATCCTTAGCGTGGTGCTATATATACTTATATATAAAGAGAGAGCGATTTTGTACGTGGAGGGTAATCTTCAGAACCACTGTACCTATTTGAAAAATTCTTTCACTGTTTGAAATGTACATTATTCCAGATGGACATAGGCTATATATTATGTATATCTAATCAGTAGAAATAAAGTTAGGGGCTTAATCCTAACAATCTCCATTGTTTCCGCTACTGTCCTCTACCGCTTTTTGTGCCGAAGTCTTCAACGATCCTTATCGTGGTGCTATCGCGGTAGGCTTCTGTTCTGACGCTAGCGGTTGGAACCTAGCCGTTCTCCGGCACGCCTTTTTCTTTTAAAAAATTTATTTTAATTATTAACTAACATAAAATTAATTTAAAGTATTATTTAGGTTATTATTAAGGTAAAAAAAGATTTACAATTTATTGGCTATCAACTGGAAATTTATTGGTAGAATATTTCGTTCAACCCGGACAAAGTCGGGACGGGCCGCTAGTACTTATATATAAAGAGAGAGCGATTTTGTACGTGGAGGGTAATCTTCAGAACCACTGTACCTATTTTAAAAATTTTTTCACTGTTTGAAAGGTACATTATTCCAGATGGACATAGGCTATATATTATGCATATCTAATCAGTAGAAATAAAGTTAGGGGCTTAATCCTAACAATCTCCATTGTTACCGCTACTGTCCTCTACCGCTTTTTGTGCCGAAGTCTTCAACGATCCTTAGCGTGGTGCTATCTATACTTATATATAAATAGAGAGCGATTTTGTACGTGGAGGGTAATCTTCAGAACCACTGTACCTATTTGAAAAATTCTTTCATTATTTGAAAGGTACATTATTCCAGATGGACATAGGCTATATATTATGTATATCTGATCAGTAGAAATAAAGTTAGGGGCTTAATCCTAACAATCTCCATTGTTTCCGCCACTGTCTTCTACCGCTTTTTGTTCCGAAGATTTCAACGATCCTTATCGTGGTGCTATCGCGGTGGGCTTCTGTTCTGACGCTAGCGGTTCGAACCTAGCCGTTCTCCGGCACGCCTTTTTCTTTAAAAAAATTTATTTTAATTATTAACTAACATAAAATTAATTTAAGGTATTATTTAGGTTATTATTAAGGTAAAAAAAAAATTTACAATTTATTGACTATCAACTGGAAATTTATTGGCATAATATTTTGTTCAACCCAGACAATGTCGGGACGGGCCGCTAGTCTACAAATAAATGACAATCTAATGTTGGATCAAACAACTGTAAAATTGGTTTAGACACCAGAGCACTTTTTAGCTTCTCAAAAGATTCTTGACAATGTTGATCCGAAACCCATTTTATATCTTTTTTTAACAGTCTATTTAATGGTAATCTTATTTGAGCATATTTTGGAAGAATTTATGATAAACATTTACTGAACCCAAGAAACTTTGTAACTCTCTAACATTGGTAGGGGGTTTCAATTTTTTAATACTTTCAACATTTACATTATCTGGAGTAATTTTGCCATTCTGAATTTCATATCCTAAAAAGTTAATGTTACGTTGCATGAATTTACATTTAGATTGCTTAAGTTTAATAGATTCTAGCTGAAAAACTTCAAAAATTCGATTTAGATGATTGATGTGTTCTGTTTCTGAAGAGGAATAAACTATAATGTCATCAAAGTAATGGTACGCAAAACCAATTCTATGTTTGTCCAAGATTCACCTAATTGTCCTATTAAATATAGCTGGGGCATTTTTTAATCCAAAAGGGAGGCGTAACCATTCAAAAAGGCGAAAACTGGTGGAAGTTTTTCAGTATCTTTAGGATGAACAGGCATATACCAATACCCTGAGGTCAAATCAAGGGTGGAGAATACATTAGCATTACTTAATTTGTCTAGCAAGCAATCAATTCTGGGGAGAGGTTCAGCATCCGTCTTAGTAATAGCGTTTAATTTACGAAAATCTATGCAAAGTCTAGTCTTTTTACCTTCATCTCTCTTCAGAGAAAGGGTTATTGAAGCCGAATAAGCACTGTGGCTTTCTTTTATTATACCAGCTTGTAATAATTGTTCAACTTGATTTCTTATTTATAATTCTTCAATTTGGGAAGTACGATATGGTCTTTGGCTAACAGGGAGTTCAGACGTTAAAAAGGATCCTTTGAGGTTCTATTCTAATTACACCAATATCATATTTATCTTTTGAAAAAATGTTTATATTTATGTAGCAGTGAATTTAGCATAAGGTTCTCATTAGTGATAGTCTGTGGTATTTCACTTTGCTCCACAGAGATCTTTGGAAACTCACTAAACTCAGCACTAACTGAATTACACATTCGTTTAATTGGTCATAGATGGTTTTGATTTCTGGGTTAATAGAATTATTAGGAATTACATTATAACTTGGTTGAGGGTATGTTATTGTAAGGAACTGGTTCTGACTTTATTCGGTTTTAAAAGCTTGATTAATGTGAAGCGAGACTCTGCATTTAGGTAATTTTCTTTGAAATTTTATCCTCTTTTGCAGTTGGCGTACCTCACACCTTTCACAGTCAATGTTCAATTTGAAGCGCCCACATTCGGGCTATCCTAGGATAATATATGGTATATCCGAGTCCAAAATAAAAAATTCGGTAGTCTTAGTCACATTTCCAATTCTTAACTCTATTGTGCACTTATCTTCTAATTTTATAGTACCGTCGGTTTGTTTGACAGCAATTGTGAAATTAGTCTTAGTTGGTAAAAAACAATATTGTTTCACAAAATGTCGTGGGATGAGGGAGATAGAGGATCCTGTATCTAAAACGCATATAATGGAATTCCTGTTTGTCTTTCTGGTTTTATTTTGAATGTATCCAGATACAAGTAGTTGTCAATATTGAGGGTTATATTCGTCTGAATCAGGGGAGACTCGATCGGGAGTGCTTCTTAGATTGTTCTGTCTAAAAAGGCAAGTTTGCGCCCAATGAAAAGCATTTGTAATGCGCCGACTCTCACAGGTTCTACATGGAGAGGGTGGCAACACTCGAATTGTGATGGGTATAGTGTGCAGGGGGTCTAGGTCTCACACTCATGTTTAGATTAGGCATAAAAGTTGGTTCGTGGTTCCTGTTAGGGTAATTGGGCCTCCAGGGCTGAAAAGGGGCTCTAAATACGACATTCTCCTGTTCTGGCCTGTGCATGCGAAATAGAGTTGGTCTCTGAAACTCTGGTCTTTCATTTTTTTCACTGTCCTCTGTTCGCTGCCCTTGATTTGATTTGGTAGCAAGGTTCAACCAGTCTAAAAAGTTCTGTGGGGGGTTCATCATTAAAAGTTGACGCATGTTGATGGGCAACCCATCATATTAGCTCTCTATTAAGGTCTATAACTTTACCAAGGCGAACCTTTTTATGAAAATAATCGGTGATCTGGTCTGTCATTTTAAATTTGAGAATTCATTTAAACTCGTCGAAGTGAGATAAAAAAAACTCCTCATTCAGAGTATCTTTTAACCCTTGGTAAAGCTGTAGGCCTTCCATGTTGTGATCTGCAGGTAGTTATTTATGAACATACTGAGGGCATTGCCCCGCAAAAACCTGCTCACATTGCGGAGTTTCCACTCGTCGTCCCTATCAGTCTCTGAACATTGTTGTTCGAAAAAATGTAGCCATTGGGAGAGTTTCATGCCACTCTCAGGTTCAGATGCGACACAATTTACATTGTTAGAATTTAACACTGGCTCATTTTTACCATCCACAACATTTACAATACTTTCTTTTTTAACTACGACCTTATCTGTATCTTTTGACGTCATTTTTACACGTTAAATTATTATTCAATTCCACAACAAAAAATCAATTACCAAATTTAAAACATATCATAAACCTTCACACTTTATATAAATGGGAAAAGCACTACTATAATTTCCATACCTTACTTTTAAAAACACAAAATATCAACAAAATTTTATCCAATACACTGAAACTCACTCATATTACTTTTTTTCAAAATATAACTCCAAAACACTTTAAATATTTTTTTCGTCAAAATACTACTTTAAATATTAAATATAATTTTATGTCAAATATTTTAAAGTCAATTTAGTTTAAAATCTTTCAGGAAGAAAGAAAATAACAACAAAAATGATCACCACTAGAAGATCGGCGCACTGCTATATTGTTGAACTTCATAGTATTCCAACTGGAGCATATTTCTCACAAATAATCCTTGATTGACTTGAATCACAAAATGAACTCACAATAAAGAAATTGAACCACAATACTTCATTTGTAGGTCATAATATTGTGGAAAAACTTTCCACTACAGTGGCGACATACATCCCTATGCACGATTGTAACGCACTTTCACAACACATTTTATATTTTTTTCCTCCCTCCCTTTTCTTTTTTTTTGCGTTTCCGATGAAGTTATCCAGGTAATTACTTGAAAAAATCAAACTTGCACACAGCTAATAATTTATTTCTTGACTAATGGTCACACTCGCGCACACGCGAGGAAGAAAGGAAAAAAAATCTTTCACAGTTTTCGATAAACACAGAGCATATTCGCGCACAAACACAAAACTGATGCGTCATCTGACCCGCTGAGCTCTCAAAGTTCATACGTGGCACCGAAATTCACTATGCTGGGGACACAATGGACTGGACGGAATCTCTCCGAGGTAAAAAAAAATACACGTGTCTCTTGCCCGCTGGAAATCCAATTGGGAATCTTCACGGCACAGAATAACTATCCGACGCCAACTTTAATGTAATATTTGCAAAGGACGGTGATGATGATGATGAACTCACAGAGGGGAACTTTAGATTAACTCCATGTATACGTGTAGTCATGGCACGAAATAGGAAGGCATATGGAGAGGAAAATAGACCGGAGGGACTCCAACTAAATGCTTTTCAGGTAGTAATGAGAAATTAACACAACACTAATCCAGTTCAAGGAAAAGGCGCTTTCATCTCGACGAACCGTTTATTTCTTGGAACTTCCGGGAAACATCATACGTTTCTTACATTGAACTACACATAATCATTTCTGGACATTGATCCGTGCACAATGGCTTATTCCGGCCCCATGCCGGATCATCACATGCAAGACAAAAGAACATAGAGATAAAAGTTGTGCATGTTTCCCATTCAGTGACAGACACTCAAAAGCCACAGAGAAAGCTGATCTCACGCCCGAGTACGGGTGTATAAAACTTTTAATTGGTCAGATCAAGACACCTGACCTCCCACGTCAGATGGCGTGATCTGCTTTGGAGTTTTCTGGGACATTCCGTTATATAAGTTTCCTCTCTACCGTGGATTAGGGGGAAATATAATCGATTACTTAGTTTATTTCTAGATCAAATTTTGGAATAAGGGGCGATACTTTATTGAGATAAAATGAAAGGATTTCTAATAGGCGTTTTACTTAATGAAAGTGAAAGGTTATTGTTTCTCATACACACACACAAACATACACACACATATATATACATATCCTATTCTGCCCGAATAGGAAAAGGCAACCTTTCAAAATTGTCTTTTTCTAACTTTTGCATCAGAAAATTTTCTAATTGTCTAAATAAAGTTTATTTTCATAGCCAACTTGTTCTCGATGGATAACATTGCTAGTCCATTTAGTCTGATTTGGCTCGTTGATGAGTGCAAATAGTTTTTGATGATTTTCAGTTTTGAAAACCTTCTTCACAAGTTGCACTGAAATGCAAATCGTCAAAAATAACTTTAGTGCTAAACACAAGTTTGGTACTCACTCTTTAAAGTCCATACCGACAATAAACTGCAAAACTTGATAAGTTGACAATTTTTTGACTTCCTCTGTATCAATATTTGCAGTTTGCATACGACGTCTTAGTCATTTTATTTCTGGCAAAATCTAGCTCTTAGAAAATTCGTCGTAACTTTCAGTTAGTTGAGAAATAAGTTCTAGCAATTTCTCATCTAGAGCTTTGATCAAATTAACTGACTGCAAGACTTCAAATTTGTTATGAATGTTCTCCGTGGATTTCGTTCTTGTTTGGAGTTCTAAATACAACCTATCTACATATTGGAACATGGACCTACTTTGTTCATTTTGTAAAGATAAACCTTCATCTTTTTCACCCGGCATCATCTTTTACTACCTCTCTTTTGAATATCAATTCCCATTTCTTCACATTCCAGGGAAGTGAAGTCCAAAGCATCACTAACTAAAGATTCTCTATTTTCCTTAATAAAAAGTTCCAATTCTGTTAGTTTATTTAAAGCCATGTCCAAGGAAATCCCCTCAATTTGCAGGTAGCGTTTAGTGTGGTTGATTTCCTCCAAAATGTCTGTTGGATTTTGATTTTCTATTTTTCGTTTTTTTTTGTGTAGAAGTTTAAATAACTCGTTTAATTGTCCCTAGATGGCGATACTGCTGCAGTTTTCGCCATCGCTAATCTTCCTTCCCGCGATGTAATCAGTTGCATGCAGTCTTGTAGGGAGGAGTGTCGTGTTTTTTGCTCGCCGTTCTATGGGTTGTAATGATGTACTGCGAGAGCACCTTTCATGCCAATTTCTGTTGGAATGCTTCTTCAAGTGTTCAAGTTTAGAAATGCCGACATTCTTCCGCGTGAGTATCTAAACATTGCCTTGTACTAGCTGAGTTTTCGCCTTTCAATAGTCAGTTTTTTCAACATGCTTGTCATCATTAACAAGTTTGAGTATTGTCAAGTTGTCATCATTGAAGGTTTTCAACCAGTTGAACATTGAAATCTTAGTATCCAGAATACAGTCATGGGAAAAACCCAGCGACCTTATGAGCTGTCTTAGAATCTTTTATCCCATAATTGCTGTGTGGTTCAGTTAGTTTATACTAGTAAGAGTTATGTTTAACGTTAAGTGAACTGAGCCACACATTCTGTATTGGTCCGTCGTGCTGGAGACTGTATTCTAGTAGATTGCGTATTTAGAAGTTCAACAAAAGTAAGATTGTTCTAGAGGAAATAATTCTCGTGAATTTTTCATTTCTGGCTATTTAGTATCAGTGTTATCTTTGAAAGTATTTTTATTGTGAAACGAAAGCGGAAGTAATCTATATTTTAGTACAGTGAATTTAGTATCAGTAAATCCAAGGACATTTTCATGCGTATATTTGAAAAGGTGTTGAAATAATTTACAGCTTGTGGTTAAATTAGTTCGTTGAATACTGGTTCAACTTCCATAGAGGATGCAGAAAGTGTTTATTGCAATAAGCGACGGATTGACACTTTGACTTTGAAAATTTAAGTTTTGTTTGGAGTTAACATACAAATAAGAACGAAGTAAATTTTGAAGCATAGCATTGTGACGCATGTTGGTTTTAGATATACATATTCTAGTGAATTTTTACTTTGGTTTAATTTAAGTATTGTTTTTATTGTCATAGTTTTAGATATACATATTCTAGTGAATTTTTACACTTGCTTTGGTTAAGTATTGTTTTTATATTGTAAAAATGGAAAGGTTGAAAATTGAAAAAAGGGTATTAAAATCCTCTGTTACAAAATTGAAAGTAACTTTAGAATCAGAGACTTTTGGCTTGGATAATGCAGAAATCGCATTGTTTAAAGATAAAATTTCTGACTTAAACGGAAAATGTTCAGATATTTTCGGCAAAATTTATAAGTCATGCAAGGAGGATGAGTTTGATAAGTATTTGTCTGAATCACAAGAGATTCAAGATATAATTGATAGTTATAAATTAATTGTTCTCCGTGCTGAAGATAAACTAAAACTTAGAAACAGTGAATTAGTCAAGGGGATTCAAAAGAGATTAAGGAACCTTCAACCATAAGTTTAAAACTGCCGGAGTTACGTATTCCTAGTTTTTCTGGCAGTAGCAACTTGGAGTGGCTGTCCTTTAGCGATCTATTTAAGGCTTCTGTTGTGCAAAATAGTAAATTATCAAATGCGCAGAGACTTCAATACTTGGTAGGTGCATTAAAAGGTGATGCACTTCGGGTTATTCAGTCACTCCCAATTACTGATGCAAACTGTCAGATTGCATGGGATCTCCTAAGGGAGAGGTATTCTAACAGGCGACAATTAGTTTTTACCCTAATTAAAAGAATTGTAAATTTACCACAGTGTACTAGAGAAGATGCATCACAATTGTTATCCATTGTTGACACGTCAAAGGAAGTTACTCGTTCTCTCCAGATTCTCGATCTGCAGCCAAGTGGGTTTGCAGATAGCATTATTGTATATTTGATTATTCAAAAGCTTGACCCAACAACAAGAGCATGGTGGGAGAGAGGGCTTGGTGATGACAGCATTCCTACACTTGAGGAATTGCAAAAATTCATCATCCACCATGCACGTACACTGCAGCAACGACCACCACATAAACCAGTATTCAAGCCACAACAACCAAATGTCTCAGGTTCAGGGAAACCCCAACGAGTGTCTACTTTTACAGCTCAAGTCAAGATCTGTTGCAGTTATTGTAAAAGTAATGAACACAGTATTCACCAGTGCAACAACTTCAAAAAAATTGGACACCCCACAACGTTTTCAATTTATAAAAGACAAACGTTTGTGCTTCAATTGTCTTAGGGCTCACAAATTAGCTAATTGTCCTAGCAGTTACACTTGTAGAGTGTGTCACAAAAGACACAATACCTTGCTTTATTTGGAGTCAACCAAATCGTACCATTCTACAGTGTTATCTCCACATGCCACGGAATTTTTGCCCGCTTCTGATACAGCAACTGAATCAACAGGTGTACCGCAGCAATCCATTACTAATGTATCGTCTTGTGTATCATCTCAAGCTGCTCCGAATCAAGTGCTTCTATGCACTGCTATAGTGAAAGTACTTGACTCTACAAATGAGTATCAACACTGTAGAGTTCTTCTTGACCAAGGTTCCCAGGCTTCTTTTATAACAGAGACATGTTTCAATCGTTTAGGTCTTGCCAGAAACAAGGCAAGAGTGCAGATATCGTGCCTTGGTTCATCCAACACACATACTAATGGGGTCACAACCCTTAAGTTTGCTCCTTATTTCAAGGACTCTCCTACATTTGTGACATCAGATTTTATCATTAATAAAATCATTGGTGATATACCTCATTTCTCCTTACCATCTGGGATAGCAATTCCCTTCTGTGATCTTAAGCTAGTAGATCCAAATTTCTTTCATTCAGGTCCTATTGACATTCTACTCGGTGTTAGTATTGCCTTGCCAATGCTAAAAGGAGAAAATATTAAAACAACTGAGGATTGTCCTTTTGCGGTCAGATCAGAACTGGGATGGATCATTTCCGGAAATGTAAACACGGAAACTCCAGAGCCACCACTTATCCATGTCAACCACATCCAACTGGAAACCGAAGAGTTACTTAGCAAGTTTTGGAAATTGGATGAAGTTCCGAAAGCCAACTTGCTCACTAAAGAGGAACAGGCGTGAAGATTACTTTGCAGCTACATATTCAAGAAACGATGATGGAAGGTACACGGTGAAACTACCTTGCCATACCTCTCCAACTCTCTTAGGTGACTCATTCCGGACTGCAATGCGTTGATTCCAGTCACTAGAGAAAAATCTTGTTGCCAGACCAGATGTTTATGAACGTTACAGAGGTTTCATTAAAGAATACATAGAGCTTCAGCACATGGAGAAAGTTTCAGACTCAGAGAGGAGTGAAAATCCCCAGTTCTACCTACCTCATCATGCTGTGTTTAAGGAGAGTAGCTCTACGACAAAGTTGCGAGTCGTCTTTGACGGTTCCTCCAAATCATCGTCAGGAATCTCTCTAAATGATCTACTTTATACAGGACCAAGAGTGCAGCAAGAGCTTTATCACATTCTCCTCCGCTTCAGAACCTTCCCTGTTGCAATTTGTGCTGACGTGGAGAAGATGTTTCGACAGATCAGAGTTCACCCAGAGGATGCTGATTTGCAGAGGATACTCTGGCGAAACAGGCCCAGTGAACCCATAGAAACTTATCGTCTTGTCACTGTCTCGTAAGGCACAGCCAGCGCTCCATACTTATCCACTAGGGTAATGAAGCAACTTGCACTTGATGAGAAGATCAACTATCCCTTAGCTTCTAAGGTCTGCCTCAGAGACTTTTACGTAGACGATATCATGACTGGAGAGAGCTCTGAGTTAAAGGTTGAACAACTAACCAGTCAACTATCAGAGCTGATGCTGCGGGGAGGCTTCAGACTTCACAAGTGGAGTTCCAATGTTCCAGCAGTTTTGAAGAGTATTCATGCTCATTCTAAAGCCATAAACCAATCATTATCTATTGAAGACAGTGAAACTATCAAGGTTCTTGGTATCGTTTGGCATCCAGGTACAGATTCCTTTCATGTGTCCATCACAATTTGTAATCATCAAGACCTGACCAAACGTAAAATTCTTTCAGGCATTGCCAGATTATTTGACCCGATGGGTTGGTTAGCACCAGTTGTCATAAGTGCTAAAATCTTCATACAAGAAATATGGAGTCAAAATCTAGGTTGAGATGATGTTCTCAGTGAACCACTTTCTTCACGTTGGAGAATATTCCAGTCACAGCTGCCTTTGCTGGTCAACTTTAAATTGCCTAGATTTGTCATGTGTACACAGCCTATTGATATCCAGATTCATGCGTTTTGTGATGCATCAGAAAAAGCATACTGTGCGGTTGTGTATATTCGCTCAGTCACTCAAGTTCATAACATTACAGTATCACTTTTAACGTCAAAAACTAGAGTTGCTCCAGTCAAAACTCAGTCCCTTCCAAGACTTGAGTCATGTTCAGCATTACTTTTAGCAACATTGTTGGAATCCATTCTACCAACATTGGAAATTCCTTTCAGCAAAACTTTTGCGTGGACTGACTCTCAAGTGGCACTCTCGTAGATTGCCTCAGAACCTCGCCGTTGGCTCCCTTTTGTAGCGAATCGAGTAGCCAAGATACAGGAAGCTGCACTAGACGTACACTGGAACCATGTTCCAGGTGTGGATAACCCTGCCGACTGTGGCACCAGAGGTCTTCTACCTTCAGAATTCTTGTCTTGTGACCTCTGGACTCAGGGTCCCAGTTTTCTCGGGCAGCCTTCAGAGCAATTTTTTAATGAGCAATCATCTACAAGTTTTTCATTCCAAGAATCACAACTCATTGAGCAAAGGAAAAGCTTCATTTCAGCAGCTACTCAATTTCAGCCACCATCAGTTATCTTCAAGTTTTCTTCATTCACCAAACTTTGTAGAGTTTTTGCTTGGGTTATACGTTTCCTAAACAATACTAGAAAATCTTCATCTGAAAGAAATGTAAGTTACTAGCCGCTGCGCGACCAGCATGGTCGCTTTTAGATTTATATTTTCTTTTGCAAAACAACTCAATTGAAAGTAACATATGTAAGGAATGTTACCATTACCTGTCATCATAAATATACGTTGTTAAGGGGTAGTGAAAACTCAGACAAAAAATTTATAATCATTGATAAATTCACTATAAGGCTGATTCTAAAACATCATGATTAAAAAATGTGAATTTCCATTACTTCAGTACAGAGTTAAAGATAAGTCTGAGAAACCCAACACCAATGATTTTAAAAATTATATCTCTCACTGTATGTACTATTTTTCAAAACTAAGATATCTACACTTTATCATTACATCAAATAAGAAATTGTTGGGGAAAATTTTTACTTATAAAATGGAGTGAAAATTCAGCAAATACTAAAATATAGTATAGATTACATTTCTCTCTGTATGTATTATTGTTCGCAATTCAGATATCTCCACTTAATCATATTAAATGAATAAATTAAAATTATTTCATGTATAAATTAAAATTATTCATGAGTAAAATACAGCAATTAAATTGTACCAAATTATGTGCTATCGTCGAGCCACACGCGGACAGCCGCTGTTTACATCCGGTAGTTGCAGCCGTTGCCATTCGGATTGTAGAAATATCGTCGATTTTTGTGCCACATACCTACGCGTTTTATATATATAGATTTAACATCAGCTGAACTCTCCGGAGCAACATTAACTATGGTCAAACTAGTCCAGCATGCAGAATTTGGAGAAGAGTTACATTGCTTAAAAACAGGAAGATCATTGAAGACTTCCAGCAAGATTCTTTCGCTATGCCCATTCTTGGACAATGAGGATGTGTTAAGAGTTGGTGGGAGACTTAGAAATTCCAGTCTCTCTAATGATTCGAAACATCCAGCTATCATTCCCAAGAAACATCATTTGACAACTCTTATCGTTCAGCACTTTCATGTAACACATTTGCATGCATCGCCCCAACTTTTGCTCTCAGTTATAAGGCAAAAATTTTGGATCCCTTGTGGAAGATATGTGGTCCGTAGATTTGTAAAAAGCTGTAAAACTTGCATTCGTCTTTCTGCTTCTGCTATGAGTCAGCTTATGGGAGATTTACCAGCTTCAAGAGTCACACCTTCCAAGGCCTTCTCAACGTCAGGTGTTGACTTTGTAGGACCGTTTCTTTCCAGAGAGAGAAATGGCCGGGGGAAAAATCCTTCAAGGTTTACATTGCGATTTTTGTGTGTTTTGCCACGCGAGCAATCTTGAGGTAGTGACGGACCTCACTACTCAAGCCTTCATTGGTGCTTTGAAACACTTTATCTCTAGAAGAGGTAGGCCTTTGGAAATCGTCAGTGATTGCGCAACTAATTTTGTCGGAGCTGATAGAGAGCTGAAGGGCTTACTTAGATCTTTTCTTTCTCAGAATGAAAATTCAAATGTGTTAAATTTTTCTTCATCTGAGGGAATCACCTGGAAATTCAATCCACCAGCTGCTCCTTATCATGGTGGTATTTGGGAGGCCGGTGTGAAATCTATGAAGTACCACCTTAGAAGAACCATGGGAAACTCTCTGCTTTCTTTGGAGGAGTAAGGGCCTGTTCACATAGGAGTCCGTTGCGTTGCGTTAAGGATAAGATGACGTTGAGACGAAAATAAACCAATCATATGCCTCCAAACGATTAGCAATGAAATTTTTAACGCCTATGATTGGTTTATTTTCATCTCAACGTCATCTTTTCCTTAACGCAACGCAACGGACTCCTATGTGAACAGGCCCTTATTCACCCTTGCTGCTCAAATAGAATCGTGTCTTAACTCAAGACCACTTTGTTCTCTCTCTCCAGATCCAAATGATTTATCGCCATTAACACCAGGCCATTTTCTCATTGGTTCAGCTTTGACAGCTATCCCTGAACCAGATTTGACTGCAATTTCATTATCACATCTTGGACGTTGGCAACTTGTCCAGAGTCTGCTTCAGAGTTTCTGGAACCGGTGGAGCAAGGAATATCTTGCCAGACTACAACAACGTCCTAAGTGGTGTGTGTCACAAAAAATATCTCAGTTAATGATCTTGTCCTTATCAAGAATGAGTTGGCACCTCCATTAAATGGAAACTTGCACGTGTGTTAAAATTACATCCCGGTAAAGATGAGAAGGTTCGAGTTGTTACTTTAAAAACTGATTCAGGTCAACTTACTCGTCCCATCACCAAACTTTGTAGATTACCTTTAGACTAGTTCTCCATTTAGCCATTTAGTTTACTTTGTATAATTGACCAATGTTTCTTTTGTTATGTCTTGTAACCTTTTTCAATTGTTAATATTGTTTGTTTAGATTATGTGTAATTCAGTGTCTTGAAACCCCTAAAGGGTTTCAAGGGCGGGAGAATGTTGGATTTTGATTTTCTATTTTTCGTTTTTTTGTGTAGAAGTTTAAATAACTCGTTTAATTGTCCCTAGATGGCGATACTGCTGCAGTTTTTGCCATCGCTAATCTTCCTTCCCGCGATGTAATCAGTTGCATGCAGTCTTGTAGGGAGGAGTGTCGTGTTTTTTGCTCGCCGTTCTATGGGTTGTAATGATGTATTGCGAGAGCACCTTTCATGCCAATTTCTGTTGGAATGCTTCTTCAAGTGTTCAAGTTTAGAAATGCCGACATTCTTCCGCGTGAGTATCTAAACATTGCCTTGTACTAGCTGAGTTTTCGCCTTTCAATAAAGTCAGTTTTTTCAACATGCTTGTCATCATTAACAAGTTTGAGCATCATTGTCAAGTTGTCATCATTGAAGGTTTTCAACCAGTTGAACATTGAATTCTTAGTATCCAGAATACAGTCATGGGAAAAACCCAGCGACCTTATGAGCTGTCTTAGAATCTTTTATCCCATAATTGCTGTGTGGTTCAGTTAGTTTCTACTAGTAAGAATTAAGTTTAACGTTAAGTGAACTGAGCCACACAATGTCTGACCACAGGCGTAGAAACGCTAAAAACATAAAATCGCAAAAATTTGCCATTATAATCTGAGCTGATCCTCTTGTATCTAGGTTTTCAAACTCGTCGCACAGCTTCTCCACTGCATCGATCAATTTTCCAAAATTGTTCATTACTGGTTTCACAGCTGCTAGCTGTGCACTCCACCTTGTATCGGGCAGTCTTTTAACAGCTACTTCCACAATGGCAGTCAAAATTTCCCATCTGTGAGTTGAGCCCGAGAAGTTGTAAAAATTTTACAGTGTGCCGAAAAATGTCACACTGGTTGGAGTGCAACTAAAAGCGTGCACCCCACGCAAATTGAGTGAGTGATTGGCACATGCCACGAAGAGGGCTCTTGGATTTAGTTCTCGAAACCTTGCTTGAAAACCTGTGTGTATGCCAGCCATGGTTCATGCGTTGTCGTCGTAGCCTTGACTTCTGCAAGGCGTGATATCCAAGCCATCACTTTCTAGAGCCTTTAAAATTTCCTTTGACACTTCATTTGCCTTTTTCCCGCTGAGAATAAAAAATCCTAAAAAAGATTCTTTGATCTGGGCTTTGCCGTTCTCAATATGCACATACCAGATTACCTCACTCATTTGATCTTTGTGAGATACATCAGATGTACTATCAAAAAAGTATACCATAGTACCTAGCTTGTATTTCCTTTGAAATTATATCCTTCACGCTCTTTCCTAGAATGAAAATGAACTCATTTTGAATTTTTGGAGCTAAATAAGATGCCACAGCCTTCTCAGACGACTTCAGCTGTTATATTATTAAAATATGTTCTTTCAAAACAGGATCGTAATGAGAGATAAGCTCTACAAGTTCCAGAAATTTCCCCCTGTTTTCAGATTCTTCATCTTCTTTATGGCCCCTAAAGGGCAAATTTTGCTAAGCCAAAAACAATGCAATATCTAACAAACGATGCAAAATATCGTTTCATTTAATCCTGTCCTTTTCTGCTTCAACCTGTTGCAGGGAATCAATAGTCTTGTTTAGTCTCAGTCTGGCACTTAAAATTTTCCATTTTTCCAAATGCTTGTCAGAATTTTCAAGTTGAGCTACTTTTGGATTCAATTTCCATCAAGATTGAAATCCTGATATGAATTTGGATCTACCTGCCTCTTCTGTATAAGTGGAAAACAGCTTACAACAGAAACAATTTTTTTTTTTTGAAGGAGAATATACCATCCATTTTCTCTGCACTTTTTCGCCACAGGGTAAATGTTTGTAAAACCATGTTGAGCTTAAGTCACGAATTTCACCCTTTATGTTCTCTCCTGGTCTCTGTGATGAATCAAAAGGGCCCTCTTTATTTTGGAAAAACTTAATGCCTCGTTTAAAAAAATCGGCTTTTATATCATTCGATAAGGGTGTTCGCCAGTTACCTACATCACAATAAAGGGGTACTTTACTTATTTCGTCTGAAATTTCAATATCAGGCTCTTCGGCTTCACCTTCTTCTTGAGGTAATGTTCCTCATATTCATTGGCACTAACTCGAAGTCCATCTACGCCTAAAAAAATTCCTTCTAACTCAAGTTCCATCTAGGCCTACATATTCATTGCACTAACTCGAAGAGGACGAGTGTCCCTTAAGTTTTGCTGACTTTTCTTGAAACTTTCTTCCTGTATTTGAGGCGGCACGGATTCCACAACAGATTCTAATTCCTCCAAACGGATGATGGCCGAATGGCTAGGGCACTGGCCTTCGGTACCAGAGTCTGTGGGTTCGAGTACCACTCTTGCAATGGACCTTTGTAGCCGTTCGGAATCGGCTTTAAGCAGTAGGTTCTGGTCTTATTAGCCCTCGTGTAGCAAAAAATTGACCGTAGAGCTTCTAACCAAATCTCCAAACCAACTCCAGAACTGGTGGGCTCTATGTTTTGAAAGTGGAAGGTAGTTGTTGTTGGACGAATTTTAAAATTGATCCCGAGATCAACTCTGTTCTTTTTTTCTGCTTTTTTCAATTTCCTCTTTTGAGCCCCACTAGGCTGTTTACTAGGGTAGAGCGATAAAGTCCAATTTTGCCAAATTCTTTGCTAATAGCGAAAATAATTTGACCCAACCGTTCAAAAAGCGTATCCTAAAATATTTTAAATTTATTTTGAGTCTATCTACCCACGCATTTGATTTGAATTTCTCAAAATCTGATCAAATTTCTCTTTCTATATCATTTGTAACCGCGAAGGAGCGAGGAAACAATAATAAATTAAGAAGCCAACGAACCGTTTTTTGCTACCCTATAGGTGTGTTGGGGTGAAATTAAAAACATTTTTGTTCGGTCATTACTCCGCTGCCCGTGCATATTCGCAAGCACACGCGCCATACACTCTTCTTTGGTCAGGATCAGTGATTTCCCGCGATTACTGTTCACAGTTCGGTCGTATCTAGAGTTTCGTTTGCTAATTGTTACAGAGTTGAATATGGATAAAACAAGAAAAGCTTCTAGTTGTCGTATTTTTGGAAATATTGAAGAGGTGAAAGGTAATTAATATGTTACCTACGTTTAAGGAGGTCATGACATTTCATAATTTTGTAAGATTTCAGCTAAAGCTTAAATCGGATACTCGAAGAAAGCCATCTGTTTTACATATTACGAAAATTGTTACGGTGAGAATCGAAACTATATGGCAAAAAGTTTCAATTTCAATCGTATCCCACACCCGCATTATACAGTTGATAAGAGCTTACCATTCGAAATGCAAAAATTTGATAAAATCTTGGAAACGATTCACTAACGATAAAAAAGACGATTTCCACATCCGTAGTAACAAACTATTTGATATCTGTTCTTGTAAATGCAAAGATTTTCTAGAATGTAAGTGTCCAACAGGAACAAAAGAAGCGAAAGAAGAACAAACTTTTTAGACTGATTAGAGGACTGAAAGAAAAATGATTATTGGTGGTATAGACTTTTCACAAACCAAAAAATATAAAAATTAAATGATAGAAATAGAAAGTTAGGACTATATTATGCTTCTGTGACAAATAGAGAGAAACGCAAGAATACAGAACTTTCTCCACGAAGCTCTGGTACATAGGACGAGTCAGAACATACAATTGATATAGGCGATAATTTAGAACCGTGTTCTCCAAAGCCCCAAGAGCCTCAGAAAAAGTCAAATCTCAGCTTGCCGTCTAAGTCAAAAACGTGACCGATATGGCCTATCTGATACAGCTTTGCAGCAATCGCGTCGGCAGTTCATGGCATTAAATCAGATGTTGAAATAATAGACAGATCAAAATTGTACCATGAAAGAGCCAAAGAACGCACAGAAATATTAGCTAAACACTGAGTTTTCAGTGTTCCAGCTTTATTCTTTGACGGCAGAAAGGATAAAATTTTCACGATAGTGAAAAAGGGTGTCAAAAAATACCGCCAAGTGATGGTAGAAGAACACATTTCAGTTATCAAGGAACCAGACTATATTTATGTCGGCTACGCTGTCCCAAGTACTGGGACGGCTAAGAGCATAGAACTTGCTGTATGTGACTTGCTTTCTTCTGAAAATATTTCATTCAGAGAAACTGTAGCGGTTGGTTGTAATGAAACAGTTACAAATATAGGGAAAAACGGTGGTGTTATACGGTTGTTAGAAAAACGTTTGAATCAACCTTTACAATGGATCATATGCCTTTTACACACGAATGAATTGCCTTTAAGACACATGTTTTCATACTAGACGGCGAAACTACTGGGCCTACTTTCTATTCTGGTACTATTGGAAGATTACTAGAAAAATGTGAAAACAATCAGGTTGTACAGTATGAAAAGATAGAAAGCATGTTGTCGGATATTCAGACGGATATCATCAGAGATATAAGTTCGGATCAACGTTATTTGTATGATATTGCATCAGCTGTAATTAGTGGCTAGTGTTCTTCCGATCTAGCAAACAGAGCTCCAGGAAAAATGTCGCATGATTAACGAAAGCCAACAAGGCTATATATTTCGACGAAAAAACCTTTTGAAAATCTTAAACATCTTGCCACGTTTGTTGTTAGAGTTTACGCGTCTGTTTGGTTCCAAATTAAAATGCATCCGTCATGCAAAGATGGGTCTAGACATTTTTGGAAAATGGTTTCAGATTCTCGATACCTTCCATCTCAACTAAAAGAAGTAGTCGATCCTGTCATTGACCGGAACAGCTTCTTTGCACATCCCGAGAACGTTGTATTATCGATGCTCTCAGATCCTGAAAAACACATTCGTGAATTTGCTGCTAGAAGAATCTTAAAAGAAAGACACGAGATTCATCATGGAAAGTTTCCTCGTGTTTTTGAGGTCCCTAAAATAAAACTTAATGCCAAATCATGCACAGGCCTTATGGATTGGCAAAAGTATTTCCAACCTCCCATTCTTAGAGACGTCAAGGATGAAGATTTGCTCTCGACGGTGGAAACAAAAGGAAGTGAAAAGATACCTTTTCTAAGATTTCCATATAATACCCAAGCCGTAGAACGTTCAGTAAGGACACTAACGGAGGTTTATATGCAGGTATGTGATAAAAAGTCCAGAGGTCTCATGAATTCCAAAATTGAGTCATGAAAATTGATGTCCAAATTCGACACCAAACGTGATTTTAAAGTATCCTCGTTCAAGTTTCATCTGTATGCTAACAAAAGTGTAAATTTTCAAAGTAAATGCGCGGGTAAAAGGAAAATATTAATTAAAAAATTGTAATACAATTTTTGTTTCTCTATAGGTAGGTCAAACTTTGATCACTATTAGAAATGAAAATTTGAAAAAAAAAAATTCTATATACGAGCGCTCCACCGTACTGTTTACCCTTCATGACAGTATTTCTGAAAATAAGTACACTATAATAATGCTTTTAGTACATTAAATACCTATAGGCCAAGCACTTAGCAGGTGTCCTACTCGGAGTGCCTGAGCGAGAGAGAGAAAATGGTAGAGTAGGCAGAAGTATATAGCAAGCTTCCCCCACTACCTTGCCGATCTCCTCAAACCTACAGTAATCCCTCGTCTTACGCTGTTTTGCTTACCCGCGGTTGACCTATCTATACACTATCTGGCCAAAAGTATCCGGACATCCCCTAAAGAAGTGGACCTGGCAGGTGACGTAATTTGATGCGTAACCGAAAGCTATAAAAGTGTTGGTGGTGGTTTGTCAGGTCAGATTTATGCGTTTGTAAGACAATGAGTAAGTCAAAGGAGCTTAGTGACTTTGATCGTGGCATTATAGTGGGATGCTACCTTACGTCGTGTAGCGGCACTTCTGCGTGCTCGTGGGGGCCCTACATGATATTAGCCAGGTGTACCAGTTTTCTTGGCTCTTCAGTGTAATATTTTTCAGCTTTTATTCAAGAAACGATGAAAGAGAAATGATGAAGATAGAAGAAAATGTATTTACTAAAACCGAAATAAAGTAAGTCCATTTCATTCCCCAGATCGTATATATCAAGTTAAACAAAAGCAGGTGATTCAAAAGATTCTATCAATATGAATAAATTTTGTTACATATAATCCATACAAAAGGATTATATGGAACAAGAAAACTTGGTTGTACTTTCTGCTGAGGTAAACTTATGAGACAATACAGGCAGAGCTGTAGGCAAATTGAAATATTTCTCATGCCTAAAGCAGATAAGACAAGAAAGTTAAGTTACCAATACCTGCCTAATATATAATTTCAACTAGACTAAAACTGAAGGTTGGTTGGTTAAGGACGATGTCATTGTTTTGCTACACAAGGGCTAATTAGACCAGGACCTAGTGCTTAAAGCTGATACCAAATGGCTACAAACATCCATGCCCACAGGTTTGACTTGAATCCAAAGACTCTGGAACCAAAAGCCAGCACCCTAGCCATTTGGCTATTGCCTGGCTAAAAACTGAAAGAGAGGAAAAAAAACAAAACATTCCTATAGTTGTCAACAAATGTGGCCAGTTTAATGATGATATTTAATTTATTTAAAACTATCTGTTTGTGCACTTTTTAAATTTCTGAATTTATTTGCCAATGATTGAACAAATAATTATGTATTTTTAAATCTTTATATATTTCTAAAGCTCTCTTAATACCAGTCATAGAGAGAGCACTGATATGCAAAATTAAAACTTGAAAATAATATTCATTGATCTTGAATGATATTCATCAAAATGACAGGCTTAGAAAAATATTCATGAAGTATTATAGGGAAGTAGTATTAAGTTTTATATAGCTTGCCCTTGCCACATTAATTGGAGTTTTATAAAATTTGACTCCCAGTTTTAGAGCTAGGGAATCAATCTGACTCCCCGTTTTTAAGGTCAAGTGACAGCTTTGTACTTAGATTGCACAGAATTCTTGTATATAGATGTCTTTTTTATTATTCACAAGTATGTTATGTACAATCAATAACATGAAAGAATGGAAACAAAATGTATCATAACAAATTTATATTTTAAAATATCAAGACTGTGGTGGCCATTCCAATTCAATAGACTGCAAAGAGAAGAATAAGAGATTAATAAAATAAAGTGTAAAATCTGAGTACATTTTACATATAAATTTAAACATCAACAAATTTATTAAAAATGTATTTTTAAGTCATTTCAGTACACAGAATAACAAGTCACATTAACACATACAATTGAGATATCAGTTCAAATTACCCTTTATTCTATATGTAACCAGGTATTCAAACAAATCTGGTAAGTAACCAGGTCATTCAAACAAATTAACTAAACTAAATGCACAAGTACTCTTCAGTTATTGTTGTGAGAAAGCATTAACTAAAGAAATGGGAAAGAAAATACCTCTACATCAAGCTCTAATATATCAGCAGTAGTATCCAATAAAGTACCAAGATTAGGTGTAGTTCTTCCAAAATCTCCATGAACAAACTCTTTCACATAACTGAAATTTTTATGAAGGAAAATAAAATGCAATCTAATTGTTTATCATGTCAGCTATAAATATGTAGGCATATATAGGAGACCCCGTATTTAATCAGGATAAAATAACATAGATTATATAGGGTGATTCACTCAGCAGAGGCCCTGAATAACCTGTAATAACTCTTGCTAGGACAAAGCAATCGGAGTGAAACAATGTACAATGTGCTCCTCAGTGGATGGCACATCACATCACATGGTTCCCATATGAGGCTTAGTTTGATTTGTTGGGTTATATTAACTCGCAAAACATCTGTATATGGGCTGCTGAAAATTCCTTTACCACTCAACAAACACTGCTCCATGAACAAAAAATTGGTATGTAGTGTGTGATGTGTCAGTTGAACATCATAGGTCCCATTTTCTTTCACACCGATGTGTACATGAACATTCTTGAACAGTTCATGAATCAACTGGATGATTGTGAGTTAATGGATGTTACATCCAACAAGATATAGTAAAATGTCACACACCAGCAAAAAGCATGGTGGAAATTGAATCTTTTACCAGCAAAGGTTATTTCAAAGAAGCTTTGGTCAACCCAGACCAAGGGGTCAGATCTGATACCACCTGACTTCTTTCTTTGAGAAAAGTCCATCAGAACAAGCCTTGCACTGTGGAAAATTTGAAGGAAAACATCCAACGTAAAATTGCTGCTATTCCCCCCCCTCTAGTTTCCTTACCAATAGGTTCAGGTGCATGGAGTGCCACATCGAAATGTGTCTGGCAGAAAAAGGAGATCACTTCTAGCACTGTATATAATACAATCGATTATACATATGTCAAGGTATGAAGCATATTTCTCTTGTTTACATTGCTTCATCTTAGCAAGAGTTATTACAGAATATTCAGGGTCTCTTTTGAGTGAATCACCCTGTATTACAAAGCTACTCGCAACTTTAGAGCAATTAAGGGGAATCTCTTTGGTCTCAGAGCACTTTCCCAACCGTACATAAAATAGTAGAATCTCCCAAATTTAAAGAAACATTAAATACCTTCTTTGTTTTATGAAATTCAAAGAATTGTTTATTCAAGCCATTAGTAAAGAATTGTTTGACAAAATTAAAATTATTAACTACGAGACACAAAGATTATTGAAATGAACATCTGTAGATGTATCGCCCTTGAAATTCTTAAATTCTCTTGGCATTTACGACATATTTTGTTCTCATCACCAACTTTCAACTTCAAAACTGCTTGTTACAGATTATTTGAGCCTTCATAAGCCAAATTGATTAACTCCATTTTTTGAATTTTTAAAAATTTTAATGTCAACACACTTGATTGATTCCTAACTTTTTATATTCATAATAAATTTCCCTAATAATGAGGTTAAACACCACTCAATGACAAAATTTGTTTTGGCCATTGAACAATAAGTAATTTGTTTCAGAAGCCAATCCAATTAACTCTATACTCTAATGTAAATTGTTGCAATAATGGAATTCAAATGCAGAAGCAAGTACTTCATGATAATAGTAAATTGTTTAGTATTGTTTCATCCTGAAAAAAGTAAAATAATTAATCAGTTAAGAGAAAAAAATTAAATAAAATTAGAAAGTTTCAAAACCCCATAATATACAATTTAAATACTTTCACAAAGATTCAGAATTTAATGCTATTAATGTAAGAAAATCTGTAGCAGGTAGACCAAAAGGTCTGAAAAATAGAGACCAGCCTTTGGTATATCCTACAGGTAGAACTATGACAAGAGGAAAGATATGATGGACCTGTTGAAATTCAATCCTCCTATTAAAGGTGATTATTATAAAAACTTAAGAACAAATCAACATGATGGAACCTCAGATACAGCTGACAAAGAAGACAACATTTATGTTACTAATAAATCAATTTAAACAAACTAATAATAATAATTGTAACAGTAACAGAACATATATTATTTATTCTTGTGAAAAGTCTTTAATATAAAATGTATGATAATGAAGTTTTCCTGTAAGAAAAAAATAATTTGATGTTTTATTCACTTGCCAAATCCATTAACTCCCTTAGTCATGCAAAAATTGTAATAATAATGATTACTCTAAGGATATTCTACCTTATACATTTTACATGTCGTTAGATAAAAAGCTACATCTGCAATAATGCATTCTATAATGTTTATTTGAATTTATATTTTCAGAGGAATTTTAAAAAACAATGTATAATATTTTATTACTTTTCTCAATTTTTTGTTTTATAGAGTTAATTGATTTGGCAAGTGAGAAGCTCACCAATTCTCTACTTCATAGTTAAAATGTCTGAGGTGTAGAATTAAATATTGATTTTCTACCTGAAGAGAGTTGTCATAGATTTTATCTTCTGCTTTCTGCCTTTGTGATTGCTTAACTAACACCTTGATAGGTTAGTTCTACAGTAAGCTACACAATGAATAAATAGTCAAATAAGTTCTGTGCCATCATGGGAGTATGTTCAGTCCCACCTTATTATAAGTTACCCAGCTGACCTCCCACCATTGGAAATGAGCAAAAGGGAGTGTCTCCAGCACCTCAAAGTAATTTACATTGACGAGATTCACTATTTTTAGGATATTTGTGGATCAATCACAGATATGTTTTTGAGACAGCTCTGTACAAGATTATATACTCCTTAGAGAGTAAAAAATACTTTATTTCTGGTATTTATTTATAACAATCCTTGGAAAGCTTTAAAAAAATATTCTTTTTATCTTCATGGACCCCAGTATGACTCTAAACTTTAGAAGTTACCCCCAATGTAAGATTCAAAAGAAATTCCCCCATTTCATTTTCTTTGAACCATTATTTAACTAACACAAATTATGTAAAATATTCTACTCTTGTCTGCAAACCCTCCTGTCTTTTGTTTTTCCCAGGGTGTTTGAAGCATTCTAGTTCATAACATACTATGTTTCTTTTCTTTCAGAAATCTCTTCCTCACAATATAATGATTCAACAAATTTTCATCTATAAATTTCCAGATATTCTTTTCCAAATGTTTCTACATTACCTCCCTGTTTAATACCAACTGTATAAGGCTTGGTTAAAAAGAGTGGAACATTTGATATCCTTAATACTTCTGATAGCAGAAAAATAAAACTAAAATTTCTATTTTAAAAAAAAAACATGAGTTAGAGACATTGAAAGATTTCTGTTTGGTAATATAAAACAAATTGAAAATATGAATGCAAATTATCACATTTTCTAGGCAAAAAATTGTATGTATCTATTGTTGGTATAAACGAGCAATCCTTTGCAAGAGAGAATTCAAACTGTTAACAGATAACCCTACAGACCTTTTTATAAATCCCAAATTAATAGACTACAGTTTTCTGAAATGACAATAACTACAAGAAATATTTTTAAGACGTGTGTGAATATTAAATTATAAAAATAAGTACATCCTTCAATAAACATATAAATATAATATATATATAGAAAGAGAGAGAAAGAAAGAAAAAGATCTGAACAGTAAAGAATTATTATATGTTTTCATATTCAAAAGTACAACTCTAATTTGTATAGAAAGGATACGTTCCAGCTTGCGTCTCTATATGTATTCGAAGTTGATTATCATCAAGAGTTTGAGCTTTTACAGAATGAAGTACCTTTTCTCGAGTAGCAAGAGTCCTCCTTAGTGAAAAAAAAAAAAAAGAAATTTAGTGAACATTTAAAAAAAAATCCATTTCAAATTTTAGCAATTTATAATTTAAAAGTTTTGTTTCTATTATGCAGTTAAAGTCTCAGAAAACTATTGAACTTAAAATGAGTGAATTTATCATAAATTTAAGAATAGTTAAAAGTATAGTTTAAAGAGTAGTATACAGATAACCAACCACACGGACTGCCATTTGCTTTAGAGATTTGTGATACTATATTTTTATTTTTTAAATTATAGCATAAAGATATTTATTTTATTTTTATAATTATTTATATGAAGTTTGGTGTACAAAATGCTGTTTGCAAAATGCAGTTTTAGCACTTGTAAATTGCCTTGCAGGCAAGGAAATAAAAAAAAATTTTAAATGTCAAAGAAACTGATGGAAATATATTGAAAAGCCCATTGCAATATACTGGATTGGCATGTTTCTCATCTATCATGGAGCTTAGTTGAAAGGTAGTTCTTTATATTGATGCATCAATCTTTTCACTCTTCTAATTTGATGGTCATGCTCAGATCTGACGACAGCCTGGTGAATATTGTTTGAGTGACTGTGTGCTTCCACTACTGTTAAATTGAGTGGAAGTATCATTATGGAATGGAGGCATTTTTATTAGATGCATTTATGCTTATTGGTCAATCTATTAAATACTTAAGAATTTTAAAGTATACATAAACATGCTTGAAAATTCAGCCCTAGAAACAAAGGGGCAGTATTAAGGATATTATTGTTGTCTCTTCCAACATGATTATGTCACTTCTCAGATTTGCAAGAGTTATTTTTTGAAAATGGTGGCATTGATTGACTGGCTAGCTCAGAATCTGGGTAACAGAATACCTCTGAAATGAACTGAGCAATAGTTACGATAAAATGCAACAATGTCTTTCCTCTCATCTATAGCAGCCACTTTGTAGGATGAATAAAGAGCCATTTGAGGGTTGATTTTTTTTTTTTTTTTGGGGGGGGGGGGCTAATGTCCCTGGGGGATGATGACATTACACCCCAGTCTGGCATACATATGAATACAAGAAATAGAAACAGACAAATGACACAATCACAGAAGAATTATTTTATTGACAGACGATGACACCGGCGATGGACGATGGGTTGCAGCTCCCCTTTCTAGACGGGGCTCCATTTGCAGGCGGAAGACTGACTGGTTCCCCAGAATACAGCCAAGTCCTATGCGGGAATCGAACCCGCACCCCCGGTGTGGCAGGCTGATGCCTTAACCACTTAGCCACTGGGCGACGAGGGTTGATTACAAGCTTACATGAAATTGAGCACAAAACCATATGAATGACAGTCACTTTGTAGTGAAACAAGTTATTACTAATCAATACAATAAGGCCATTTTCCCCCAAAACATTTTTGCATCAGAATAAGATAGTGCCTATGTAGATAAATACACACACATTAAAAGTATAAAATTCAAGGAAGATAGGGTATTTATGTATAAATCAGCCTGAAATTCACATACCTATGTAACACTCTAATGGGTGTTTTCTGATTCAGCTTTAAATCCTTCAAGCTATTTAATTTATTGATATCATTTTCATCTAATGTTCTTCCCACAATGCATACGGCAGAGTAGCATTTTCTCTTTTCTTCTTCTCCTTCTTTCAAAAGCAAAGTATCTTTCCTTGAGAATGATAATAATAAGCATGAGGAAGTCTTTAAAATACTACAGAAAAGTCACAATTACAATAATGAATTCTGATTACATATAGTGGACCCAAGATTTTCCTTGACCCAAAATCAAAACTATTTATGTTTTCATGGTGGGGTAAGAGGATGAGTGGATTTGACTATTGTAATGCACAGTAGGGTTGATCAAATATTAGGGATGAAGGAGCCTGTAACGGTTTTAACAAGCTTGCGTGGGAGACGACACAAAAAAAACTTCATACTTTTGTCCCAAGCTTTTATTATATCATTTTTAAGGGACACAGAACATATAAAGTAATTAATAAAGGATTGATTTGGCAAACAGAGCCATATTAGCCAGCTAAACCTTGTTGGCCTATGTGTTCTCATCTGCAGTTCAACTCCAACTGTCGAACAACCAAACGCTCCCCTCGGAAGTAGGGTTGCCACACGCCAACCTTGACATGGGTTACCAGACATGGCGCACCTTACAGAGCCTCTTGTAGATGTTGGTAGGATTTAATGTGCAATACTCATCTTTTGTTACATAAGTGCTGAACCAACTAGGATTTACATTTCTAAGCTGGTCCCAAACTACTACAGACACTCACACTGAGCAATGGCACTTAAACTTGTCCTGGTTTTAAAGGTTAAAACTCTGGCTTTTCAGCTATCACCTAGTGCTTTTTGAGGAAGACTTTCTAAGGAGAAGTACACCTTATTAATGTTATATTACAGGAAATGCACAGAAAGCCTAAAAAATATATACAATTATTACTACAATAGGCAGGATTGTAACTCAGATTTAACAGCTGAAGTTTCGAGAGATCTGTAGAGATAATACACTTAACGCCATGTTAGTTATATGAACCCATTGTTCCAAGTGCAAAGTTTAGGTTTTGCCGTTTGGCAGCAGTGGAAAGAACAATAATAAAAGGGGAATTTCCCTCCGCTTATATTCAGAACTGGATGGGTTTCCACCACCTTTTGGACCATAACTGTTTGGGAAAATAGATTTAATTTAAATGTTTATAAAAGTAGTGACCATGTCGAATAAAGTGTTGTGTAATATGTACATTTGATTTCTTTTTAACCTTTGACAAATGGATTAGAATAGAGCACCCATGATAAAAGACTTGAATAATTACTAGGTATGGTTTACAAAGTTTTTTGATCTGCTAAATGCTATTTTAAAAATTAGTTATTATTAACGACTAAAATATTGGCAAGAACTCTCTGTAATATCTCTCTCAAGATAAAAAAGTACATTTCAAAAATAATTTGTTTTAATCATGTATTTAAAAATAATACAAAATTTAAAACATGTATTTTTGAAGTTATTATGCACATAATTTGAAAGTTCATCATTTACAGTGAAAGAAAGTTTTAATTCATGTTTCAGCAAATGAAGATGCAATTTTGCAAAAGCATATTATTAATTTTTCCACTGGTCATCATTTAAGTGAGATCAAACTGTATTTAAAATTACTTAAAGGAATATATATATAAGTCCTCACTTCTTTGGTTCAGAAAATTTACTTCTGTCAAGTTTTGAATGTTATGTTAGTTACAATAAGATGATTATTTATTGAAATATCACATGATTCTTGAATAACATGGAAACAGTTCTTACAGAAATACAGACCCTTTGTACTATTCATATATAAGAGGTAATATTCTTTTAAGGTTATAATATTAAATTCTGAACTTTAAAACTGTAACATCACAGCACTCATGGAAGATATATCAATGATTTTATTATTAAATCAGCAAATAGGTAAAATTTTAATAACACATTTACTAAGGGGAGTTTTTAATATAGCTTTTTAAGAAAATATCTTACTTTGTAATCACTTGCAGACTTCGGATATATATTAGTTTTGTACTATCATTAATTTCCTGAAAAAAAAATATATATATATAGATGTACACACACACACACACACACACACACACACACACACACATATATATATATATATATATATAATGTCAAAACATAACTGAACTGGATTATTTCTTTAAAAGGCCTACCACTCGCCCAATTCAACAATGGACGTGACTGCATAAAATTGAATCTACACAGGAGCAAACACGCTGCCTGTCATATATATATATATATATATATATATATATTGATTGATTGCAAAATTTTTAACTGTAAAAATTAAAATTCACTATTTTTTCTACATGATATTATATATTGACAAAATAAAAAATTGTTTAATACTAACTTTAAAAAAAAGTTATACAAAGAAATTTTAAGAACAAAATGCATGTATTACAGTACTTTAATATAAGTTCAGTTTGTTATGACTGTTGATATTTTTATTTGAACAAATGTTAAGAACAATTATGGAAATTTCTTAAAGCAAAAATATAGATAATTTATAATTATTTTTCTTATTTGAAAGCATACCTTAAAAAATGATCTAAAGAAATCTTTTGACGAGAACAGAAATATTATAATCCATTTCATGCATTTTGGTTAGAATATATAAATTATAATAATAAATAAATAAGAATATATAAAGTATACCATAATTATAATGAATATATAAGTTTTAAAGGAAAGTTTCAGTTAATCATTTCAAATATTTGGAGGAACACAGAGTGAGTAATAATTTATATGTGTATAAATTTTAAATGCATATTTTGAATAAGAAAATTATGATAAATTACATTTTCCATTTGCTTAATTTCTTCAGAACTCCATTTCACTTTCCTGGGATTAAGTATCTCTAAAACAAATGGTCTACCTGAAAAATAAAATGCAATGGTTACATGAGCTGCAAATAAAATGATTTTTGCAAACATTTGATAAGTTTTAAATTTTACATTAATTCCGGCTATAAAAAAATTAGCAGACATGCCAACCTCAGTAAGAGCAAAATCCTGCAACATTCTACCGGCATAAAATAATCGACATAACACAAAACAGTATAGTAAAAAATTTTAATAAAAGAATTATAATGTATACTTACTTATAGTTTATAGGATCTCTTTAATAATATTACATAGTTCAAAATATATCATTACTGTTCATCTCAACTTGAAATTATAATCATAAATAAAAGTTATATACTTGGAATTTGTAATCATAAATTTTAATGTACATCATATTTACACTAGCAGAGACCCCAGCAGTCTATATTTTGAGTACTTCTATTTCTTTATAATGTTTGTTTGAATTTATTGCAGAAAATCTTTGAATTTTTGTAGCATTTACTGTAGCTGATTTTGCTCTTATTAAAAATTCATTGTGAAATTGTTCTTCATAAAAGTGTCCTTGTAGGTTCGATTTGCATATTAGCAAATTTTCTAAGGTTTCCCTTGACATAGATGACCTGAACTGAGTAGATATTTTTGTTATGTAGCTAAAAATCCTCTCACATTCTGCATTACTGTGAGGGATTGTTAAACCCAGCAATAGATTTTTTATGTTTTGGAATCCGGTAATAATAGTGTCCATTCCAGAAACCCAGAAGATGCATTAAAAATCTGGCATTACTGGGGTAAATCCGGAAAGTTGGCAGGTCTGAATTAGTCATACTGTACAGATACAGATTAAATATAAGACTGTAAATAGCTTTTGTTAGATTAAACAAACAGACGCATACAAATCAATATTTATCTGAAAGCATGTTTCTTAAATGTTCTATGATCCTAATTTATTTTTAAAAATATAAAAGTAAATACAATTTTAAATAAACTCCTGAACAGAATGCCTCTGAAGCTAGTTTTTCATGTTTTAATAACAATTCCTCCTATTTGTTATTAAACAATTCCCCTTTGTTATACATAAACTCTTCAAAAGACAAAACATATATTAAAAATACAATATACAATATACAATACAATATACAAAACTATTTTAAAGTGCCCCCAGTCTTTTGATAATAAATATTATGATTTTTTCCTCACTCTTTTACATTCCTTTTTATACTACACAGAACTTCCCTTGTTTTTTAAAATTTATGCCAAAGCTGAGCAAACAAAAAACTGATTCCTAGTTTAATAAAACACAATAAGTAGTTACATACAACAGCTTATATACCAATTTTCCCACTGCAAATGCAAAATAATCATAACAAATGTATTCATGGAAAAAAGGAAAAACCATAATTATTATCTACCTCAGATATTGACTCAATTAAAACATTGTACACTGGTCTGCACAAGGTGTTTATTTCAAGTAGGGAAATTATAGTATTTGACACATTATGATTGATCTTACCTAGATCTTGAAACCTGGACATCCAACTTTAAACTATGCTATAAAAAAGTCTTATACAAAGACTTTAGTATATAGCATATTTAGCCCTAAATATACTAGAACTGTGGAAAAAAATTGATACTATACGAAATTCCTGAACAGTTTATTTTTTATAAATAGTATCAGACTGTTATTCACTGGAGAATGTTTAGTAACCTCCATTAAAACAATTATATACAAGCGTTCAAAGCCAAACTTTATGTCTAGCAACATAATTCTATGAAATTTTAATTGTATTAGAAAAATCTGTTTTATACTATGTGTATCACTGCAACAATAAATAATTCCCCACAAGAATTCACATTATGAAGTGCTCACTTTTATATTTTTTATATCTCAAATGTTTCCATTCTAAAGATACAAACAGAACACATCCCACATATGATTCATAATGTCCCCTTTGAGAAACAAAAGCATGTGGTTTGTGACTAAAGAACTAAATTTTTTATGAAAGACTGCTTTATATACATCATTTTAAGAGTGACAGTTTTAGAGTAATAGAAAATGTTACAACTTTGCTTCATATAGCCCAATTCATACCAATATGATTAGCTTCATAATGGTTGAAAAGCATGTAAGAAATGATGAGCCCAGATATTAACTGTGATTTATACACAAAGAATATCTCTGCAGTTTATGCACAAGGAATTTGATACAGAAAATCTGCCAGCTGTGATTTTGTTTTCATTTGAAATAAGCTGTATTAATACTGGCCCATCTAAAATATGACTCATCTTATTAGACTAAGTCTTCATTATTTATGAAGTTGTCCAAATTTTTATATATATTTTTTTAAATACCAATACTGGTCATTTGGCCACTACATTATTAGACCATGGGTACACTAATACTTGAAAACAAAGGATTTAAAATTGAAAAGTGCAGGGCATACATCATGATGTAATGCAATCATAGGTTGGCCCAAATGGCACAAGATGCAGTTGGGTGAATCAGCCAGACTAATTCAGAAAAGATGTGTCCAGAGACAGTCACGGCTGGTCAAAAGTCTAAAACACAGAGAGTTAGGAATAAAAGAAGAAAGTTTACATAGTGTAGCCTAGGGCTTTTTGCTAGAGGATTCATTAGACTTCAGTTTAAAAGCACTTTTGCAGGTTATTTTTATAAAAAGCTTGGAAGAATAGTATGTCAAGGCCCTGTTAGGTTTCTGCAAAATTTCTGCACCCTTCTTGGCTACGTGGCCCACTTTCTCATTTCCAACTGTACAGATGTAGTTTTACTAGTTATGTCTTTTGCTTGGTTACCTTGTACAAACATATACAATTAATTACATATTCAATTAAACCACTTTCATTTTACACATTTCTTGTTCCCTGCTCATGATCTAATGAGCATAATTTATAAACTTCATTAAACTTAATAAGAATATATAACTGATAGTGCATTTGAGGTTTTAAAAAAATGAAAAAGATGGGAAATTCATAAAAGCATTACTATGCAACTTTATAAAGCAAACAAAATGAGACTTCAAGAAATAATGTTTCTGAATTATTAAACTCCACAAACTGAAATAAAATCTCAACATAACATTAAATGCATTCATTCAAAATTTCTTGAGTAAATGAAATTTATACCATTTCCAAGCATTTTCACATCAACATCTTCCCGCCCAGATGAAGAAAATACTATTTCTGAAAAAAGGAGAATATACTTTTACAACCACTTGAAAAACATGTAACATAAACTTATGGATATTAATTGCGGATTAAATGAAATCAGTTATTTTAAAAGTATTTTGGCTTGATTATGGAAAATACACGCTTGAATAATTTCTTCATAAAATGCAGGGCAGTAAATCATGCAATAGTTGCTATGTAAAAAAGAAAAAAAATATTAGCAACAATCTTCAAACTACTAACTCAAACATATTTCTAATAAGTTAACAACAAAGAATGAATCTACTGAATTTACGAACCTTCTAAGGCAGCAAGTTAAAACAAGGTGCAATTTTAAGACTTTAAATGAAAATGAAAATTTAAAAGGCTACACATGCTCTCAAAATGAATGGACAGCCTAGAATTTTAAAAAATAATAATAAATAATGTTAAAAAATAATAATAACAACAATGAAATTGGTTTATAAGAAATGTAATACAAATTTTTGTATTAATTCAACTAAACTTACTGTCACAAATTATTCTTTTTTGTACAACATCTGTTATGAGTTCATTAACAGAAGAATCCATTCTACGTTCTCCATCCACAACCCAAGGAGTCTGAGGCAATTCTCTGGAGTATTTGTTATAGCGTCCTCCAAGGTAGATTGCTGAATGCTGGCAATGTATTTTGTAATTGCAATTGTTGTTAGGTACTGGAGGTGGAAATGCATACATTCTGTGGGAGGAAAAAGGAGGGATAATAGTTATATATATAAGACACTTGCATGAAACATGCTAAGATAAATAAAACTTTTCAGATATAGTAGTATAGTCTTGAAAGTTAGTATCTAGCACACAAAAAGCATACTTTTCAAATTTTCAAAGGAATCATAACCAGAATTTTTTTTAAAAATGTAGATTTTCTTATGTATTCAAGTAAATAGAAATTAAAAATAAATAAATAAATGAAATAAAGTTATACAAAATCAAATGTTCTTAATGCAAACTCACATGCTGTTAAGTTTAGCAAAATATTATTATAAAGAATAAAGACCAAGTAAAATTTTAGTAATTAGAAAATAAATAAATCATCAATAAAAAAACTGAACAGATCTTATAATTCAGAATCTTTAAAAAAAAACTTTCAAATTATTTTTCTTTGATAGTCTAACATTGTTTGCTCACAAGTTTACAAGATGCATTCTTCAGCTACATATTATAACTTTTTGCAAGTTCTAATATTTAGAACAGATAAGTTCAGCCCAAACCATACATATACAGTAAATAAAAAACCTTTGGTTGGATTATTCACACAGTGTACATCTATCAATTCTACAGCAATTCTTGATGGGAGTCCAACATAACATCACAACTTGGCAGGTAAGCGTTGTGTAGTAAATTTCTGTACCAGAGTATGTAGGTTTGAGTCCCACTATTGGCTTGGATGTTTGTAGCTGTTTGGAATTGGCTTTAAGCAGTAGATCCCAGTCAAATGAGCCTCGTGTAGCAAAAAATGACCGTAGTGCTCCAAACTAAACCAAAATTTTGTGTTCCAAATTTTCCTCCAACTTTTAAAGCAAAAATTTAAAAAATAAAGTACATATAAAAAAATTCTAAATGGACTGCTTTCACAGGAAGAAACACCTTAAGGTGCTATTCCTGAAAGTTAATTTTAATTTCTATGATAAGAAGAGCGAGGAGAAAAAAAAATTGAAATCTTTGCTTGAGATAATTCATAATTTTTTTATGGAAAATTTAAACTGTTTCATCAAAGTGAAACTCCTTTAGCTTTGATAACATAAGTTTGTTTGCATAAGGCTGAAAGTGAAAAGCTTTCCCAAGCAAGATGTGGTGGAAGCCAAGAGTGGTGGGAGGGGGAAATGTCTCTTTTTATTTTGCTTTAAATAGTAATTAACAAAACCCATAGTGATTCTATGTTCACACAATGTGTGCTGTGTTTATAAAATATATTTTACTTTCATGTGAGTATCAATTAGCTCCAGATCTTATGTATGAAGTTTTCATGATAAATTGCATATTTTTATTTCAATCTTAATTATAAACAAAGCTAAAGTGAATCTTCGTTTGCACTTTTACCATGCTTAAATATTCTTTACATTGTATTTTTCTAAATATGAAGTAATGATAAACAAAACTGCTCTAAACTTATGTCTATACATAACATATAAAACAAATTTCTACAAAAATATATTCATTTATGAATCATTCACAATGCAAATATCATTTAGTGGGCTCAATTGTCTAAATAGAATAGTCAAGCTAAAAATAAAAAGGATTTGGCATCAAACATCAGTTAGCAAAAAGCAATTTCTTGCGATCAGTGGAAAAAGCCATTGGGCCAAGCAAGAAATGATCATGTGACAGGTACAGAAATGATAACTTCACAATTCAGGAATGTGTAAATCTTGCACATTCACAATGTGCTACGGATATGATAAGAAGTTTCACTTCAATAGTGTGATGTTCCACACAACCCTTATTTTTTTTTTTTAAGCTTGGAGGTAAAGGGATTTTCCTCTTTTTAAAGATAAACTATAATTTTGGACAAAAATTGAACAGAAATAACTTTATGTCATGATATTTATGTGTTGTGTTGATAGTATTGGAAGAATAATTATTAATTTCATTAACGGTTACTACCGCGATTTTTTAATATAGTAACGCTAAATAAAAGGTTTAAATAAAGAATGTTTAAGTCTCTACTGATTTTAAAATGATTTAACATGTTAAATAAGTTTGTAAAGTGGCCTGGTTGAAATTATTCTAATTATTCTTTGTGAGCTGGTGAATTGTACTTAAAAGTTTTCTCTTTGTAAGCGTCTATCCTATCCTGATTTCTCATGGGTTTCGGCCTGGTAATAAAAAACCACGGTTTTTGCCATTTTTTCGTGGGAAATCTCTCGAGAACCCAGACTTGAAGATGGATTTTGCAGGCCTCAGGAATGTGAAGGGGGTCAACAGACATCAACCGATCCCCGACTCAGAGCGATGCGCAAGGTTACATTTTTGACGTGACAGCAGTGGTGCGGAGGAAATTTTAATAGAGTATGAGAGCAAGTTCAAAAGAAGAAATAAAATTGTTATGAAGATCTAAAAGATGAATTTTGCGGCCTTCATCCGTTTTCCTGGAGGTTGATGTTCAGAATTGACGGCGTGAGATTGGACTTCTTACTGCTTGAAGACGAGACGCGCATGAACACATGGGGTGCTGCGTCGGACCTGAGAAGAAAAAAATTGGAAGCGAGAGATTCTGAACGTGGACGTTGGCGGCTAAAGACATTACATTCGGTCTTGACGCTCCCAGGAAGATGCAGCCTGATCCCGGAGAACCACCACCCAAATTCGGGTGAAACCCAAATTTTTTTTCCTTTCCGTTCTTTTAGTTTCTATCCTTAATTTCTCTTTATTTTGAAAGCTATAGCGAATTCCTAAGACTTTTTATTTTATTTTATTTTTATTTTAACTTAATAATGCTAGCAATTAAGATCAAAGTTGAAACAGGGTTTTTATTATTAATTCGCCAGCCACAAATCTTATTAATCTTCTTATGTTATTGATTTTTGTTCTATTATTAGTGTGTAATCAGTATTAGAATTGTGTTTATCGAAATAGTGTTGTGTTAACTAAAATTTGTTACGTCGGATTAATATTTAAAAGAATGAATGTATAGGGAGGATTATTAAAATTGTACAAGTATGTTATGTGTGAATCAACTGTCCAAATAAAATGTTAAGTTAAATGTTATCAGTCGTTTGTCGTCTTTACCAGTGTTGAGTGAAGATTATTTTTATTTCAGCATTATTGAAGATTATTTTTATTTCAGCAGATGTGAGTTAGGTTTTTCTTTTAGGAGAAGTAAATTTTGTTTTAGGTGTGCTTCTAGAAAAGGGAAGTAGTTTTCTTTAATTTTCTAATGATTTTAATTTAATTTAATTTTTATTACCCTTGCTCATATCCACCACAGTGGAGTAGACAGTTAAACGAACCTGGTATGAAGTTAAAATTATATGTTATTGGGTTATTGCGGTTAAAATTAAATTCCTTTTTTTTTTTTTTTTTTGAGGTTTTCACAACGCGCCTCAACATAATTACATCAACTTAATTTCATCAATCTAATTTTTTATTAAAATGTACCAATCTACTTCCTTTTACGTTCCAACATATGAAACAATAGAGAGTTTTCAGAAATAGTAATGGACGCAAAAACTTTAGTCAGAGCACCAGAATAGCACTGAAAGCTTTTTAAAATAAGCTCAATAACTGAATATGAAGCATGCAATATCATTACATGCAGATGATATACAAAATGTTTGTGTAAAAAAATTATATAACAATCACGAGTGAAAGTCAGAGCTATCACAGAGGAAAGGTATTACTTTGTACATGAAACATGGATAAGAAAGATAAAACACAAGTAACTGGTAATGTAACTTTTATAAAAGGTACAGAAAGTTTATTGTTTTTTAATAGTAATGGAGCATGAAATAATGCACAGGAGATGTACCTTTTTATATCAGAAGCATATTCTAGAGCCTTTATGACAGCAGCCCGTGTATATATCTCTTCAGGTTTAGCCTAGTATAAAAATTATGAGGTAAAATATGATAAAACAAACAAAAAATCTATTATAATGAAATGAAAAATACCTTTTTCTTTCTTCTGTTAGGGAAAGCCTCTGGATACGTTTCAAATCTGAATAAAAAAGGGATCACACAGTTAATTAATGTTATATTTCACACCATGAAAGACAGTAGTAAAAAAAGGAGGGGAAATTTTAGTCAAATTCCCTTTTTCAAAAATGCTTTATTTGTCTTCCACCACTAAGTCATCACAAAACATGTCTTCTCAGAGGGCTATCTTATCTGTGACACAGGAAATGTAAATTTATGATTAGAGGAGGCCAATAAATTTTGAAAATAGATTGACTCAAAAGAAAATGTAAAGCAGATCTGTGTTGTGGATGAATACAACACTTAAATGTGAACAATTTCTCATGCTAGAATGTCCATGTGCCCTAGAATAGCCATCAACTGGGGAGATGCATAAATTAAAGAGTGTAACTTATCATACAGGATTTACATAAAAGACTAAAATATGACATAAAGGTTTTTGGCATAACACACACATATGTTATGCCAAAAACTAAATACTTTAAGGTGAAGTGGGGTAAGTGAGAACACAAAATCATATAGTTCTACTTTGAATCTAAATAAGTTTTTAACAAGTTGTTGTATTTGTATGAAAATTTGCATACATACTTTTGGTTATGTTCTACATTAATATTTATAGCTAACTATTCTAACTATTTATACCTTTATTTAAAAAAAAATCTATTCACAACTTTTTTGCCGTAAATATTTAAAATTTTTGTGTTTTGCATTCTCACTTCCCCCACACTTGGGGCAAGGGAGAATGCAGGCCCCAATAAATCATAGTTGCTTATAGCAAAATAAGCACGGTAAGGGAAAGAATAGATATTTCATGCTGAACAAAAGGATATTTATTTTTTTTTTTTACATTCTTTCATTGTGGAAGTATTTTTTGTTCAAGATAGCAGTGTCAGCAATGTCCAAATATTAACAAAATAAGTACATTTGTATTATTTGTTTTAGAGTAACAAATGTATGTTATAAGTTCAAAAAAAGTTTTTTTTTCCTTTGCTTTGGTCCTATTGAATATTATAGGACCAAAAAGACATGGAAAAAAATTAATTCCCTGTGCCTTCCAGGCCTCAGCTCTTCCAGGAACACTAATAAGTCATCATCTGGTACAAAAGGCAACTCAGAAATAGTGACAACAGAATTAGAAATTCAATATATTCACATACAGTTTACAATGGCCACTCCACTCACATTTACTAACTGTTAGTCTAAATAAGTTAGTTTATTATAATTCACTTCTTCAAACCTACAACAAAAAAACTTGTTTCAGTTGCATAATTTACTATTTTTGAATGTTAAAGAAACATGACAAAAGGTAGTTGTTTATAAAGTTTCTCCAGCTAGAAAACATATGCTGGGAAGAAAAAACTCTTTATATGGCTCTTATAACTCAAAGGTAGGTTTTTCCAGTATATGGGGAAAGTGACCCCAACCTTTATGTTCTTACTTGCCCCGACACAAAATTTTTATGGGGCAAGTGAAAACCCTGCAGTACTGAAGTAATATTGCAAAAAAAAAAAGTTTACATATATTTTATATTTATTCTTCGTTTCTTAATGAATAAGTTATTTTCAAAATAACTGTGTTGTGGTTAATTAGTTATGATTTTCTTTTGGCTAGTACCTGAACTTGGGTTGGTAGATTGGGTTTGGTAAATATAAAAATTTCCATTTTATAATTTTTTTTCTGTTAATAAAAACTAAACTTAACAGTAGAGCAAGACTTTTCCTACAAAGTACACTTGAAATTTTTTTTAAAAAGTTAAATTTTTTAGGATTTTAAGCCCATGTTCTCACTTTCCCCACTTCCTCCTATCTATTTTGGTAACCACTTGCAATCTACAAATTATTCTTTCAATTAAGCATTTCCTCTTTTAATATATATATGTTTTTAAAGGGCTCTATTTTGAGAACTCATGTATATATGTGGTCAGATCCTCTGACAGCCTTGAGAATCTGTGGCTACTGATTATGGAAGAGCCCACAATGCTGGAATTTAACCCTTCCGTCGGCAAATCTGTCTTTTTTATGTTCCCCAGCTCATCGGTCTCACAGACCACTATGCTATAAAATTAGGATATTTTCCCATTTTTATAAGTTTTTCGCAGTTATAAGTCATTAATGCAAAACTACTGCCACCTCTCATTCTTGAAAAGGATAAATAAAAAATAGATTATTCAACAAAAATTTCAGAATCTGATTCCTTAATCTGTGATAGTGTGAGAGGGACAAGATGTCTGGTTCATTGTGGAACAGGAGGAATTCTTCCAGCCATGCTAGCTACAACAATAAAACAAAGATCCTAGAAATAGAATGCATGCAGACTGACAGATAATTAATAAGGTTTAAGGCTTACTGGTCATACAGACCGGCAAAAATTTAAACCAGTTCAAGGCTCATCAGTCCAAAAGACTGACTATGTTTTATAAAGATTAAATTTACCAACAAAATACAAGCGGGCGAAAATCTTCGATGTGTTGTACTTGAAGGTCAGGACCCGACTGAAGAACTCACAAACTCTCAACAGTCTGATCACCCCCACCACCACCCCACCCTTCAGAACAGGTGGAATAGCGGTTTCCTAGACCGATGAGCCAATGTAAGGGTTAATGGGAGAAACACTTCAGTTGACATTTTTAATGCATCATTTAACAGACATGTAGAAAGACTTGGTGCTGATTGGACATTTGCATTTTGAGCTGGGCCAAAACTGAAAATGGCGTAAAATTGGATGAGAGATCAAATGAAGGATTTAATGTGTTACTACTGAGTTCTATTCAAAGTTAGGCTACAACTGAAAGCATGGATTAATTTATAAATTTATTATGGAACCTAAAATATATGCATAATTAATAAAAAAACTATAAATAAAAGTTAAAACAAAATTAAATGAAAAACAGAAATATTGAGAATATGTCTGAAAAATTCTTACTACTTTCTGCTATTTTAGAAAATGAACAGTGGTCCTCACCACAATTACACAGTAAAATATTTGGTCAGAGGAGATGTACCACAAGATTTCACTTGAGATGCATTTCTGAACTGATAGTATTACCTAATTTGTTAGCAACAAGAAACATTAAAAAATGAAGATGCATTGTCTCCTGTAGTAGGAGACATTGAATAATACTGATGTTCATTATACTTAAACAACTATGTAGAACTCAATACAATTTTGGCTTTTATGAAATTTTTTTTGTCACTATCAATGAATTTACCCTGTTTTCACTCTTCAAAGTGGAATAGATGTATAACATTTATTCTACAGAAGCCTACACTTCAGGAAACACTAAAATATTATACGGAAAAATAGATAATTTTGTAAATATGAGTAAAAGAATACTCACAAAGGAAGGCACTCAATAGCTGTATCAGGATAAACAACAGATATGGATATCTGGAAGTCGCTATAAGGAGTGAAGTCACTGCTAGTTATTTTTCCAAACTGAGATCCAACTACCCATTTCCATACATCTTTGACAGATGGAATATCAGATTCACTAAATTTATAGGAATCTCTATGAAAAGAAAGAATCCCTGTTAAAATTTTGAAAAACAAAGTCTAAACATTTTAAATATATACAGTAAAACTGAAAATACTCACTGAAAATTTTCTTTCAAATGTATGAGAAAAAGTTGCTGAAAGGGAAAAAAAAAAATTAGTGAAGAACAAATTTAAGGAACAAAAATTTCAAACAGTAACAACAAATAGTTTCCTTTTTCATAAATGACTTACATCTCTCAAATCAATTACAACAGGAATGGATAACTGAAGAACAAAATCCTCAAATTCATGTCCATTTTCCTTTACATGCAGATGAACCTTTAATAATATATTAGTTATTTTACAATATGGTTATTAAAAAATTTCATAACAGGGTTATAATTTCACTAATGGTATAGCAGTAAATATATGCCATATGACTTTTTAAAAACAAACAATATTTCATATTCATATAAAATATAGAGAAATCTTTAATGCCTTTCCATTTATCATAAAAATCATAAGAATCTCTATCAAAAAAATATGAGCTATATTTCTGGAATACTCTATGTACATTCATCCTGAAATTTTTATTACATATATTGTTTTTTCTCTCTTGAAAACCTGTGCATATTAACAGAGAAAAAATTATATATGTATACACACACACACACACACACATATATATATATATATATATCTCCTAAATTATGATTATAAGTCTACAACATTCTTTAGAAACCTATAATAATTATGTTTTACAAAGGGCTCTACAATATTTAAAAGCATAAAAATAGATATTCTAAATCTAACATTACATAAAAATATCTTTATCTATCAAGACAAATTTAGATATATTATAACTATAGCAATCAAACCCCCCAAAATAATATTACCTAATGACCAAGGCCATGCCTAGAGTTTTCGAACCTGAGGCATACCAATGAAATTTGGGGCCCTTCTTATGTAAACAAAAATGTGGGTGATATTTGTTAAAAAAAATCACTATTTTTAAATTTCTGTTAATTTATATTACTAGTTTGACATTACAAAAAAAGAAGTATAGAATGAAAATAAAAAATGTAATAGTATGTAAGAGGGCTACATGAAGCTTGACTATTAGACAAAATGACAGAGATACTGGGAAACATTATTCTAACCATGTTTTAGGCAATACCTAACCTAATTATTTCTCCATTTCATTGATATGACCTTTTACTTATCTTAGGGAACTGGAATTATCATCTGGAACTATAATTTAGATCACCTTTGATTCTTAAAATCTATAAAAGGGAAAGACAGATAATAAAAACACTTGTATTTGGGACAACATAAAAAAAAAAAAACCTACTAATTTAGTTCCTCTTAAACCTATCAGAAATCAACTGAAACTACCAAAACAAAACATTTTCAGACTACTCTTAATTTTGTTCTGATCTATAATAAAAATATAAAATACTATATAAAAATCAAATACCATTGTAATCAAGGATCTTCAATCAGAAGTCTTAATTTGTGCATCTAAAAATTTCATTCTGAAAATGGTATTATGATTTTTTCTCTTTAATCAAAAACTCCATTCATAGATACATATGAAAAAGTATAATGATCATATCATACTTTGATAAGATGAAATATTTGTCACATCAAAGTTCATTATATAGTCAATATTTTTGTCTTATGTATTATATAACCCAAAACAAAAACACTGATTTTCATTGCAAATGATCTAACAGTTCTCGAAAATTTCTAATAATAATGCTTTGTCCTCTACTGCTAATTGTTGAAATGACTACATAAAACTTTAGCAGCTATAAGAAATGACACATTCTACCTGATAAAGGCTATGTAAGCAAGAAACATTAAACATTAACAACTAACTCTGGACACCATGTCATCACAGGAATCTTGCAAAATGCCAAGGCAGGAGGCACATGGGGAAGGTGCAAGTCTTTTAGGGGATGGGATTCCATTCTCAGCAACAGAAATACTATCTTCAGGTTCTCCTTTGATTCCATCCTTTGAGTCATTAAAATGAACACTTAAAAACTTCTGAAATGCCTAAAATAGAAAAAAAAAATGATTGATGAAAAATTTCCATAGAAGAAAAAGCAAGTGTTACATAAAAACACACTAAATCAGAACATAAAATTTTTAATCCAAAAGTCCTTCAAGCATTTTTAACAAGGCTACTCTGATTAATGTCATTATGTGCCAATTACAAAGAAGAAAAATAGTAAAAATGACATCATAACTATATACAGAAGATTGAAATTGAGAAGAGGTATTAGAAATGCAATTGCTCCATAATATGTGGTTGAAATCTGTTTTCAATATATCCTTTTACCCATCTGTAAAACAGTACATGATTTTTAACTTTAAAATTAAAATGTTTTCAAATTTGTCAAAATTTACAAGACATGGACTTTCAAAATTTCCATTTCAAGTAATTTCTTCACAAAAGGATACATATTTTAAACGTGCTGAAACATTTATTTTCTTTATATTATTTAACTGATATATGAAACCAGAGCCAAAATAATTTAAATTAATCAGACATAACATACACACACAGAGAAATTCAAAATTGCAATTAACTATTTAGAGTAATGATTTAAGTACAAATATTCAAACCTATTACATCTGAAATACTTGATTTCGTTGAATATGAGGTGTACTCTTTAATACCAAGAAACCGAAGAATGCATCTTTGGCACACGTTAACAGATGCCAAATAGTGTCTAATTTTTTTAAAAACTGAAGCATCCATCAGTACTCTTTATTAGGATCTCTAGCAATGATACTGATAATGAAATAAAAATATAATAGCTACCGCTCCTCACTAGTGCAGACGATTATTTACATTTTACACAACGCGCTGTATTAGACGTTGCCAATCAGGATTTTCCTACTACTCTAATAACCGCACCACAACTATGACTTTCAGGAGACTCGTGGAAAAACTCACAAGTGTTCAACACCTCTTCATTTCCACAATAAATTAAAAGGTTGGTTACATGCATGAGGCTATATCTTCAGCTTCATGGTTATACGTTTTGAAGTAGTAGATTTAGTAGTTCTCCTCCAGGTCGAGGAACATAAGGTGTGATTGTCATGTTGAACAATTCACAAATTCTAATACAGCGACATCGGGGCACCACGGAGACCATTTTCATCGTCACCACGGATTTTACTTGAGTTCTACTGGTGTGATTCCTGGAATGATCGACGATTCTTGACCCCACACCCTTTAATGATATTAATAGTCCTGATGACATAGACGCTGCTGTTACCTTTATCACTAAGACCATTCATAAGCGCGCTTGAATCTGCTAAGGTCCACTTTCCCCAATGCTTCTATCATAAACTACCCCATTATATTGTTCACCTAATTAAATATAGGAACCATTTCAGGAAAATTTGGCAGCAAACCAAGAATGCTTAATAATTGCAAAAATCTCGACAATCAGGTTAAAATTACAATAAAAAATTTCAAAAATATTAAATGGAAAGAATTTATTGAGTCACTAGCTCCCACCGATAACTCAATTTGACAATATCTTAAAAGAATTAGGAAACCCCATACGCCCCTTCCAACCTTTAACTCCTGCTCTGGTATCTTAACTACACTGGTGTAAGAAATTAAGAGAATTTGCAGACTTGGTTGATTATCTCTAGAACTACTGTACCGATTTTAATGAAATTTGATATATACATACATTGATACAATACAAAACAAATAACTATTCAATAATTTTAATACACACGCATGATCGTGCGTAACACTCGTTGGAGTCGGAAGGTATGAAACAGCGGTTGCAGAATAAACAAAAAAATGGGTTAATAGGGGGTATGGTCCACTCTTACAGATATACAGGTCTCGCAGCGTGATTTCATACTTGAAAAAAGGCAGTTTATCATTTCCTGTGGCAATTAGTCCCACTCGTTCAGCAACACTGTTTTCATTCCCTGGATGGTTCTCGGAGGGGGGATTGCGAGTTGAAATTGCCCTCCCCAGAGCGTCCCAGACATGCTCTATAGCAACCATACTCAACCATTTTTTGCCTCGGGCCGCATTCACATTAATTTCCAAATTGAAAGGGCCGCAACGTTAAAGTGATATGACGAAAGAAATCCTTATAGGGAAAAACATTATTGGTTGAACTCCGTTTGATTAAAGATAAGGATGCACACCACCTGATAAATCAATAAATAATTTGTAAAATTAAAACAGAATAACAGTACTTATTATTTGTCATCATACCAGTCAATACTAGCTCAAACATTAACAACAGCGTATTTCCCAATATTATTTTTTTCATCATATTTGTGTACTTCAAAATACATTATTTAAAAAAAAATAAATAAAACTCAAAATTAAACTTTCTTCCAATTGTTTATTTAAAAATTAGTGTGATTTTTGATACTGAAGACATATTTTTACTATATCAGACAAATAGGGTTTATAATTGCTACATGGTAGCCTCAATACGTCATCAAGGTGAGAATCAGTACGTCGATTCCTGTATACGTTTTTCGCATATTTCATTTTAGAATAGGATGATTCACAAAGATACGTTGATGCGAATAAGGTGAGCAACAGAAAGGCACAGTTTTGTACAGTTTTAGATTTTTCAGATACTAATTTCTAAAAATCTATGTACTCGTTTTCCTTTCTCTTTTCTTTAAAAATAGCTTTCAGATTAGTATCATTCTTAAAGTCGATAAATTCATCAGATAGTTTTACATAATCATATCCGAATTCAGCTAATTGTGTTATAGTTGCTGTTTCTAGGTGCCAGGGATTTTCTATAAGCAACAAACAATTCTTGATATAATGTATGTCCTGAAACCTTGTCTTAAATTCCTTGGATAAGGCAGTTAAATAATTTTAAAATATCTCATAGTTATTTTTGGAAATATTCATTCCTTCTTGTTTAGCTTTTGTTACGGTTGGAAAGTTAAGCAATACTTGGTTCTTTATTTCGTGTTAGATGTTTAATTTTTCTTCAAAAGCAAATACTTTATTCGCCAATTGCGAAATGATTTTATTTTCACCGTGTAACCCACGATTAAACTCACTAAGTTTTTCTGTGATGTCGCATAGAAAAGCTAAAAGACACCACCATCCATCATTATTAAGTTCGCTGTAAATTTTGTTATTTTGCTGTAAAAATAAACTAATTTCTTGTCTTGAATAATATTTCTCTCAGTACAGAATCTAACGAAAACGGAACATTGCGATGTCGCTGAATTATCGGTGCTAGAATCGAAAACCAACTAAAATATTTACAGTTTTTCAAGTCTTCTAAGATGCGATTGAAAATGTGTGTTGCAATATCTTCAATGCCTCTAGCGCAGGTAGAATCAGAAAGCTGCATGTTTTTTTATTTGAGTTATTATTGGGGAGTTTATTGCTAAATTTATCAAATAATACGTTGGAAGCACGGAGAAGGCATTCCTTCACAACCTCTGCGTCAGTAAATGGTTTCATATATTTTCCAAGTATGTAACAAATTTCATACGACGCTCTTGTCACCGATGAATCTTGTGAAATCGCCACTGATAGAATATTTTGTTCTTGTTGCAATGATTTCTTGACAAAAGTTAACTTTTCACTTCTTTTCAAAAAGCCGCAAGGAAAAGTGTCATTAAATGCTTTGTGTTTCGTAGTATAATGACGAACAATGTTATAATTTTTTAATATAACATTCTCACGACAGATCAAGCATGTGACCAAATGATTTTTATTTTCAACAACGAAATATTGTTCTTCCCAATTGTCTTGAAAAACTCTCTTTTCAACAGACAATTTTCGTTTGCCGTTTGAAGAAACTCCTGTCATTATGGGTATTAAATTATAACGAAACAAGACGTTCAAAACAGCAAAGCAGGCTGATCCGTTTCGCGTAATAGGCACTTAAAATAAAAGCATAAAAATGCCATGCATAAACGTTATTACCATAGATAAATATATTATTACTTGACTTTAGACATGTCATCATAGGGCGGTGGGGTTTCCGATGGAGGCGCAAGTTTAGATGTAAAAATCTTTTTGCTGATCAAGAACCAAGACCATGGAGTTTATAGTTAAGTGCCGCATGCGTCAGTTTCAGTTAGATTTCATCGAGCGATGATTGTTCACGTTATTATAAAACTTATAAAAATATAAAAAATATATAAAAAAAATATAAATAAACTTAGAATGCCAGTTTTTTAATTACGCTTCTAATAATGAAAAATAAACTAATGTGTTCTGGGCAGCACATATTTGTCTGACGGGCCGCATGCGGCCCACGGGCCATAGGTTGAGTACCGCTGCTCTATAGGGTTAAGGTCTGGAGATCTGGCTGGCCAATCCATCCGGCGAATATCCTCACTCTCTGGAAATTCGTCGACCAGAAGAGCTCTATGTGGCCTCGCGTTATCGTCCATTAAAACGAACTCAGGGCCAACTGCACCCCTGAAAAGGCGAACATAGGGCTCCAAGACCTCATCCATATACCTCACACCAGTCACAGTGCCTCTTTCAAAGACATGGAGAGGTGTGCGGCCATCCAACATGATGCCTGCCCAGACATTAAACCTCCTACGCCATAATGGTTGATTTCGCAAACATTGGAGGGTAGGTAGCGGGTCCCTGGTTCTCTCCATATGAACGTACGGCGAGAATCGGTGTTTAGGCTAAACCGGGACTCATCAGTGAAGAGAACGATCGCCCATTGATCCATACTCCAATCTCTATGCTCTCTGCACCATGATAAACGGATTCTATTATTCGTAGAAGTGAGCGGGACGCAAACAGCAGGTCTTCTTGCAAACAACCCTCTCTCATGAAGTCTTTTGGAAACAGTCACCCTTGATAGACTGGTTCATGTGGCTGCATACAAGTCACGAGAGAGCTGAGAAGCTGTGGCACTCCTGTTACGCCTCGCTATAATCGACAAATGGCGATTTTCTCTGGTAGTCGTGGCTCTTGGACGACCTTGCCCAGGCTTTCTCTCGATGGATCCGGTATCCTGGAACTGTTTCCATACGTTACACACGACGCTAGGCGTTAAATTGAACTCTCTACAAATTTGGACTTGAGATTGACCTGCTTCTAGCCTCCCCACAATTCGCCACCTCATTACATCATCTAAACGTTGTGGTTACTTATTTTTACTGTTACAATTTGAAATTAACCGATTGCTGCAAAATTAACCCATTTATTAACCCATATTTTTGTTTATTCTGCAACCTCTGTTTCATACCTTCCGACTCCAACGAGTGTTATGCACGATCATGCGTGTGTATAACAATTATTGAATGGTTATTTGTTTTGTATTATATCTGTGTATGTACATATCAAATTTCATTAAAATCGGTGCAGTAGTTCTAGAGATAATCGACCAAGTCTGTAAATTCTCTTAATTTCTTACACCAGTGTAGTGACTCTGACAAAATTGAGGCCTCAGCAGCTAATTATGAAACCCAATTCAACCCCCACTCTAGTGTTTTTTGCCCAACTACAATTGATAAAGTCTATGATATCCTCCAAAACTTTCAGTCCAGTAATCACAATAGTAAGATCGAAAAAACCACTGTTAGCGAAGTCTTAAATGCAATTAACTTCCTCCCTAATAGAAAAGCCCCTGGTCAAGACGGTATCACCAATAATGCCATCAAAAATCTCCCCCTTCATTATTCCAACTATTTAGCTGATTTAATTAATAACATATTTAAATTTAAATACTACCCGCAGCCCTGGAAATCAGCCATTATTTTCCCAATTCATAAACCTGGTGAAGATCCTTCCCTTCCGAAAAACTACAGGCCCATTAGTTTCTTATCCTCTCTTTCTAAAGTAGTTGAACACATTTTTTTGTATCCGTATTCATAATTTTATCAATAGCAATAATATTCTCTCTAATGCCCAATTTGGTTTCAGACCCAAACATTCTACTACACTTCAGCTGCTTCGTGTTACTGAATACATCCATGATGGACTACAGAACAGAATGCAGACTGGTGTTGTCTTCTTTGATATTCTTAAAGCTTTTGACACTGTCTGGCACAGTGGCCTTATCTATAAACTCATTATATTTAAAATGCCAGCTGCCCTAATTAAACTTATACAATCCTATCGTTCGGACAGAACTTTTGCTGTAAACTATTCTGGTACCACTTCAGTCCTACACCCTGTTAATGCGCGAGTTCCTCAAGGTTCGAAACTCGGACCGGTCTTATTTATAAAGGATATCCCCACCACCCTGAACACTTCGCTTGCCCTCTACGCTGATGACACAGCCACTCTCTCTAAAAACCATAATGTCAGATTCAAGCATCTTATCTCCAACGTCACTTTAAAATTCTTGAGCGGTTGTTTGATAAATGGCGTATTAAATTAAATCCCAGTAAAACAAAAGCTATCTTCTTTCCATAAAACAGGATTCTCCCACCCCCAGTTAACGTTTATGGTAAGCTCATCCAGTTTGAAAGGGAAGTGAAATATTTGGGTATCTTCACGGATAGTAAGCTTACTTGGAAGAAAAATATTAATAATTATATCTGCAAATTTTTTAAAGCTAGAAAAGATATCGCCCACCTCCTGTACCAGAAGGAGACGAGAATAGAAAATAAACTTCTGCTTTACAAAACAGTACTTCGAAGTATACATCTTTATGCAGTACCTGTATGGGGGTCAGCGGCTAACAGTCATGTCCAGAAATTGCAATGCACACAAAATAAAACCTTACGTCTAATCACTAAAGCCAATAGATATAAAATTAACTACTCCCTCCAAAAAGATCTAAATATTGAACCCATTCGTCTGGCTATAATTAATCTCGCCACTAAATTTTATAATAGTCTTTACTCCACCCCTAATGAAGAAATTGCCAATCTTCCTGATTATGACAATAAAAAATTTAATCACATACCTAGAGCGACTCTTGTGCTTGACACTGGAAAAATTCCCAACTCTTCTTTCCCGTAAATTAAAATTTTTTTCTATATGTCATTCAGTTTTCCTTAAATTCATTCTAAACCGCTTAATTTTTAACCCCCGCCTTTTTTCCCTAAATTCATTCTAAACCGCTTAATTTTTAACCCGCCCTTTTTTCCCTAATTATATGCAGTCACATCCTGTTATGTTTTTTTGACACATGAAGTGTGTCGTCTCGTTGGTTTAATATGCTTCTCAATTTGTGAGCCGTCCTCCCTGAAACTATCTTCTGCTAAGCCCCTGGACCCTGTTTCGCCAACCAAACAGGCTGCGGGACTCATTTTGCTCTCGACCAGTAGTTAAGCTTGATCTTTTTACCATGTTTTTATTAACTTGCTTTCTTGTTTGTTTGTGTGTGTGTTTGTCCCTTACAAATCTTGCAATCGATTTTTAACTAACTCCCCGACTAGCTAGACATTTGAAACTTTTAGAATAGCTCAGAACACGATGACAATGCATTTTTTAAATACTTTTAGCCATCTTTAAGCAGAATTAAATTAATTTTCAGTTATTTTCAGTTAATTTTGTTTTGTAGGCTTGTGCAGCCATCTGTCGGCCGGGACGGGAACGAAAAGTTAAACGCAAGTGAACTTCCAATTAACTTCATTTTCTTTCAAGTTGATGGGATAATTCATCAAAAAATTTTAAAAAAGTCTTTATTAATACATAGAATTGTCAAGTTTATATGATTCAACAGAAAATTTAAAAACATGGTGTATAAAAAGTTCTTTTTATCTTGTAATTACTAACCTCTGTAATAAAAATTCCTCATCTTGCTTCCTTTTTCGGCCTGTTTTCACGCACGGGTTGCTTGATTGTTCTTTCCCATCCTGGGTTTGATCCTAGCGTTAAACATCTTTGCTGCTCGCGGTCCTCTGTGGCTCGTCTTCGACTTTTGAGAGTTTAATCTTTATATTTTGCTTTTTATTTTATCTTATATTGGAACATTTTATTTTGACAAGTCTTGCTAATTTAATTTTTGTGTGTTAACTTTCTTTATGTATAACTTACTAAATTCTAATTTTTTTTTGTTTTGTAACTTCTTTAATTAATTTTGTAACTTAGCTTTACCTTTTTTTTAAAAAACTTCATTCATTTCTTCTTGGACCATGCGTGAAAAGCTTCAGTGCTTCCCATATCCATACCGAGGGTAAAGGGCTTTCTTAACCCTATTAGGAACCTCACGAAAAGTTTATGTCCATGTCCATGTCGATTCTTGATCCTATTGAACAAGGATTCAGTAAAACGCTTATATCAATCTTTTTACCAGATTGATTGCTATTTATAGCTTGTACATATTTATCTGCTGCAACGCATCTCTTCATACTTTGAAAATCATATCTCAAAGCTTGAGCTCAGTTGCATTGTTGAAGCCATTTTCTGACGCCATTTAGGCTCCATTTTCTGACAGCAGTGGATTGAGGTTTTTTTACATTATGAAATCCACGTCTATGCCAACTATCCCACGGATTATGAATGTTGGAGAAGACACTTCTCCCGACCCTTCCGTCTCTGATGTTCCTACTGCCGTTCCCGCGAAATCTTCGGGCTGGGTTTTTGCTGGCAAAACTTCTGTCGTTGATATTTCTATGAATGCTGCTCCCTCACAAGGCCTTGCTGACATCTATTCTCCATCAATCACCGATCTCCTGAATTATTATGAACTGAATTATCTCCAAGAATGGGAATATTATGGCACTATCTACAATTTCCTGCTGTTTGCCGAGGATGCCATAGAAAAGCGATGCCACGAATAGGTAAAGTGATAGCACTAAAGTGTAATGTAATCGTTTCCTTGCTTGCTAGGTTCTCGGCGCTTCAAGAATCCCAAAGTGCTTTCCTCTGATTCAAAAACCCAACCCTGCAATGCTGCTGCCATTTTTTCTCTCTCTCTAGCTTTTAATTATTCTTGTGATTCAAAAATCTTCCTTATTTAGATATGAAAATAATTACTGTAAAATTCCTGAAATTCTACAAAAAGAAAAACAGCAAGGAGGAAATTAAATGGAAAAACTATAAAAAAGAGTCCCCTATGAGGAGAATCTATATATATAAAACGCGTAGGTATGCAGCACAAAAATCGACGACATTTCTACACTCCGAATGGCAACGGCTGCAACTACCGGATGTAAACATTAGCGGCCGTCCGCGTGTGTGTAGTGGCTCTACGATAGCACGTAATTTGGTACAACTTAATTGCTGTATTTTACTCGTGAATAATTTTAATTTATTCACGAAATAATTTTAATTTATTAATTTGATATGATTAAGTGGAGATAGCGGAATTGCGAACAATAGTACATACAGAGAGTGATGTAATCTGCACTATATTTTAGTACTTGCTGAATTTTTACTCCATTTTACAAGTGAGGAAATTTTCCGAACAATTTATTATTTGGTATGATTAAGTGGAGATATCTGAATTGTGATCAATAGTACATACAGAGAGTTATGTAATCCGCACTATATTTTAGTACTTGCTGAATTGGTACTCCATTTTTTTAAATGAAAATTTTCCCTAACAATTTTTTATTCGACGTAATGATAAAGTGTAGATATCTTAATTTTGAAAAATAGTACATACAGAGAGGGATGTAATTTTTAAAATCATTGGTGTTGGGTTTCTGAGTCTTTAACTCTGTTCTGAAGTAATGGAAATTCACATTTTTTAATCATGATGTTTTAGAATCAGCCTTATATTGAATTCAGCAATGATTATAAATTTTTGGGCTGAGTTCCCACTTCCCCGTAACAACGTATATTTATGATGACAGGTAAGGGTAACATTCCTTACATATGAGGCGGTGAAAGGCAAAATGGTCTAAGTCAGTAAGTCAAAAGCGTTTTACGGCAAAAACTACAAAAAAATCCACTATAAACTGAACAAATTATAATTTATAATAATTATTATAATATTGCAAATAATATTTATTTGCAATTTCACTATAAATTGAACATGGAGATTACATTTTTGCCCTCAAATAAAAAAGTTGAAAATGTGACTTACACCACTTTGTCTTTCACCACCTGATATATTACTTTCAGTTGAGTTGTTTTGCAAAAGAAAATATAAAACTAAAAGCGACCATGCTGGTCGCTCAGCGACTAGTTAAGAATTAAAATCAGGTATTACTACAAGGTACAAAAGAAAACTTGAACGTTCAGATACTCCACAGCAAAGTCATAGGTTTCTGAGTAAAATTTCTCAAGATTGGTAGCGGGCATAATTTAATTCAGCTTCAGTGATTTGTTTTTAAGTTTATTGAACGTTGCCCTTCTTTTTCTTCATTTAATACCTTGGCAACAGATGTCCCCGATTTATACTAAATAATCACAAGAAATCAAACTCGAATTATTTGTATTTTATGTCTCGAAGTTTGATTACAGGCACGTCTTTAATATTACATGTACCATATTTCTGTCAGCTTTCGGCTATAAGATTTTAGTTATGAGATTATGACTGTTATGAAATATGATTTTCAGTTTGATCTTGATAATTTGACTTTACTTAACATATAAAGATAATTAGAAGCTAAATTTGCTCATTTATTAGATGGCTGCGTTGCGATTATAACAAACATTTTACTTAACGTGACTGATATGTACGTCTAGGTGTAAGTGAACAGTGGTGTAAGTGAATAATTAATCAGTCTCATCTCAACTCTTGAAAAAAAGAAGGGCAAAAAGTTTATTGCAAAACGCAATGAATTACTGAAATTCATACAGTTTGCATGCCTAAACAATCGTGCCGTTTCAAATTGAAGACAATAGACCATCACGTGTTGTTGTTGTTGCTAATCTCCATGCCTAGCCCTACCTAGACAAAATCCACGCGTCCATCCATCCTCAAAAGATCATTAACCGAAAGAGGATCTGAAAAAAGGTCGTCCAGAGTCAAACCCAGGCACTCGAGAATGTGTGCTGGGGAGGCCTGGTCCGAGTTGCATTTCAGGCAGACGAGATGAATCTTGCGACCATATAAGTGAGACTCTTCAGATGGCCACTGGAAACACGAGAGACCATCACATGTAAAACTAATAAGGCAGTGTCTCGCAGCATGTCACATCTCAACTCTTGCAGATTTTACTTCTTGTTTGGCGAGGAGTGGCAAAACATTGCATAATTTAACATGGCGTTCAATGAGCATTCTTACAGCTTGCTGAATAAAATGTTCTCAGATTACGCAAAGTCTTTAGATACGGTATCTAAACAAAGGTATATCATTAAATTAAATATTCAGGTACAGCCCGGAAAGGTTTATTCAGTATGTGACCCGAATTTATTGACAGAGGAATACTGGAGTTACGATACAAGACGCTGGCCTTATCCTGATAATCTTATCCTGTAACTTATCCTGATATCTATACGTATCTCAAATAATAATAATAATTGTCAACGAAAGAATGATTATATTCTCTTAAACCATGCGAAATATTGATGAAAAGTGTTAAAATACCTGTTACATACAACTTATATGAGGAATTTTATAAATAAACTTAAATTATTTAACTCAAAATGAAGGTATCGTCCAAAAACACATGCAAACGCATAGGAACGGCTTCTGTTTTCTGCCATCCGATAATCACGGGATCTATAGTAGACGAAAACTGACGTAGCCAGTGACGTTGCGATGTTTCGCCTTATAGAAAGGATATCCACTTTCTACCTTTCGTTTTAAACGAGGCCTTATCTGTGATATAACATCAAACTATCTTTTCATCATTGAGGTATTTTCTTCTTATTTTGATTTCGGCAACATAAAATTTGAAAACAACTGTGTAGCGAAAAAAATATGGTTTGTTTATTATAAAAAGTGTTTGTTTGAAATTAGATTTTCGTTTCCCGGAAGGGTGGTAATGTAGTTTTCGCGAGTTCATTTTCAGCTCCCTTCTGGAATGAGTATTTGTGATCCATCAGCCCTTACGAACCTATATGACTGGCTTGAATCCATACCATTTTCCAGATCTAAAAGAAATTTTGCTCGAGATTTTTCTGACGGAATTCTTGCTGCTGAACTAATAAAATATTTCTTTCCTACATTGGTAGACATGCATAATTATCCAGCTTCAAATTCATTCGAACAGAAGAAGGTGAACTGGTCAATATTAAATCACAAAGTGCTAAAAAAGTTAGATTTTCCCCTGTCTGACATCACAATAAATGATTTAGCTAGTGGGTCCAAACGCGATTGTACAGAATACTTCTTGTACACATTAAGAGGGAAGGTTGATTCATACATGAAAAAAGCGATCGAAAAAATGAAAAGGAGAAGGGACTCTTCCCAAGATATTCGCAAAGAAAATATGAATGACATTTTAAAAAGTTCTAAAGATTGCACCTTACAAGAAAACCTGGTTAAAAGAATAGAGGATTCTGGATTGCTGGGGAGTAAAACTCCTGGAAGTGCGAAAAAGATTCAAGCAATATCCTATCTGAGTGATTCGAATCTCGAGAATGTACCTCGAGATGTTTATGATCAGAAAGTTCAAGAATTATTAGCCTGTGAAGAAACGATACAAATTCTCAAAGCAAGAATTCATCGATTAGAGAACATGCTTCAGCTGAAGAATGTTACCATTGAGCGGCAACAGCAGGCACTCGAGAAGCTGAAAGCTGCTCAAAATATAAGTGTTAATAAAGTGCAAGAAAATAAAATTCCTCAGAAAAAGTAAAATAAATTTGCATACTTAAGTAAAAATTTATTTGAGAATCCTTCGGTATTGAATTAAATATTACCAATGCACTGTGATTTGTTACAAAACGATTTCATGGTATTAAAGACCTTATTTAACTCTTGGCGCCATATATATCACAAAAGCTTGGTTTATATTTCATGAAATTTCATAAAATTCAAGTGAAAGGTATAATTATATAAAAATTAATAATTATCAACATTTATAATTAGATAAAGGTCTAAATAGGCCCATATTTTAGGTTTATCAATCGAAATTTCTTTTAAATAATGGATAAAATTTTGTTTATATCAAAAGTCGCAAACTGAATTTCATAAGGGTAACAGAACTACAATCAGTCCCTGATTTTCTTAAACAACTCTGATTTGGCATTAAAAATTTGAAAAAACATTTTAATATTAATATCCATCACACGAGAATGATAAAATTAAAATTAATTTTATTTTGCCTACAAAACAAGGAAGAAAAAAATAACATTGCATCATTGCAGATTTAAATGTATACATTCAAGTACGTCGTGACTGTTTTAATGTATGCCTGTGATGCAAGCATGCTTTTCCTCTGTACTGAAAATTAAATTAAATAGCTTCCTATACATGTATTTTTTAGTACTTAGAGTAATTCTAAAAATGGAACGTTTTCAACTATTGAATGTTCTCATTCTTCCATTTAAAAATATCTTTAAAATACTTTCAACAATATCATGAAACTAAAGAACCCGCTCTGGCTAGTTGGTTTGCAGCTATCTTTTGCTAGACGAGATTCTAATCAGACCGGGTTTATATTAGTTTGAAGTAACTATAGTATGAAACAAAATTCCGAATTGCTACAGTCCTCCGGGCTAACAGCGCGGCACAGAACACTGTTTGATGGATGTCTTTTAGAAAAACAAATTTGGAAAAACCGTTGGGGTTGAGTCTCGGTACAGGCAAAAATTTTGAAAACGTGAAAATAACGTCATTCATATGTATGCTTGGTTGGGTTGTTTGGTTTAGAGAGCTACGGTTAACTTTTGCTACGCAAGAGACAATTAGACCGGGACCTGCAGCCCTACCGACCTTCTGTTTGATCCTCGTGTAGCAAAAGATAACGTATACATCCAAAACCAACCAACCAAACAATCAATCTTCATGGAATGGATTCTAATTGCATCACTGAAGAAAAAAGACTCTTATAATGAATAATACGTTTCTCAAAGCACAATTATTCTCTATGAAATGGAAGGTATACAGGTTTAATAAGTGGAACAATTAAAGGAGATTCCATATTTATTGAATCCAATTCACGTTCTTTCAATTAGCATTTTGGTGACAGACAGTTTTACGAATGTGATATTGTTTTTCTGCTTTCATTTAGCATTAGATCGCCCCAGTGATAGGCACTTGCCTTCAATATTCAGATGATTTCCCCCCCTTCTTTTTGTGTATCTCCTCCTTCAGTTCTACGTGATCAATTTAAGGACGGCAGTAGCATACTTAGGCTTACCTTTTATTTTTGCTCCCTTGGCAAGTCCATGGCTCCGCATCTTTCAATGGCTACAGTGTTTGCAATTTACAGTGTTCCGGTCCCTTCTGGCCTCGGAGCCTTTGGCAATTGCCCCGGTGACAAGTAGGGATACGACATCGATGTCGATGTTTTCAAAACATCGATGTTTTGATAAAAACATCGATGTTCTAAACATCGATTTATTGAAGCCGATGATTTTTTAACATCGATGTTTTGTGCTCGATATTTTACGTTGTCTCGATGTTTTTTTTAATGAAAAAGTACCATAATAAAAAAAAATATACCCCCGTAGCATAATATTCACAGTAAATGTAAGTCTGAATTCTGTAAAGGACGAAAACAAAAGGGGGAGCGATTCCTTAGCAAACAGACAAATGGCAATCAACAACCAATGAACCAATCAGAGCGCTTGGAATGTTCTTGACACTCCAGAACCTTCGATGGGGTTTTATTTTATATATAGTATATACACGAGAGCAGCCATTTAAGTTTTTGTTTTGTACTCGTTTTAGATAAGTTGGCGTTAATATTATTAGTAAGATGCCTCCTAAAAGTACCGTTTGGAAATATTTTTGCAAAACCTCTGACAAATTAGCGAAATGCAATATTTGCCTTAAGTCCCTCAAAAATTCTGGCAATACCACGAATTTATCTGCACATTTGAAGGCAAAACATGGCGATATTTACAACGAGAATTTTGAGTCATCAATGTAGCCCAAGGCAAAAGCAACCAAGTTTTTGTCATTTGTGTCATCCCAATCAGAGAGTAAAATTAAATCCCCCCCCACATACATGACTAACCGAAGTAACATTAAATGTTAGATGTTTTGTTATCGATGTCGCATCCCTAGTGCCAAGCCGTTGGAACGCTACTGGTAGCCTACTCTATGTTAAATCTGTAAATCCAAAAGTTCTCCGACTATATTAAACTATTGATAAAGATGATAGTATGAACTAAGTGAGGACTGTCCAAAAGATGATAAAGATAGCGGGCGTTAGACGTACATGTGGATGAGGAGATGAAGAGAAACTAAGCAAAATATCGCATGCAACTGAGATGAAAAGAGGCTGTAAATTACTCTTCTGTTCGCTCATACACATATCCTTTTACTAAATAAATAAATTTGACTATATGAATGAAATATTTTGTGTAAATGTAAAAATAAAATATAAAATATAAAAACTCTCAGCGTCAGTTTGGATCTAAGTTACAAGAACTCGGGCCAAGCAGATAGTACAAGAATTACAGGCATTAACCCGAACATGTGAGAGAAGCTAGCTAACACAAAGTGGAATTGAAAAAAATTATTCACTACTAACAAAAATGCATGGTAAAAGTTTTTTTTCTTTCTTTTTCTTTTTTTTTTAAACTCGGAACTTCGTTAATTAGTTTATCTTTGACTTTATGATTAATACCTTGTGATTAATATTATACTCGTATCAGCTACATGAAAATAAAAACGTTTGTATCTATAATCTTTCCCTTTGTCTTTTTGTATTAATTTACATCGCAGTTTAATTTAAATCAACTTATCTTTTATGATCTATCTATCTATCTATCTATCTATATCCATCCACACAAACACATATACATTTACTGTCTTTCCCATTATGCAACTACTTCTGTTTCTGTTATCTTTGTGGGCGTCTGTAATTGTTTAGAAAAGTATATATAATTGAATTGAAAGCTAATAATAACAAGCGTGTGATAGTTTATGCTTAACATTAAACGATGGAGAGTTATCAAAAATCACGCACACCGTTACGAAGCGGCTTTACAAGAATAACCAATCAATTAGAAAGATATCTAGAGGATCAAGATGTTGATGAAGAGGAATTAGAAATATTAATTGAACAATTAAATGAGAAATGTTGTGTGCTGGATGATAAAGAAACAACAATTCACGAATTATTAGCACATGATCCCAAGTGTAGTCAAGAAGTTTTTGATTCCGAATATAATGATTATGAGTCATATAAAGAAAGATATATAAGATTAAAAACGAAAGCAAACAAAATATTGAACAATACCGTTAAAGATAATAATAGTGATGTCTCGAGTGAAATGGCATCAAAACGCCGATTTAAACTACCAAAAGTAGAACTTAAAAAGTTTAATGGGGAAATAGAGGAGTGGCTCGGTTTCTGGGGTCAATTTAAGAAAATTCATGAGGATTTAGTGAAGGTGTAGCGTGTTCGGTGAGGATAACTGATGATATCTTCCACATTAAAAAAAACTATATTTATTTAACAGAACTTAACATAGAAAATATTATGCAGCGTTTGCTGCCGTACAAACGAGAGAGAGAGTCTCTTTTTCGCTCTCCTTGAGCGTTGGGAGGGAATGAATATCATTGGCCGACGTAGGCGCGATCTGGTGGTCGTTCGCCAAAATATCAGACACTCTGCAGGGTGTCGTATCATCGCAGACACTATAGAGTATCCCCCCAGTGACAGAGTCAAGATACTTGGAAATTTTAAAACAAAAATGCAATGAACAGTTGAAAGAAATACATGATGATAAAAGAAAAATGCAAGTTGAACAGGAAAGTCTAGACTAGTCAAAATGTCTTCGAATATAACCAACCAGCAAGTCGAAGATCTTAAGTTGGTTTCATCTTTATCAATAGCAATTGACGGTGATGTGACACAAATGATAAAGCGCAAGTTTCACTTTTTGTACGATTTAGTTCATCTACAGATCCTAAAGAAGAACGTTTAGGATTATTGCCACTCAAAGATCAAACACGTGGAGAGGATATAGAAAGCGCTGTAATTCAGTGCATTGAAAAACATCTTATTCAACTCTGTAAAATTGTCTCAATTTCAACAGACGGGGCGAAAAGTATGACAGGCGTAAGAAACGGGTTTGTTGCTATTTTGAAAGGAAAAATTAATCACGAGATATTTACTTACCATTGCATCATTCCTCAATAAGTGCTTTGTGCGCAGACATTTCCAGAAGAAATTAGCAAAGTTATGGAATTCGTGATTAAGATTATCAACTCCATTATAACTAAAGCTCTTAATCACCGAAAATTAAAAGAATTTTTAGGTGAAATGGAGAGTGAGTACGCAGATCTTCTGCTGCATAACAAGGTACGTTGGTAATCAGGAGGAAACTTTTTGAAACGTTTCGCTTCCTTAAAAACAGAAATTAATGCATTTCTCCTTGAGTAGGGTGTTTCACTATCCAGAACTAACGAATGATCAGTGGATCCAAAAAATTAATTTCATGGTAGGCGTTACGTCTTATCTACGAGTCCGTATATCAGCTTAATCGTAAACTACAGGGGAAAGGAAACACACTTTTTTGATGTTAGAAGTTATTTCATTCGAAAACAAATCTCTTTTTGCTCAAGATTTTGATAAATCAATTTTGATTCACTTTCCAAGTCAATTGAAACATTGCCAAGAAAATAATTCTGATATTGATATTTGCTATTTGAAAACAACGCTTTTAAATATGAGGGAAGCTTTTCGCAACAGGTTTCAGGAAGTCAGAAACAGCAAAGCGACGTTAGCATTTCTAAAAAAACCCTTAATGCTACTGTAACAGAATTAAATTTTTCTCCCTTTAATATTGACATTGGCAACTTTGAAATGCAATTGATTTGAAAAACAAAGAATTGTGGAGCTCGAAATTTGAACGTCATTGTGCTGATATAGAAATCTATCTATCTATATATTATTTCTAAAAGGTGTTTTTTGTTTTGTCCCTTTTACTCCCTTCATACTGAACCAAAATCGATAAATGAGGTACCATTTTAAAGACTAAGTTCTCCTCCTCTGACGAATTGTTGATTCAGAATGACATGTTGTATTTTTTGTTAAAAAATCGAAGCGAAAAATTGACTTTTGGCCATAAAGTTCTTTCCCTGGATGCGTCGAAACGGCACGGTCAAATAGTGTGCACAGAGGTTTTGTAACGTAAATATAACATTTTCCACGAGTTTTTGTCGTAATTGACTTTTAATATTGTCTACAAAGGTGTTTTGACGTATACATGTCTCATATTCCCCTGTTTTGTCTCATACTTCACCTCCAATATTGTGGCCAAAGGCGTTTTGTAATTGGTTTTGTATTATCCTTACGCACCACTGTTATTTGACAAATAAACAATTGCTACAAATGAACCGGCTCTTCTTTCATCCTACTACAAACCACCAACCCCGCTATAAAATGTATCGTAATTTAATCGAATGCGAAAGGGTCTCACGGGTCACCTAGTATTGAAGAAAAAAATATGTGAACTTAGTTCAAAGCACAAGTGGTCTGCTTTGAAAGACCTGGAGAAGGAAGATATGTTGATTTTTAACACCTGGAATAGTATTCCTGACTCATACATATAATCAGATGAAAAAAATAGCGTTTGCTGTTATTTTCTTATTTGGTTCGATAAATTCATACGAACAATCATTTTCAAGCATGAGTAAAAGTTTTCATCAAGAGTAAATTCAGATGTCTTATTGATGAGAACCTGGAATTGTGCCTAAAATTAAAAACAACAATATACAAACCCGACTTACCCAAACTTTCCAAGGAGATGCAAGGCCATTGTTCCCATTAGTGTTTGTCTGTCATTGTCATGATTTAATTTTATGGATACCTTACAATTTAATTTTATCAATTCGTTATTTAGTATGATATCAAGTTTTATTCAACGCACCTATAGTTTTACTATGGCTTAAAACTTTAAGTAAAGTTTATGAAGTTAATTTTAGGGAGCGTTATGGAGTGAAAGAAGATCTAGTGTCGAGGATTGAGAAAGGTATGTTGAGAGGATTTGGACATATAGAGAGGATGAACGAAAGGAGATAGACGAAATAAGTATACAAGACGAGTATGTGTGGGAGAGTTGGAAGGGGTCGACCTCAGTGAACGTACCTCAATCAGATTGAGGATGTTTTTAGAAAAAGTCAGCTTTGGAGAATCCTAATTAAGTTAATAACAATGTACCTACCTATATAGTTTAAGTTTAAAAAATTTGGCTCTAAACAGATAATTCAATCGTTGTACTGTTGATATTTGGATCTGTTGACTAATGAATTTGCCGAACACTGCCCTAGACCAGTGGTCGGCAAACTCATTAGTCTACAGAGCCAAATATCAACAGTACAACGCTTGAAATTTCTTTTTAGAGCCAATTTTTTTAAACTTAAACTATATAGGTAGGTACATTGTTATTAACTTAATTAGGATACTCCAAAGCTGGCTTTTGATAAAAAACATCCTCAATCTGATTGAGGTACGTTTGATGAGGTCGACCCCTTCCAACTCTCCCACCCACACTTGTCTTGTATCTTACTTCGTTCATCCTCTCTATATGTCCAAATCCTCGCAACATACCTTTCTCGACACTAGATCTTTCACTCCCTAAAATTAACTTCATAAACTTTAGGTGCGTTGAATAAAACTTGATATACTTGATAACGATATTATTAATTGATAAAATTAAATTGTAAGGTATCCATAAAATTAAATCATGGCAATGACAGGCAAACACCAGTGGGAACAATGGCCTTGCATCTGCTTGGAAAGTTTGGGTAAGTCGGGTTTGTATATTGTTGTTTTTAATTTTTAGGCACGATTCCAAGTTCTCTCATCAATAAGACTTCTCAATTTACTCTTGATGAGGTTCATGCTTGAAAACGATTGTTCGTATGAGTGTATCCCAAATAAGGAAATACCGACCCAAATAAGGAAATAACGCTAGTTTCTTCATCTGATTATATGTATGAGTCGGGAATACTATTCTAGGTGTTAAAAATCAACATACATTCCTTCTCCAGGTCTTTCAAAGCAGACCACTTGTGCTGTGAACTAAGTTCACGTTTGTTTTTCTCCAATACTAGGTGGCCCGTGAGACCCCTTCGAATGCCATTAAATTACGAGAAATTTTTTAGCGGGCAATTTTTAGTTAAATTATTATCAGAAATTAATTTATTTTAAAAAAATGTCAAAATAGATTGTCTTTGATCAATCGTTTAAAAATGGACTGTACATATGGGCGTACATGTTCCATACAACAAAAAACGTTAGAATTCCATTTCATCGCTAGGCAGAAGTGGCGGAAAGGCCTATACGTGGTAGGTGAGCAGAGAGACAATCATGGCCCGTAGGTAAACGGAAGGCCGCAACTGCATCATGTCTAGGTTTGTCGGGAATTGAAGATGGGCTTAACCTCCCCCAACTTTTTAAGCCTGTTCGAGTCTGAATATCCCGCAATGAGTTAGTTTTACATAGACTTTTCAGGAACAGTTTTATTTTCCAAAAGGAAGTTGATGTATTTGGATGTTGTAGTATATTCGCACCCTTTTTTGCAAGGGAATCTGCTTGTTCATTACCCCAGACACCACAATGAGCAGGCACCCATTGGAGAACGATTCGTTTTCCCCTCAAATTCAAACTTCTCAAAAGCTCTTGACATCGAGAAATCTCCTGTGTCAGGGGGAGTTCAACAGAGCTAATTGATTGAATGGCTGCCTGTGAGTCCGAAAAGAGGACTGCATTTTCAAATTTGTGTTGAAGAGCCAGCAGCTGCTGTAAGGCTATGCTCACGGCAATCACTTCACCATCGAAGGCTGTACCAATGTAGCCTGCTGGGGCGTAGAAAGAAAAAAGGTCCGAAAAGACACCAGCCCCTACATTAAAATGGCAGTCAAATTGAGATCCATCAGTAAAAATGTGCAGCCAATTTTTAGGTGGGTATCTAACAGCAATGGTCTCCAGTGTAATACTTCTTAGGATACTTGGTGCGACATATCTTTTCCTATAGATGGTTTCAACTAGATCCAATTTTGTGTCGACATTAGTTATTTCCAAGGGGTTTCTAGGTTTCATAAGAAGTTGAACATGACCCGGGAGAACAATATCCTTTCTAATGTCTAGAACTTTCTGGATAAATCCATTCTGAGTTTTAAGTTGTCTAGGCTTGACCACATAGTCCCTCCAGTAGGAGTCATCGATTCTCAGAAGCTTTTCATAGAGGACCAAAGCCCTCTCCTTCATAATATCTTGGAAAGGCTTATTTTCTGTCAGGATTAGCATTGCATCGATCGGCGTAGACTTCACAGCACCTGTAATCAAGCGGAGAGCTTGATTTTGCAGAACTTTGAGTTTGTTGATCACCTGTTGTGGGGCTGTGATGAGGACCTCACAGCAATAAGTCATTAAAGGGAGGATAAATGTATTATATGTAGTGGTCGGCTGTAACATGGATTGTGTAATAACACGCACAACGCCATAGAAACTGGCGACTGAAGTTGCTAGCGACTCGACACGTTGAGTTGCCTGCGACTGATTACAAACGCATTGCTGACGGGTTTGTAACCAGTTGCGCCGTGTGCGTGGCTCCATTCAATTACATAGGTTACAACTCATCACGGCCTGGTTTGTGATTGGAGTCATCTATCAGTTTCTTTTCAGTTGCTCCGTGTGCAGACGGCCTTATATTCGAAGACATTTTGACTAGTCTAGTCTTTCCTGTGGGGGAACATTCGCTCGGAAGTAATACATTGTAGAACACGATACAAAGATACAACTTGACGATAAGCGTTGACATTTAATCTTTCTGGAAATGTTTTCTCATCAAGGCCGTCTGCACACGAAGCAACTCAAAAGAAACTGATAACTGACTCCAATCACAAACCAGTCCGTGATGAGTCGTAACCTATGTGATTGAATGGAGCCACGCACACGGCGCAACTGGTTACAAACCCGTCGACGACTCATCATGGACTGGTTTGTGATTGGAGTCAGTTATCAGTTTCTTTTGAGTTGCTCCGTGTGCAGACGGCCTAAGTCGCTTCAGAGCACTTGCCTAAAGACAAAGACACATAAACACCAACTAAGTATGTAAAAATAGAAATAAGAACACAGTTTCAATCGCACTGCACGTGGTATTTTGTGGAAGAGCCACACGGAAGGAGTCAAAGAGCCATATGTGGCTCGCGAGCCGCGGTTTGCCGACCACTGCCCTAGACCAACACCGACTCAAACACGTGTTTGAGTTGGTGTTACCTCGACCCCAGTGGGAGATCTAGTTAGAAGAGAGTCAAACTGACTACGCTGATAGTGTTCAGGGGGAAAAGCGACTATGCTGCTCGAGTTTTTAGGAAGTCATCTTCGGGGCTGGCAGATCAAGCTATTCGAGGAATATCCCGAGGCAATCCGAATGAGAGTCTGACATCTCGGGTTTAACAAATATAGTAATCTTTCTGTTGTCTTTTAAAGTTCCTGTTTATAATTTTTGGCCAATATTACCGTAATAGCAATCGTGGTTCAAGGGATCGTCAGTTCTTTCACTTAATGACGAAGCACCATTCGGAAAGACATTTATTAACTTGGCACACACACACTTGTACACGTAGAAGAAACAAAGAATAAATATAATTTGCTCACTGCAGAAGATGGCTGTATGGAGCTTTATGATGATACTCTCAGCCTACTCGCTGAAAGTATTTCTAGCTGACTGAGAATGTTTGCACAGAGGGACCGTAAGGCCTGGACTCCACTTCACCAGAAAACGCGACAGAAACAGAAAACAGAATCGGAAAATCTACGCACTTCCGGTTTTTTCCGTTTCTGCCCAGCAGAATGACGGCGGAAAACAGAGTTGAAAATGTTGAACTTTTCTGTTTCCGTCCGCGGATTCCGCGTGTATGACAGCCAATAGGAATGCGTCTTGATCCACGAAACACAAAACAGCAATGGCGTCTTGGTTTGACATGGAAGCGTTTATTTATGAAGTTGGGGCTTACCCATTTCTATTTGATAAATCTTCAAAAGATTATAAGAATATACAGATGAAAAGAGCAGTGTGGGAGATTATTGCTCAGAAATTCCAAATTATTAGTTGATTTAGTGCAAACTGATCTGTAATCCTAAGATGTCACTTTGTAAAGGTCTGATATTTTTAACTATCCAAATGTTATAGAGATGATATACACTAAACATGACAACTAAAACCCTCAGTAATATTTTGTCGAAATTTCTATTACATACTATTTGTTATGCACTACTGTTTTTTCAACAAGACTGTTTTTTCAGAACTCCTGATCGGTAGTTCGAAGATCTCTAATTAAGGTGTTGTGAATACCATGTTTTTCCCTTTCTTGGAAAATCTTTCGAACCCAGAATCGATGTTTTCTTTTTTTTTTTGCTTCAGAGGTTCTAATTAAAGACAGCAGACTTAGGAAGTGCAAACTCGCCATAGCAAAATCTGTGTCGTTTTCCATACTTTCTTGAGCTTTAAGTGTTTTATGTCCGAATCACAGCCAATGTAAAACAATAAACAAAAAAACCAAAAAACGACGACAGATGGCGTCAGCTGAGCGGAATCTGGTGAAGTGGAGTACAGAAAGAACGGAATCTCAGCAGAAACGGAAAACAGAAAAAAATTCCGTTTTCTGTTCTGTTTTCTGTTTCTGGTGAAGTGGAGTTCTGGCCTTACTGTGCCGCCAACATACGCCCTGGGGCTGCTACCTCTTGCTCCCCCAATTCTCAACTGACCTTTTCCCCTCGAGGCCGTTTGCGATTGCACCCGTCTCTCGGGAATTTCCCCCTAGTATCAAGCACAGTCTCTAGCTAAAGGCGCCTGATACTACAATTACCGTCAATAAGGAGAAACGTCGCAACGTCACTGGCTACGTCAGTTTTCGGTCTACTATAGATCACGTGATTATCGGGTGGCAGTAAACAGAAGCCGTTTCTATGCGTTTGCATGTGTTTTTGGACGATACCTTCATTTTGAGTTGAATAATTTAAGTTTATTTATAAAATTCCTCATATTAGTTGTATGTAACAGGTATTTTAACACTTTTTTTAAAAAAATATTTCGCAAGGTTTAAGAGAATATAATCAGTTTTTCGTTGAGAATGATTATTATTATGTTGAGATATGTATAGATATCAGGATAATTTACTTCAGGCCAGCGTCTTGTATCGTAACTCCAGTCTTCCTCTGTCAATAAATACGGGTCACATACTGAATAAACCTTTCCAGGTTGTACCTGAATGCTTAATTTAGTGATATACCTTTGTTTAGATACCGTATCTAAAGACTTTGCGTAATCTGAGAGCATTTTTTTTTTCAACAAGCTGTATGAATGTTCATTGAACGCCATGTTAAATTATGCAATGTTTTGCCACTCCTCGCCGAACAAGAAGTAAAATCTGCAAGAGTTGAGATGTGACATGCTGCGAGACACTGCCCTTTAGTAAATGATGTGCACTTTAAATGTCTCTCGTGTCTTTGATTGACTGGAGAACGTGACACCAAATAGCTATCAAGAAGTGAACCGCATTTTATGAGATTGGTTGTTTTGTTTTATTTTCACTTGTCGTTCCGTTTAAATGATTGGTTGGTTGGAAACATTTCGGCAATCTTTTCCTGCACGACATTTTTGGACCACCAGGATTCAGATTTTCAAAGTCTTGCTGAATAAACCACAAATTGAATCAAACTGTCTATTTGAAACTTGAATAAATTTAGAGTAAAAAATGAATTTCCTGATAAGAAATCACTATAACATTAACCACGTAGCTGTATGTAAATTTTAAACATGCAGCTACTTTTTAATTTATTTACTTTAATACTAAATTTCCCCTTTCTTAGCTCTTCTTTAATGTATATAGAAATAAATCTGTTCCGTAAAAGTTTCAAAGGTATTCACAAATTAAATCAAAAAGTTTAACACAATGCATGAAGATTATACTTTAATATTAAATTTGATTTATTATGAGATATTACAATAACATTTTACTCGAAGAAATAATCACAAGGAATACGTCATATTTCCCAATATAACAATGGCACCATTCTTATCCTACGATAAACATTTTATGTAAACATACAAATCTCTTCTACTGTCAAGGTCTCCATGGTTGATGAATTGGTGGAAGCTGTGATATATGACTAGCATGGACATGATTTCGGTGTTCCTGAAATAGAATGCAGTCTGTGTTAAAATGAAGAGAGGAAAATCTCATCAAATAAACTAGAAAGAAATAGCCGTAACAGAGCTTATTAACTGATTTGTAACATCAATATTTTTGATCAGAGTAATTATAAACAAATGTAACAAACTATTCTCTTTGACAATCAAATGCAATCCATTAAAAATATCAACATTGCTGCGGCTCTCTTTTCTTTTTAATGGGTATTTCATTTAACTTTAAGACTTTCATATTACCGAAATTATTGATGCTCTTCCTGGTCTAAAAGCGTAATCATTTGCTAAAGCTCGTAATTCTCATTCATAAATATGCAATTCATCATATTTATGAATCACTTTTGCTTGTAGCTGTTTTGGATCAGGCATACCCATCTGATAGTTCTCTATTTACCTAAATCTACATCCAGAACGAGGTAATATGTAAATAATTAGAATGTAGATGTAGTATTGGATGTAGATTTAGGTAAATACTTAGTGATATTTAATTGGAATCATTACAAGACCAAGACAATAATTGGCGAACATACATAATGCAGATTCAACTATGTACAAAATACTAAAGAACCCCCAGAATACAAGACCGTGGGAGGCAAACGATGAGCTCATGTGGTTATGGGTGTATCTGCGCAATCGCAGTAAATATTTTAATCCTGTAAAAATGAACTCGACTGCACAGCAGCCATCCAAACAATTTATTGCTTACAGTCATGTCCATCGTCTTAACTAACTCTACGGTTGGATTCGCCAATCCCAGTTGAAGCAAAAGATAACCACACAACCAGAGGGTTGTCATTTTCAATAGATGGAAATTAAATGACAGTGTTCATTTAGCAAGTTGTTAAGAAAATAAGAAGTTCACTTGAACCGAAAGCCATTGCCTAAGATTTACTAGTATAGTCAATAAGTTCGGGGACTACCCTCCCCCCTCATGCCCGATGTGTGGGGGAAACGAAATAACGATGTGGTTTGCAAGTCTGGTTATCTGCCTACGCGTGAGACGTCACATGACGCTTTGCACAACTACTAAGGCGCGCAGCTCACGATTTGGCTGCAGACTGTCAGCCTATGATGTCGATGTAGCAAAATGTCCTTTTTGGAGCAACGTTCCAACATTAAATTCTGCTACAAATTAGGTAAAACCACCGCAGAAACGTTACGGTTACTGCAAAAAGCGTATCGAGACGAAGCTATGTGCAGATCGAAAGTTTTCAAATGGTACATCTCGTTTAAAAATGAGAGAGATGCTGTTGCAGATGATCCGGGAAGTGGGTGGTCAGTGACCCCACAAACGAAGGCGAACATCCAACGGGTAGGAGCAGCAGTTGTTTGGTTGGTTGAAGTTTATTGGTGCAAGGTCCAGAAAGGACAAGCTGCGCCAAACACAAGGTAACATCGTCAACAAATGGTATGTACAGGTTCTTCGTCGTTTCCGGGAGGCAATCCGTGGTAAACGTCCACACGTATGGAAATCCAACACGTGGATGTTGTTGCATGACAATGTCCCGGCACACCGATCCCTGATGGTGCAACAAGCCTTTGCTAAACACGGCACCACAGTTCTGCCACATCCCCCGTATTCCCCAGACCTCGCTCCTTGCTATTTCTACCTGTTCCCGAAACTGAAAGATCGCATCAAGGGCAAGCGTTTTGCAAATGCCGAAGAAGTGATGGCAACAGCGACAGCCGCTTTACGACAGCTCTCACGCAATGGTTTCCAGGACTGTTTCCAGAAGCTGTATCAACGCTGGCAGAAGTGTATAGTTGCGGAAGGACATTATTTTGAAGGTGATTGTGTTCAGAATACTTTGTAAGTGTATTCGTTGTTGTAGTAAATAAAGTCCCCGAATTTATTGACTGTACGAGTATATGTATATTTAAACGTGTCTAAAGAAAGCCATAGCATGTTTCTTAAATGTCTGTATGAATGGCTTGAAATATACTTTTTGAGGACTAAGGAAGAACGTCTGGGCGTTAATGTCACAGCATAATAGAGCTAAAAGTGCAGCACGTGAAACTTGAATGTGTTTAGGTATACGTTATATATATATATATATATATATATATATATATATATATATATATATATATATATATATATATATATATATCGGATTTGTCTTCACGCCCAATATTATTACACATTCCTCCGAACGTCTTGAATCGTAATGCAGTCCGTGGTCCGGTGGCGAGGCCACTCATAATTTATTAAACTTCATCAAATGCAGTAAACCAAGCTTGACACGATTAAAAGACGACTCCTATTTAAACATACTGAACTTTATTGATAAATTATTAGACGTTCCCAGCTCCAAATTATTAAAACTACGCCCAATCCCTCTTAAAATCCGTGCGCCCAACGGCACACGTCTTTTCCCGTTGCTACCTTTCCATGGCTCTAAAATTAACCCCTTTTGTTCTTAAACTTTTAATTGATTACACATGCCTCAACTGACACGCTATGACGCTCCTTACTTATGCGTGATGTCATATCGAAATTTCTATGCCGACTAAACACTTTCTTTCTTAGAGCCAAGCTCAATGCTATACGTCTACTTAAAATTCTCCCATGTGGATCTTCGGAATTGAATCAAGTCGAACCCTTAACTCTATTTTCACCGCAATGCATTACTCCGATTATTTGAAACTTCCAGACTGACTGATATATCCTATACTTTATACAGTAGCTCCCAAAAGTGTTCGTACACTTACGATTTTCAATGAAATAGGGATCTATTCATTAATTAAAATGAATATATCAGAATGGGTATTTAATAAAAAGACCTATAATCTATTCTTAACAAAACTATATGAAATATTTTAAAAATTTAGTAAAACTTTATTTTTAAGAAACCAGTAATCAAAAAGTAACAAAAACTTTCTCACAAAAGTCATCGTACACTTGTAAAAAATCTCTACATATTAGTAAATATCCTAATTTTTCGTTAAATTAATATTTAGTAGAATATCCTTTAGCATCCACAACAGCTTTTAAACGTCTGGGAATAGATTACATTAGTTCTTTTGTAATTTCTGCATCAATGTTCCTCCATTCTTCCATCATAATTGTTTTTAGTTCGCTTTTCGTGTGAATGTCGTGTTTTCGTACTCGAACCTCCAGCTGTCTCCAAATATGTTCTATAGGGTTTAAATTTGGCGATTGAGGTGGTGTTTTCAAAACTTGTGTACAATTAAAGAGACATCAGAGGCAAACGTTGAGAGCCGTGTGCTTAGGATCGTTATCTTGATTAAAAACAAAGTTGTTTCCAATACCCAAATTTTGGCTGATAATTTTAAATTGTCTCTTAACATATTTATATAAACAGCATGATTCATTATGCCATCAATAAATACCAAATTACCTAGTCCTGATGCTGACATGCACCCCCACACAAGGACACCTCCACCGCCATGCTTAACTGTTCCTACTAAGTTCTTGGGATTAAGTTCCTCATTTTTTATTCTCCTTACAATTATACGCCCATCGGAACCAAAAATGTTAAACTTGCTTTCATCGGCAAATAAGACATTATTCCAATACGTTTGGGGCTTATTTATCATTAATAGTGCAAAGGAAATCCTAAGCTTTCTGTTTTTCTCACTCACAAAAAAATTTCTATGGGCAGAACGCCCATGTAATCCAGCTGCTCTGAGAACTCGTCGAAGAGTTTCAGGTGAAATTGAAGTAGAAAATGTTTCATTAAATTCTGCAGAAATATTTACAGCACTCAAACATGGATTTTTCATAAATTTTCTAATTATAAATCTCTGATCACGTTTTGTTAACTTTGCCGGATGACCTTTTCTTAGCTTGTTTTCGATCCGATTTTCTTCTTTAAAGCGTTTAATCACATACTGCACAGTAGAATGGGATAAATTAAGTAATTTAGCATTATTCCGAACTGATTTACCACTACTATGATGAAAAATAATCAATTTTCGAATGCTGTTTGTTGTTTCTTTACGACTACGAGCCATTTTTAAATAATAAATAGAATATTACGGAGTAGGCAAGCAAAAATTAAAGCCAAACGATATTTTAAATGCTACCACAATTCAAAAATAAAAATAAAGCGCCAGATGATAATTTTAATTATGAATTTATCCGAAAATATTTCAGTGTACGATGACTTTTGTGAGATAAAGTTTTGGTTACTTTTTGATTATAGGTTTCTTAAAAATAAAGTTTTAGTATGTTTCCAAAATATTTCAAGTAGTTTTGTTAAGAATAGATTATAGATCTTATTATTAAATACCCATTCAGAAATATTAATTTTAATTAATAGATAGACCCCTATTTCATTGAAAATCGTAAGTGTACGAAAACTTTTGGGAGCCATTGTAAATAAAATCCCATTTTAAGCTCGTGCGATCGCCCTCCCCCCTATTTTAGCCTCACACACACACACACATATATATATATATACACAGTGCGTCAAATAAGTTTTAAGACTGGGTCTGTAAAAAGAAATGGAAACAAGAAATTAATACCTGTTTTGGTTTTTTATTCAAAATAGAACCCTGTGGCTTCAATGCACTTTTTACAGCGATTTATTGATGAATCAAACGCCTGTTGTAAATCACTTTGTGGAATGGCCTCCAAAGCACGCGTCGATGCTTCTTGTATGGTCGAAATATCCTCAAAATAGCACCCTTTTAACTTCATTTTAAGTTTTGGGAATAAGGAGTAGTCACAGGGTGCTAAATCAGGTGAATACGGTATATGGTTCAACACGCAGACATTATTTTTTGCCAAAAGTCGACGAACAATAAGGGAGGTGTGACTGGGTGCATTGTCGTGTAACAAACACCAACTGCTTTCAGTCCTTGTGTAGTCTGGACGAATGCGACGAATTCTGGCCATCAAACGCTTTAAAACAGCTAAGTAGTATTGACCTGTAATTGTTTGTCCAGTTGGAACAAATTCTTTGTGGATAATACCTTTAATATCGAAGAATCTAATGACATTGTTTTGATTTTGGATGGAACTTTTCTTGCTTTTTTGGCTTGCGGGGAATTTGGTGACTTCCATTCCGCTCTTTGTCGCTTTGTTTCAGGATCATATTGGAAACACCAGGTTTCATCACCTGTAATAATGGACTTCAAGAAGTTTGGATCGTTTTCAGCGGCTGAAATGATGTTTCTGCAATGTGCACTTCTCATTGCTTTTTTTTCAGGGGTTAAAGTGTGTGGAACAAATTTAGCACACACTTTTGTTTTGCCCAAATCTTCATGCAGGATGGTTCGAATTGTTTCTTTGTTGATGTTTAAAGAGTCTTCCATCATTCTCAGTCATGCACAGTGATCGTTTGTTACGAAATTTCGTACTTTCTCAATAACTTCAGGTGCCCTAGATGAAATTGGTCTTCCACTACGCTGATCATCTTCTACCGTATCTCTTCCGTCAAAAAAAACGTTTGTGCCATACAAAAACATTTGATCTACTTAAATAACAGTCACCGTAAACTTGTTTCATGAGTTGGTATGTTTCCGAAGCACTTTTACCAAGTTTTGCGTTAAATTTAATTACAGCTCTTTGCTCCATCTTAAAAAATCAACATGAAAAAAATTCACTTCTGCAATGAATGCTCGCCTTCTCTCAACTACTTAACGAAATGCTCTCAACTTGTTGACAGTGTACCAGCAGACGATGGACGTTATGACACAAGCACATTTACACTCACAGTGCCATTACAACCTGCGCTCTGAGACGAGTCTTAAAACTTATTTGACGCACTGTGTATATCTAAAATTTTTCCTCCAATTCAAAGAATCAAATAATCGAATAAAATGGATCAATCGATCCCAAGGTTAGACACCCTGGTATACAATAGTAATTTACTTATATTAGAGACCTTTATTAGCCCCACCTTTTAAACAGTTTGCAGCATGTTTCATAACAAAAGATTCTGTTTCTAGTACATGACTCTTTCATATACTCCAATGAAAATTTCATCTGTGCGATAGACTGATTAGAAACTGTAGAATTTTACGGATTTTACCTTTACATATTTTTTTCAAAACTACATTCATACTTACAATTTTACAATGAGGAATTCTTTACAATGAGAAATTCTTTACATTGAGGAATTAATCCATCTATTTAATCTAACACAAAACTAAATACAGAATTTATTACAAGCAAGGGAAATAGTATTATATTTCTCTTAATAAAGTTAACTAAAAATTACCGAAGGATAAATCAGGATTACGTAAATTAATTTCGTTGAGGAATGAATTTATAATTAAGGGAACTCACGACTCTTAAGTCGAGGAAATAAAGAATATTTTCATACTTTTTGACTCTTTGTAACTATTTCAATTTACTCCCAATTTTTCCAAATTTTGTGTATATGATAAATTGATATATTTATTTTAATAAACAAATTTTCAACTCTCAAAATAATTTTAAATAATTTTTTTTAAATGCTTTAGATATACCTTGTTTTTTAAGCATTTTTATTGTATACTGGCTTGCGCGCAGAACTATGAAATTAATTTTGCACTTAAATATATAATTCCTGTTTTATATTTAAAATAAATAATTTAAAATACAATTGAACATAAAACATTCAACAGTAAAGTATTTTTTCAATTTTTTAAAAAATGCTCAAAATATACTTAAAATTTCCTTAAATTTTTGCGTTGATTTACCCCTGAAAAAATAACAAAATGTGCAGTGATTGCAATAGTTCTAGTTCAGACGCAATAAAATAACATGACTATGGAGTGATAAAAATTTCATGGAATTATGTTTCATAGTTTTTGAGATACCAGTTGCGGAATGATGCAAAATTACATTTTGAGAAAAAAGAGTTAAAAATTTTTCTTACCATAAACTTGATCAGTAATTAAATATTTAGAATATCAATATCTCCGGAACTAAGCGGAATATTTTCATGCGGTTTGCTTTATTTTGTTCAGAAATGACCAGGCTTTAACATATTTTTTTTCTTCAAAAAATAGAATGTTTTAAAGATTTAAGGGTAGTGAGTCCCCTTAAATTCATTCAAATAATCGACACTGAAAACTTTCCTGCTTACACTATTTTTTGTTATTTAAATACAACTCTAATAGCATGTAATAATATTAATAAATATTTAATACCTTCTTCTTCCTTGATTTGTGAGCAATCGGAGGCAGATTGACGGAGCGATTTGTTTTGCATTTCAAGATCTCTATGCCGGGACTCCGATTTCCATGAAGTTCGTGTCTCAGTCCATGCCCATTAATTTCTAAAGTTGGCAACAATAAAGTCTGCTCAGATCGATGTTTCTAGATGATGAAAAAGTATGAACATGGTAGTAGATTATGTAGAAATAAAAATGGAGACAATGTAATACAAGGTAATGGGAGAAGAAAAGAAATTTATCGATGGCTAATTTCTAAGGATCTTTTTTGTGAATTAATGTAGTTGTTGATAAATGAGTTTGTTAACAGTATGAGGTTAGTTTTTTTTCGTGATAAAGTGATCCTTTTGAAGGACTGGTTTGGAATATACTCTTTAAAACATTCAGTTACTGAGAGCTGAAGATGTTTTAAAAATATAAATTTTTATGACACTAGGTTTTATATTCCAGAAAAAAGGAGGAAGATATTTAATACGAGAAAAGATCAGTTGAATTTAAAAGTTAAAACATTGTACCTAATATACATTTTGAAAGAAAATTTTTCTTTCCTTGACACTTATATGTAATATTTGTTTTTATTAAGATCGATTTACTGTCAAGTAGCAACTACAAAAAGCAAAAAATTCATGTAATATGCAATGACTTTCCCTCCAATTGGTGTAGTCATTAAAATAAAACCACATTATAATTCTTTATTTTATGTATAATGTTCAAAAATGCACAAATTTCAATCAGGTTCTCAATTTTTAAAGCCAGATATCCAACTTAAGGAGGTTTGATCACTTTCCGACCGTCTGTTTCTGTATTTCAAGCTAGTATATTTCCTTTATTATTTTTCCTAAAAAAATAATCTTTGAACTTAGAGACGAAAAAAAATTATCACTGAAGCATGATGTTTCATTTAAAAAAAGAAATTTGAAAAATTAACAATTAAAAAAGTTCCAATATTTATTATTACGGAAAAGCACCATTACTAAAAAATAGAGAAATATATTTCCATTTAAAAAATTTCAAACTAATTATAATCATAATCACGGTAAGCTTAATTATTATTTATAACCTGTCTGGAATTTTTAGAATTTTGAAAGTTGAAATACAAAGTATGATGTTGAAAAATCTAAAATATGTTCCGAGAAATCCAACTTTATACTGAGTTACTTTATACTGAGTGTGGGCGAAAAGCAATCGACTTTAGTGTAGACTATTATTGCTTTATAATGTTTCAAGCAAGTTAACAAAATTAAATACGTTTTGAAGCATAAATATAAATTCAAGTTCATAATTCTGTAGCAATCACAACAATGAAAAATCACATTTGAGAGGACTAAATTTAAAGGAAAATTTTATAGGCAACTTTAGTGGCAACTCGGATCAAATTGGTCGTGTCAGAATAGTAAAATATCGCCTTTGCATGTGAGTAAGAAATATTTTGATGGAATCTTATCAATTGACATGAATATTACCACAAACCACAATTTACAGCATTTAAATTTTGAGGAAATGCTCCCATGAATTTGAGTAATTTTCTCTTCTTAACAAAAAATTTATTTATATGAAAAATAACGAAAAAAGGGAGAACTATAACTAAATTTTAAATTCCGGCAGTCTAACAAGCTAAAATCTGATGCAAACGATGTCAGTACCGCGGATATTGTAATTAGAGTTTCAACCAAGTACAGTCGGACCTCTATTTAACGAACCTCTATTTTGCGAATTTCTCTATTTTGCGAACATTTCCTTGGTACCAAAAACCTTTTGCGAATTTCTTCGTAAAATAACCTCCAAATAGCGAAGTGCATTCTCTATTTAACGAACTTTTTCTTGTGATCCAATATTTTTTTCTCCATATTTCTGAAAATATTTCTGAACATTTCAAACTAATTCTTTCTTTAAACACATTTAACACATTAAAACTTTCTTTTAGCACATTCCGACGCGGATTACAGTTTGAAGAAAATACGCCTGAAGGGTTTTTTGGTGCATTGCAAAGATGCGAGACTTATTATGAGAGAAAACACTTTTTCAAACAAAAAAACTCAGACAAAATTAACAAACTTTATCAGTAATTAAATTTAAGGACGCATGTGGTAATGTAAGCTTAAAATTACTTGCTATAATAAGTGAGATAATGTCATCAAAAATTCATTAATTTTAATATAAATTTTTTAAATTGAAAATACAGTGTATTTCCGGACAATGTTTTGTTTTATTCTTGTTTTCCTTGCAGATTTCTGTTTGATGGGTAAGATATATAAAACAAATAGACATTAATTTACAAAATAATGGTGTGATTACAAATAATGGTGAGTTTTATAAATAATATTCAGTGTTTAGGAATTTAAAATATGTCTTGTGTAGTTTAAAGTATTTTAAAAGGTAAATCTCTATTTAACGAATTTTCCATATAACGAACTTTTTTTCGGGATTTAGCGACTTCGTTAAATAGAGGTCCGACTGTAATTCACTTTGTCAGTGCTTGGCAGTTGGTATTTATTTTACTGTCTCTTTCCTCCCCAAATGAATAATATTGTAACCACCGAAGTAAAGGGAGTTGACTACTGGTCTATAACTGGCATGAGGAAAATATCCTTTTTCTTTCTTTCAATATCTTATACATTCTTGAATATTATCATGTAGCCTAACATGCTGTACAAATTCAAATCAATTACGAGTATCTCGGGAGGAACTTCAAATGCAAATGTCAATAAAAGTATAAGCATTCTAGAATCATAAATATTCTCGAACTTCAGAGATTACGAAGCAAAGAAAAACGAAGCAAGAAGAAATTCAATAGGGTAATCATCTTTATCACAAATGTTTGCCGAGTAAAAGTAGCTATGTAAATCATTGACAGTATCACGCATTTCCAAGGAAACGTAGAAAAAAAAGTTATGAATATTGGTATATAATAGGTTTATGAATAGAGATTCCTAGTAGCGTCATTTAAAAAATAACTTGTTGATAATAATGCTATATAATGTCCCAATATTAGAAAATCTTGAGCTTGTGTACTGCGAAGAACATAATAAAAGAAACTATTTACATTGTGAGGTCCTCAATTTTTTTCCATAAAATATTTTGTGTAAGGCAAATAAGCCGTACCCTGAGTAAACCATCAATATATTTGAAAGCTGAAAGCATCTATTATAATAAATGTTTCCATTGTAAGAACATACTGCAGACTTAATGTCTGTACTGTATTTGAAGAATGATTTGCCATTATTAAACGATTGAGGTGAAATGTAGTTGACATCAATATCTTCAAGGACAAGATCGTTCCTTGTAATGTGAACTGGTAATTATAATTTCAAAATCAGAAAAATGTATTTTTTAAACATGGATCTGAGTCATATCCATAGTCACCCATGCTCTAGTTTCGTTATCGATCGAAATATCCTGAAACAATTAATTTTGTAGTACTCATAGAAGTATGTCAGGAGGGAAACATTCTTCTTGCGTGCACAATACGATTGCTCAAAGTGACTGTAAAAAATTACCCACATTTCAAAACTTTACCTTTTCTCGTGTTTCTTCTTTCTTTTCCCCGCTTACATATTACATAGGAGATTCTTAGAACGATTATTGTTATTTCAATTGTGATATCAATTATTTTTAAGTCTAAAACATTTAACCCAAAGAAAAGAATATACAGGAATCATAGGGATCGTGTAACGGTGCATTTTAAACTTAATTTTTCCTAATTCTAATGTATATTTTAATCTTTAGCTCGATTTACTTAAGTTTTGAGATTCATTATCTAATTAGTAATCAAACTACAGAAGTACAAACTACAATTTCTTTAACTAAATTTGAAAAATTTATAATAATTTCTGAGTTTGTGAGTTTTAAAAATATTAAATCATCCTAGTTTACGTTATCCAGATATATAACCGCTTGATACGTATGAGAAAGTTAAGGATAAAATTTTTTTGCTAAAGCATACTAAAGGAAGAGATAGGACCCGAGGTAGCATAGTCGTAGTGCGCCGGCTTTCGGTGCTGAGGGTGCTCTGATCGAATCCCGATAAACTCCGCTAAATACCTCCCTATCTAGGCCGGATATGGGATTTTAAATTCGTATACCGAAAAGTCCCTCAATGAGATCAGAGAGGGTGGGAGAGGGTACGATCCTCCCAGATGTCACCCCTGGGGTTGCTAGGTCAAAATGGAGGTAACACCTGGCTAAATCGGACTTCGACCCTTGTGGTGTCATTATAAACAACAGCCGCACCCCTCAGCCCGCTAGCCTATATGGGCCTGGTCTGGAATACTTCCGGCCAGGGCATTAGAAACAATAATAACGAAGGAAGAGATAAGATGCCATTCATTAATTTTTCAGATTTACGTTTTTTTAAAAATATTTTCCACGGTAAAAATGAAAAGAGAGTAGTTACCTTCCTCTCTCTTGTTACAGGTTCCGGGCTGTCATCAGATCTCGAAACCTGTCCACTTCTGGGTGATAAGGGGGATGACTGCTTGGATTCGGAAGCGGTTCTTTTGCCCGTTGTCAGCGATGACTGCCTTCCTGACTGCTGGTACTTCTCGGCAAGTCTGAAATGCATGCACAAAATATCTATTCAGCTTAAGAAAGGAGGACTGAGACAATTGGGAATGAATACTGCTTTTGATGTACGAAAAATGGGGGCATATAAAGCCATGGGATTTCCGACAGTAAGAAAGAGTGCCACACTTGACAGTGTAATAATATTCTGCGATAGTATAAAATTTTTCGTCTTCAGTTTGTGTCTGTTCACAATGATCGCGGTAAATATGAGCATAATTTTGGTTCTATATATACATCGCCGTGATGCAGTTTGGGTTCAGCTCGGATGAAACAGAGATCAATAGACACCTGGGTCACTCCGATGATATTCATAAAATAAAAATGAATAATGTAATTTTTTTACTGTGTAAAGAAATATAATAATGATGATGCGTATACCTTCATATATTGCTTATTAATTGCCTTAAAACCAAATTAAGAAGTATCTAGGACAGTTGGCATTGAAATATCTCGTACGATACCTGAAATTAACAGCAATGCGGTGATTTAAAAAAAATATCGCAAGCAGTAAAAATATGAAAATAAATAAAACAATAGAAGTGAAAGGTCATGGAAACGTCAGAGTAAATTGTGCGGCATCACCAGACGTTATATTCGAGTAAATATTAGTACCGGTATAGCAGAAACGGCAGCTTAGCGAAACGTAGAAATGAATTATCCACTTTTAACAGGTAATTAAACGGGGGGAAAACGCAATCTCTTAAAACCTTAAAACGACAAAATTATAGACCGAAATGGGACAATAAGATACAAATATTTTAATATTATAAACAGTTTTATAAATTAGAACGCAACCACATCAAAAAGAGAGACTTAAATACAGTTCTAAGATGCAAAAACACCACAAAACTCATTTAGATATCAGCCTACAAACAACAAAAGGACAGCTTCGATCATTAGTTAATTTTTCTTTTTTAGGAGACGGAAGAGTGAAAATGCGAGGCGCATCCACAAAGTAAGAACATTGCTTATAGATCCTGCGCAGGTCACGTCATTGTAACGACAACGCCGTCATTTGGTTCCAGAACGTCTGGTCCTTTATTTGGTGTAACTCGTTTGACACCTCGGCCCCCTCCGCTTTCGCGTATCGGCCCATGAATCGCTGAAGACCAGTCGCTACGTAGCAATACCTGAATACGCAGCCGAGGGTAAATTTCCCAAGTTCGGTGACATTTTCCATTGCTGTGGGGCTCGAGGATGCCGGACAAAGAGTACAGATCTGTCATCCACTCAAGGCACCCCAAGCCCCTCTTCATTTGGTGTAAATTATAATGTTCTATAAAGTTGTCTCGCTTTGCTGAGTTAGTTTAAAGTGGACATTAAAATCGAAAATCCCGCCAGCTGTGAAGTGCGGTCGGTAATAAGATTCTTGAACGAAAAACATGTTCGCGCGGTACGACCATAAATGGTTAGGTACAACCATTAAGGTACGACCATAAATACTGAATCATGGGTATGCCCCATGCTGAATGTCATGGGTTACTGTCTGCTGGAGTTTGTCTTTAGCACGACAACGTGCGGCCGCACACGGTCATCCGTACACGTTCATTGCTTGAATAGTTTGGTTAGGTTTCATTTGGAGCGCTACGATCAACTTTTGCTACACGAGGGCTAATTGGACCGGGACCTACTGCTTAAAGCCAAATCCGAACGGCTACAAACATCCATTCCAATAATGGGATTCGAACCCACAGACTCTGAAACCGACGACCACCGTATAGTCCCAACCTAGCTCATAGCTATTATCCTTTGTTTCTCCAACTGAAGAGATTTTTGGCAGTTAAGAGTCTACACAGTGATTAAGAAACAAAAGACGTTGTGAAGGAGTGGCTGAATAGGTTGGCGGTGAGTTTCTTCGACGAAGGAATACAAAAGCTAGTCTCACGATACTACAAACGCCTCAATAAATATGGCAACTACGTAGAAAATTAGTGTAATATACCCTTTAACATTTGGCAATAAAAATTCTTACTTTGTGGATACGACTCGTACAATGTCTTGCATCTGTAGTTTGTGCCTTGCGTGTGAAATTTTTCTGGCATCTCTTAGAAATGCAAACGATATGCAAAATAAATTGGGTCATGCTGCTTTATGAGTGGGAGTATCTTTCATTTTAATTTACCTGAGATCCAAGAAATAGGGGCTCAGCAATGCTTGCCGAGCAGAGGGCCTCTCGTCATCGTCGTAAGAACAAAGGCTCGTCAGAAGTAGCAATGCCTCTTCAGAAGCTCCGGGAGTCAGGATGGAAATGCCGATGCCCGAATGGGGCTGGAAGCTGAAGTCCACTCCATTAGATCGCTTACTGTGGGGGAGAAAAGAATATTGGTAATATATTAATATGTCGAATAAATGGCTGAAATACCTATAGGTAGTTTTTAAGGACGAAACTTTGCTGAGGAGACATGTGTAAATGTGAGTTTTACCTCCATTTAAGTTATATTCACTAAAATAAATCATCAAAAACAATTACCGTAATTTCGCACGTAATCGCTGCGGTGCATACGTAAACAAAAAGTTCAAAAATTGTTGGGAGCGGCGCTTACGCTGATGCGGCTTTTACGCCGATTTCGGATTTTAAAATCTTTTCTGCTTGCGCTTATCTACTAAAATTGAGCCTCATGCATTATGTGAACGTGCGTTTATCATTGCGCATACGCAAGTTCTTGACTATTTTTGGAAAAGCATGACAATGATGTCATACACACTTTGGCGATCACGCACGTGCATTGCTGTCGTTCTCTCTCGTTCTGCGAAAATAGTTTTTTTTCCCTTACGTGAATCTATTTGACAAAATGGCTCCAAAACGCAGAAACAAAAGCTACTGTGCTAATTTTAAGTTGAATGTAATTGCCGAAGTAAAAAAGATCGGAAATAGTGCAGCTGGCTGGGAGTTCAGTATTGATGAACGTTGTGTTCGTTGACGGCGTTCAGAAAAGTTCTGAGCGCTGTGAAAGTTCTTCTAAAGATGCCGAAATGTAAGAGAGCAAGCAGAAGGGGGAAAGCTGCTTGGCCGCAATTGGAAGCTAACCTTGAGAAATGGATTTTATCCCATAGAAGTAAGGACATTCCAATATCAACAGTAAAGATACGTTTACAAGGCAGAGTTATGGCGGCGAAAATAGAAATAGACGATTTCAAAGCTGGATCCAACTGGTTCTACCCATTCATGAAACGAAAAAACCTCTCCATTTGGGCCCGCACAACCGTGGGGCAAAATTTGCCTGTTGATTGGGAGGTAAAGAAATCTTTCCTGAAGTTTATAGGGGATCAGTTAAGGGAGTCCGGGACACATTTTGAAATTTTTTTTTATTTATTGAGTTAAAATTTTGAATTTTTTTATGATGGTTAATCATATAATTTGTAAACAAAATCACATCATAAAACTTCTCAAAAAGTTTAAAAAAAATTTTTAATTTTAAAATTTTTAATAAATGTGGGGTAATTTAAAATCGTTATAACTCGAAATATTACTTGTCGAATTTCAAATTTTTTTAATTTAAATAAACAGAAATATTTAAATTTTAATTTTGATTCACCATTTTTTAAAATATAAATTTTTAAAAAAATTAAAAATATTTAGATTAAAAATTCCGAAAAAAATTATGTAACTTATTTTTTAAAAAAATCATATTTTCAAAAGTAAATATTTTTTTAAAATTTTCTGAATTAAAATTAAAGTAAAATAGTTGAAAATGACATGTTACAAGTTTCAACCATTTATCTTTAATGGTTCTTGACTTATAACAATTTAAAGACGAGAAATGGGGAAAAAACCCATCATGCTGAAAAACGCACTTACAGGTTTAAACAACGACCGAATACTATTAGAATGTTGCAAAAAAAAAAATAATAATTTCTCCTGTTCTAATTAAGATCGAAACATGATTTTAAACGTCATTTTAAGCGCAAAAGAACACAAAAATGTTTAATGCAATAAAACTTTTTTCGAAAATTCGAACAATTTTGTGTCTTGGACCCCCTTAAAGGATAACAACTTTTCCACGGACCAGGTGATCAACATGGACGAACCACTTTGACTTTCGACTGTCCTCCAAGCAGGACTGCCAACAAGGTTGGCAAAACTACAGTGAATATTGTTACTACCGGTCACGAGAAAACTTCATCTACCTGTCTTGCACAGCAAGCGGTGAAAAACTGAAACCTCTGTTGATTTTTAAAAGAAAAACTCTCCCCAAAGGAGAATTTCCTAATGACGTTGTGATCCGCGTGAAAGAGAAAGGATGGATGAATGAAACAGTAATGGAGGATTTGTTGAACGAAGTCTGGTGGAAAAGGAAAGGAGCTTATTTTTAATCCAAAAGGGCTACTTATAATGGACTCGATGAAGACCCACTTGTCAGAAACTGTTAAAGTTGCAGCGAAGACCGTGTCTGCAAATTTAGCGATAATTCTCGGAGCTTTACAAAATTAATCCAACCCCTTGATTTGGCTGTAAACAAAGCCTTCAATTGCCAAATGCGAAGTCTCTGGGAATTTTGGATGATTGAAGGTCTACATACCTACACAAAAAGCGGAACTATGCGAAAGGCAACTTTCGTAGCAGTCGCGAAGTGGGTCTCTCAAGCATGGAGAGGTGTATCCATTAAGACAATAATGTCTAGTTTTAGAAGGGCTGAAATAATTGTTCCCAATGCTGGTAACGGCGACAGTTCTAACGACAACCAGTTCTTCCAATGACATAGATACAGACGATCCAGGTACGAAAATTGATCAAAAAATTTTGTCTCTTTTCAATTCCTATACGGAAGATGAGAACTTTGATGGTTTTGATTGATCGGTAAATCTTACCTGTATATTTTATATTTTCATTTTGAGGGTTGTTAGTATTACCTAATGTGTTTATTACTTTTGTTCATACTTGTACGCTTTATGTATTTTACCCGTTTGATGTTCCAAGATTATGTTTCTTTTTTCTTTTTTAATAATTTATCATGTATCACTGTGAAAAAAAAAGTGTTTTTACCCTTTTAGGTTTTATTCTTTTTTTTTTTTTGCATTGTACTACGGTAGACGTGTAGTAGTACGTGACATTTCATTACAAAAAAGCAGTTTTAGATAAAGCAAATCTTAGCGGACAATATGACTGTCTTAGGCGCTTATAGGTATGGGGTGTCATTCGGCGCTTCTAGTGTTAAAGTATAATTTATTGAGAGTAATATTTAAAATTAGCATTATATTGAATTTATTACATTAAAATGTATTAATTTATTACTAAAATCTCTGCGGGTGTCTCAATATTTGGTTACGGTACGGTAACTAAGAAAAATTTATATGCGGTGTTTACGCCAGTGCGGCGCTTACGCCTATTTCGTTTTGTTAAAAGGAAATTTCAGCCCCTGCGGCTCTTACGTGCGAAATTACAGTATACAGTTAGAGAGAAATAATAACAATGTAATAAAGAAAATTCTTTGACGAAATTTTTTCAACTAAACAATTTGAAAAAAACTTAATATATGACGTGGGATTCAAAACAACGATAATTCAAATTACAAACTTTAGATATCACTTGCATATATTGATTTTAAGAGAATTTTATACTTAATGCTTTCTTTTAATAAATCATGTGACGCAAAAATAAAATAATTATTAATGGTATACCTAACAACAGTCACATGAAAAAAAAATATCTTTAACACCTGTAGGTGAATTTCATCTTGTTGATCGTTAATTGTTTTTGTTAAAAGAAATAAATAAAAAATACGTTGAAGTTTGTATCTTTTCAGCAAGAATTATAAAATAGAATCATATTTTGTTCCAACTTGCAAAAGCAAAAGCTACTCCCGAGTTACTTTCTATGGACTAAATTTCTATTTCAAATGTATTGAATTCAATTTTCCTTCGACATTTATCTGTTGTCATAAAATCTTAACAGGTAAAGTTTATTTACGGCTAAAGCATTAAATAAATAGCTTAAGATCTTAAGTTAAATTTGCGAAAATTAATTGACGAAGAATAAAGATAAATGTTAAATGAAAAATAAAATATAATAATAATGAAAAATAGCTTACTGTCGTCTAAGTTTGGCAATAACGTTAGGTTTTGGCGTTCCCAAGACGTTGTGAATTTTCGATAATTGATCTATTTCACTGCTACCAGGAAAAAGTGGAAGATTCCTGCAATAGGTATTTTTTATAGATGAGAAACAAGGAAAGATAAAATAACAATTTTTTTAATGCATATTTTAAGATTAAGTTCATTACGTTAAAGCCTCAAAAAAGACGCAGCCAGCAGCCCACATGTCCATTTTGTAACTGTAATAGCCACTGGTTAGTAGACATTCTGGTGGCCGATACCTATAGAAATAGATAACATCACTATCAAATTATTCAGATTAATATAAATTTCTGTCATTACATTTACAGGATTAAAGAAGTACGTTTGATCAAGGGAATTAAAGCAAAAATTTGATTACAGGAAAATGTTCACCGACATAAATGGCATGGTCACCGTAAAGTCGAATACGTCAGATGGTCTGCAATCCACCTATTTTAAGAGCTTTAAAACTACTCAACTTTACGAGGTAATGGTGGCGTATCAGTTGACCTAGCAAATAATCAGTCCCCATGCTGAGCTAAGGGCAAATTTTCTTCAAGCACTCTTTTTTTCTCACCTTAGCAAATGCTTATTTTTTAAGTTCTGTTTTTGGTATATCAAATTAAAAATTTGAATAAAGAGCACGTAATTTTTCAAATATTACAACTTTTAGTAGTAAATTTTTTACAGGAATTTAAACTACTGATATCGTTCTCTAAAAAACTAAATTCATTTTTTGAAATAGGTAATTAAAAAATTATTTTTAAAAACGCGTAATGCAATTATTATTTACTTTCATACACAAATATAGTATTCAAACCTATGCATTTGCGAATCTGCGATTAAAAAAATACTGATGGAAAAATTCCCTACAGTTTCAAAACCGAGAAGGAAGATTGTCTATAAAAACTGATGAGCCGCTTTAGTATTATGCAGCTTTGCTTATAGAAAAATGAGATCTTGCACTTTACACTCTTTCTCACACTAAGGCCTTGTTCCCATTTCTTCCGTTTGAGCCGAAATCTTTGATATGACGTGTAATTGGTTTCAAGTATCACGTTATTTTGCCGGGCTAGGTGATTGGTTAAAATATTTATTGGTGGTGATCCGGAACCAATGTGAACAAGGCCTCAGTCTCACTCTTATTTATTTTTCACCCCAAATCAACCAAGCTCATTCGGAAATGAAACCCATACCTCCCGCTCGCTCGGCCTAGATTCATCATATATTTCCTCCAAACAAACTCCCTAAAATATCATTGAAATTTTAAGTCTCCAAAATCAATCGAATAGTTATCTTTCTCTGATGAGCTTATTGCTCTAAGACCAATTTGAATGTAGTTAAAAAAACTAGTAAAATTCTATCTAGCTCCCATGTTAGGCTGCAAAATCTCAAGCAGAAGCGTTTAATTTTTTGGTTTGGTTGATCAGTAGAATTATCATTCTCTCTAGCTCCCATCTTAAGCTGCAAAATCACAAGCAGAAGCGTTTAATTTTTTGGTTTGGTTGATCATTAGAATTAGAATTCTCTCAAGTTCCCATCTTAGTTTACAAAATCACTAGCAGAACTGTTTAATTTTTTGGTTTGGTTGATCAGTAGAATTTTAATTCTCTCTAGTTCCCATCTTAGTTTGCAAAATCCCAAGCAAAAGCGTTTAATTTTTTGGTTTGGTTGATCATTAGAATTATCATGATATCGAGGGACATTTGAAGGGCGGGGGAAAGCACGTAAAATATATAAGTGCATGTAAAATATATAAGTTTACCAGTGCTCTACCATAATGGATAATGTCTGTACTGTGACGCTCCTAAGCAGGTGTGTCTTCAAAATGTTATCTGTTGTGGGTTCGTTAAGAAACAGCTTTCGATACATAGCCACAATATTTATTTCAACAAACATGGACAGACATCTAAGACATATTAACAGTAACTTGCTACATCATCGTCTGATCTCTCAGTACAGAACTGGCCAGTTCTCCACAGACTTCAAACTTCAGAGGCGCGCACAGCGCCCTCTTTTACCGAAATTCTCATTGGCCGCAACATGTACTACTGAGGAAAAAGTAACCAACCCACAAAAACTTCTTTACTTATAATTCTTTGTTTTCAAAGCCTTCCACTCGGCATTTAAAAATGGTTCTTTAAGAAAACATTTTTGAATTTTTAGTGATTTGGTAAAAGACGAGCGAGTTGAACATAAAGTTTTCTCTAAGCTATAAATTAAGTTTTGCTGCCGTCAATAAGTAACTTAAACTTAATAAATAAAAAATGCCTAATTTATCACAAAATATTGAAACTAAAGCTTGTGGTATACTATACTTTCTTTTTCGGTCCTGAACCGGTTTTTATTTAAATTTCTTTCTCTGTCCCCATTCTTCGCAGTTACTTTATACAGCTTTCCCTGAGGGTGAAAAGAATATATATATATATACCCTGCTGGCCATTAAACTTGCAACACCATGAAGGAGGGATTATACAAATGTTAAACTCGCATGAAAGGAAGAAGATGCTGGGATATGAAATTGATTGGCATTTAAGCGCAATCGAACGAAGCAGGAGGGAGAAACGGCATCTCAAACCCTGTATAAAAAAAAGTTACCGAGTTTCTCATTAGGAAATCGCATTTGAATATTGGTTGTTTCTGAAAAGATCGTGTTATGCCTCGTATAAGAAGGAGAGACGGCTACCAGAACGTGTCGGAATTCGATAGCGGCAGGATCGTGGCCTATCGAGAGTGCGGTTTATCGTTCCGCTATATTGCTACTCGCATTGGTCGGAATCCAACGACTGTCATGTGAATATGGAATTGATGAGTTCAGGAGGGTCGTAACGGGTCTCAACGGTCTCCCGCCACTAACGCCCGAGAGGACAGACATGTTGTCAGATCGGCCTTGCAGGATCGTACAGCCACATCAAGGACCTCGAATCAGGAAATGGGCTTGTTTGCAACACGACAAGTGTCCGCACTGACAGTGCGGCGACGTCTGGAGCAGCACGGACTGTCTACACGCCCACCATTATCGCGGCTTCCCTTGACACTGCAGCATAGAGACGAGCGGCTATAGTGTTGCGCCCAACGATAAAACTGGATACAGGAGTGCCACCACGTCGTCTTTTTAGACGAGTCCCGGTTCTGCTTGCAGCACCATGATGAACGTATCCGTGTCTGGAGGCACCGAGGAGAACGCACGTTGCCTGCTTGCATTCGATATCATCATACCGGCCATGCACCTGGTGTGATGTATGGGCAGCCATTGGGTACATTACACGAACACCTCTTGTTCGCGTCGTCGGTAATCTGAACAACCAGCGTTACATTTCTCAGATCTTAAGGCCGGTGGCTGTGCCCTATCTTCGAGGCCTCGGACACGTCATCTTTCAACAAGATAACGCAAGACCACATGTTGCCCGTCGTGTCCTGACTTACCTCGACACACAGGGTGTTCGGTTGCCCTGGCCAGCACGTTCTCCAGATCTGTCACTCATTGAAAATATCTCGTCATGGGTTGCTGACAGACTGGGCAGCCACCGTACTCCAGCCACTATGAATGATGAACTGTGGCATAGACTTGAAGAACCAGGGAATGACTTGCCCGTATCTGTCATCCAAGCCCAGTTCGACTCGATGCCTAATCGGGTTAGAGCCGTTTTAGCTTCCAGAGGCGGCAGCTGTGTGTACAAATTTCAGACCCTGTATAACCCAAATTGCCTACAAATATAATCATCTTTTCTTCCTGTTATGATGTATGCGTACAATAAGTAAAGTTTTATTATTTTTTTTCCTTCATGGTGTTGCAATTTTAATTATTAATATATATATATATATATATATATATATATATATATATATATATATATATATATATATATATATATATATATATACTAGCTGTACCCGTCCCGGCGTTGCTCGGGTAATGTAATTACCAATTTTTTAGTAGCCTTAACCCTTTGTTAATGGGCGTCGCTGTCATCCTTTTCCTCACCACGATACATTATTTTACCCATATAAATTTAATCCTTTCTGGCACATTTTGGCAAAATTTTTGACATAGGATTACTAATCGAATATCACTGCAATAGTAATCGATTTCCTTGAAAGCGAATATATCACATCCTCCACATGCTGAAATTCTTTGAAATCTTCATAGATTTTTTCCACAAATACACCACAAATTATATGATATTAACTAAGTGCTGGCCAAAAAAATTACGGCATTACTAAATGTGATTTTTTAATCGATTATCACTGCAATAGTAATCGATTTCCTTTAACCACCGAATCCCTCATAGAAAACAAACGCCCCAACACGTGCATGACGTCGAAAAACTGGTTTTTCTCCTATTTTACCTTCGTCCGGAAATGAAGAACGAAATCTCCAAAATGAGATTTCTCGCAAGAGTTTCCGAATCATAAAATAAATTATTAAAAAATAACTACAATTTGTAAATTAATTTTGGTTCTGGCTTTCGAAACTGTGATGTCTAGGGTCTCTGAGATAAAAAATTCGTAAAAATGTAACGATATTTACGTATCGATTCGACAATTTGGAAAAAAGGGTCACGGACAAAATCGCGTTTTTTTCCGAAAAACGGGTGCGTACAGGAAATCGAAAAAAAATCACAATTAATCGATAAATTAAGACAGACAATTTTAATTGTGATTTCCGTATAGTGTCATCTTTCCCGTATAGGCTCGTCCGAAAAAAAAAATTCTCGGACGGATACGTTAGGATTTACGGAGCTTTTACTCGTCCGGGAGCTCCAAATCGCGACTAAATATTTAATTACGGAAAATCTAATTAAAAAATCGAAAAAAGGGCTTCGAGGTGCATAATGAGACCTCGGGAGGCATCTTCGTGTCGAATCTCAAGACTGTCCGACCTACCGTCTTTGCGCTGCGCCGCGAGCAGACAAAAACTCGGTCACACACACACAGACTTTGCCTTTTATATATAAAGATATTATTCATTTGACATACTCAATTTAAATATTGTTTGAAAAGTATAAATAGTCAGTTGGAAAAACCTAATGATGCAACGGGATAATTAATCTACATTTTCTGATAATTTAAACCCTTTCCTATGATGATAATTTTACAGATAGCAGAAATAAATCCTTTTAACCTTTTAAAATGGGTATCGAAAAAATATGCCAGGGCTATAATTAAATTAAATGAAGCATTGTTAACGACATATTTGGCCCTAAAGCTGACATGACCTATTGCATTTCAGAAAACCAATATTAACAATTCCTCTCATTATCTAATGAGAGAAGATTTTTTTACGAGAATACTAACTCATGCATAAAAGAAAAATTTCCTTTGTTATTCTTCTACATAAGGGTCTCAAAATAGTTCATGCAAAATTGGATTTTCTATAAATAATTTTAGCACTGCACTGAAAGAAATGTGCCTTGTTAAAAAGTTGAATAGCCTACAGTTTCTAAAAAATATGTTTAAGTTACCTGCTTTTGGGAAATAGAGCTATAAAAATAATTTAATTCATTATGAAGAAGGGAAAATGGTTTCACAAAAAGTAATTTTCTATTCTTTAATAGATTGCCAGCAAGAGGAATTTAAAGTTTTCTAGCGTGAACAATAAAACTTAATTTATGCAAAATAATTATCTAGAACGGAACGAGTGTTTCTTAGATTACTCATTTCCTAATTTGGGGGAGACCTAAAATCTGGTATTGTGTTGTCCCTGTGATATATTTAAGTTTAATGTGTTAGTCCCAAATATGATCTAATTATCTGAAATGCTGGATAAAATTCAGTAACATTACCTATACCTCATTTTTAGGAATATCTGCTATAAAATACTAGATATGGCTAATATCAAAGAGTTAAAAATGTTATGTATGTGATGACAATTCCTTGAGATTCCATTTTAACTACTAAGTTTACTCATACGTTGCCTAAAAATGACGTAGAGTTAAATCACTGCGTCAAACAATAAACCAAATAATATGTCAGCTGTAAAACGATCAGATACCGTATATTGCGCACAACTGAACTCTTATTGATTTTCGTTATTTTACAATATTTTATATCTTATTCAATTAAATAAGTATGACTGATTACAATATGAAGTTAAAAGTTAGAGTCATCAGTATATTGATCAGATTTAAAAGCAACTACCTGTAGATTGAAATACTTAAGTGAACTGTGCAAACTTAAAAAAATATATTTAAATTAAAAAAATAATAAAATAAATGAACAACTTAGTCAAGGCTACAAGGGTCAATAATCTTCATACACGATCATTTAAAAACTATTTAAATTATGAGGAATTAATTTTCCCTTTTTAAAGCAGGAAAATTCTGATTTACATTCACTAAGGTTTAATAGGTTCTCTACGATCATTTGTTTAGCAAACAAAGGGAATTAAGTTTTTTATTGTCCAACATTATTTAGAAAAGAGTAAATGTTAACTTTTTGCAACCAGAAACGCTCTGGATAAGTACATAATGCAGATAAGAAATAGATTGGAAGCCCTCTATATAAGTGATAAATTGGTTTTAGTAATAAAATAATTTATTTCTTGGCATAAGTAGTAAATTCTTTTCACTTAAGATAAGTAATAAATTGGAAGTCCACTGCGGCCCTTCTTTTATGACCGCAGTTAGCTTAACTAATAACGAAAGGGAAACAGCCACAAGAAAAAAATTAAACCATCAATAATGATAATTTCAAATATACATTCCGATTTTGCTCTAATCTTTTGTCTCTGTGCGAGATTTATTCAACGTGTCTTAAAAAAAAAACGAAATCACGTAAGAAGAAATAGAAACTTTGACATGACCGGTGAATAATTTAAAAGACAAATGAAAAACGGTTAACTTATAATCACCATCGAGTTGAAATGTATTCTGTGTAAGGTCTTTTGGTATTTATTCCTCGACAACTGCCAAAGTCAGCAAGTTTTAGAAGATTATCCTAAAAATAGAAAATGAAAAATCTTATGCATGGAGAATATTTGGTTTGATAATTGCAACAAACATATGATTATTACAGATATAGCAGTAGCATTATACATAGTTGTGATATTAAGAAAACAAAAAATTTTCAATGACAAAATTAATATAAAATAAGTATCCTCGTAAAATGTATTTCATCATATTGTAATTGTTGCTTTAAATGAATCATAGTATTTATAAAATCCAATAAAAGAAAAATAGGATTTATTTATTTCAAAGTAACACTAAAAAACAACATTAACGAATCAAAATCATTAATAATTACAGCAAAAAAATGTCTCTACAATGTTATATACATCCAAGGCGACTATCTGATCAGAATTATCCAGACATATGCCGATTTTTTACCTCTTTCCAACAGACAAGAAATCAATCTCTTCACTATTTTACATTTGCAACCACCTAAAATACGACGGGAAGCCTAAGAATGTCGTAATTCAATACAATTCCTAAATCTGATACCATTCTGATACCATTCTAATCCCTCAATATCGGAACTCAACCCAAATTATGAAGTATACTGAAACTATTTAAATGGATATATATTTTTTAAAAGGAAATAAACAACATTATAAATGAGCTAAGGGCAAGAAAGGAACTTATTAGGGGAACTAATTTTTACCTTTATCAAAATGTTATCATTTTATGAAAATAAGGATGGAATTAATGCAGGTCACGGAGTTGTAAACTTGGCAAAGCAAAAGACTTAACGTAAAAGACTAAAACTTGTGAAACTCTTCCAAATTTTTAAGGTTTTTTTTCTCCTCTCCTTGTTTTGTGTAAACAAAAGCGAAACAGTATCTTAACGTTTGTAAATATGAAAAACAGAAAAAAAGAACTTATTGAATATTACTATAACCGAATGAATGCTAAACATAAAAATGAAAAGTCGAGGCGTTATTTATAATATGCTGGAGCGGAATATAAGACGAGCTAAAAATGGAATACTGGGTGACCATATTTAGACAAGGAAATGATTAAACTTAGTATTGCCTTCAGCTTTTAGCTACGTTCGTATGAATGCAAACATCCATGAATACAACGAGATTCGAGTTCGCAGAATTTTGGCTCCGAGATCTATGTCCTAACCATGCGGCCACCGTCTGGCTAAGTACAGTAAGGAAGTTTTTATATAATGTTTTTCGATTCAAACGTAAAAAAATGCATTTAAACATAATCTGTTGTCATCTTCTTGAGCAGTAAATTTTGTACAGTATTACAGTTCGTGAAAGACTATGGTTCTTTCCAAGTGAGCTGGTTGGTTGCACTTAGTAGTCATAAGTAAAAATTTACACAAAAATAGCGCATTAGAAATTCCCATCCCTTTGTACTCATTATGTGTTGCCGAGGAGCACATAATAACTGCAAAACCTAAGTCTAAGGTTACCTGTAAGCTAGAGATGTATATTTTTTGCCTAATAGTCTGTAGGCCCGCTTTATAAGACTTCTAAATCATCCTACAAAAATACTTATTAAAGAAGAGAAAAGGTTCTCTTAATGATATTATACACCAGATAATTCATCATAATTGTCATAATAATAATTTTCTAACGAGAAAAAAATTACTTGGACTGAAATTAAAGCATCGTAAAATATTACGATGCCATTAGGCTCGGTGCACACGAGCGATCCGGTGCCGCAACGACACCGGATCGCTCGTGTGCACCGAGCCTTAAGCTACAAATGTGCGACAGAATGAGGCCGAGATTACTTAATGATTTGTTTATTTGCTGATTATAAAAAAACTATTTTTTCCCCAGGTAATTACTTTCAATAGGGATGAAAACCTCTTTTACAAAGAAATCGTACATGTTGTGCAGAAGAAAAATTTTGCGAACTTCTGGTGATTCATTAGCATTTAAACAAGTTTCTTGTTCCAGAAAGTAGGTTAAGATTTCTTAAGAACTGACTTAAATCGGAAGCAAAGTAAAATAGAGATCAAATATCCCCCAACGGCTTCCAAAGCCATATTTATTATGTGCTTAATTTCCAGGGGGTGATGCGATACATGGGTTAATATTTTAAAAGCCAGAATATCTTCCGATCCGGGTCACGAATTTGAAAGCTCCACGCCCTTAGCTACTAACCTCATTTCTGGGTACTCGTGGTGGCACGCACTGAAGGGAGAAAGAAATTAATGGATTAAATCTTGGATACTGTCCACAGAGGAGTTAAGTTCCAATTTTTGCTACAAATTGATCTGCGGGGTACTGTTGATTCGTCATTTTCTGTCTAGCGTGGTTTCGCGAACCGCACAGTTTGTACAATTCCGCTGTCAAAGACAATTTTTTGGGAGGAGAGGGGAAGGTGCGATCATAGGACGTAATCGATTTGGAATCATTTTCTGATGGCTCCCCGTACTTACTGTGCGTGATGGCGTACAACGTTCTATTAGGGATGTCAATTAGCTTCTGATCTCTGTTTGTAGGTCAGTATGCCGAAAAGATATTAGATATATTGTGAAGATGAGTCCTTTCAGGATGAATGAGAAATAAAAAAGTGAACTTGTAGAAATAAGAGATTTATCACATAGTGATCAATAATAACTGTAATATAAAAATGATTTGGTGAAACCTTTCTAAACTGGATAGAAAAAGAGAGCACAGCAGTATGGCATACATTTATTCAAGAGTTTACTAAGTTAGTAGAGTTTATTAATTCGTAGGTGCAGTTGGCAGTTGTAAACCCTAAATGTTGGCAGTTGTACCCTAAATGTAAAGATAAAAAATAATCTAAATATATGACTACATTTTATTTTTTAAAGGAAAAAAAGGGTTTGGTCTGACATTTTACCATTCAGTTTGACACTCGAAATTCATTGTAGTTAATCATGAAATAAAACTTTTTAATAGCATTCTATTTTCTTTTAACTTGCACTGTCTAACACTATCATATAAAACAATGGTTTATAAAATTTTCATGCAACACTATTTGGGCAATAGTGAATGCCCAAATATGCATTCACTATTTGGGCATGGACACAGATCTGACGGAAAAAGACTATTATGAAACTTTATGAAAACTTAATTTAAGTTTATCATTGTAATATTACCCTCGAAATCACTTCCCTTCTGGAGTTAGTCGTGATAATTTGATTTTTCTGAATCGTTAATTAACCTCTAATTATTACTAATTTGAACATAATATGAAAGAACATATACGACTGAACTCATCATTAGATAACACCATTTGAAATGCTGTGATATAAAGAAAGCAGCTTTAACGCATGATAATACAGCACTTGTAAAAATGCATCACACCAAAAGATTTTACTGGAACAGATTTTACGTCAGAACAGCACTTTGAAGCTCCACAGATATTAAAGATGTTTATGATTTTCTCTTTAACTTTACATTGTTCCAATTACTACATGCGTTTATTTTGTGCGGAAATTATGATTTTTACGTCCTGACATGGATGCTTGACGTTAAGACATACTGTCTAGAATCTGATCTTTGCTAATAGTATTGTTGTTCAGTAATATTTTCCCCCATGGCTGAAATGAGGGTGCACTTCATCAAGAGTAGTTGCTATTAAACGACATAAAAACGTAATCGGGAATCGTGAAGCGTAATCATGGAGGCTTGACATCAAGACATATTGTCTAGAATCTGATCTTTGCTAATATTGTTGTTCAGTAATATTTTCCTATGTGGCTGAAATGAGGGTACACTTCATCAAGAGTAGTTGCTATTAAACTACATAAAAGCTTAATCATGGATGCTTGACGTCAAGACATATTGTCTAGAATCTGATCTTTGCTAATATTGTTGTTCAGTAATATTTTCCCATATGGCTGAAATAAGGGTACACTTCATCAAGAGTAGTTGCTATTAAACGACATAAAAGCGTAATCATGGATGCTTGACGCCCTGACATATTGTCTAGAATCTGATCTTTGCTAATATTGTTGTCCAGTAATATTTTCCCCCATGGCTAAAATGAGGGTGCCCCTCATCAAGAGTTGTTGTTATTAAATGAAATAAAAGCGTAATCATTTCCCTTTTTATAGAAAACCTTATTAAAAAGAAAAGTAATCTTCTTGAGCTGGGATCTTCGACATAAGTAGGTACAAATACAGTAACAAACATCTCAATGTAAGCCCAAAAACATTTCTACTCCCAAAACAAAAAGGCTAAATTTACGTGTGTTCATCCTCAACGTACAATCCCCTTTTTTGTGAGTTAGAGATATGGCATGCATGTCGACAACTCATGAAGGAATCAATTTAACCTAGATACGACAAATATCCTGAGCAATGTTGGCCCACATTTTTCGATAAAGAGCTATATTTAACTGATCGAGACTTCTGTTTTTCGAAATTTTCTCAAACATTACACGAAGGGAAAGATGGGTTGTAACTTTATGAACTTGAAATCTAATCTAGCCTTTATGGTGAGCCAAATAGTAGTGAAAAAAGTGTATACGACTCGATGAAATCCTAATCGGCGATTCCTCCTCCACGCGGATGAAGTCGGGCGATAGAAGGCAGGAAATAACTCTGTAATAATGCCTGGTCGCGTTGTGTTCAAGTTCCATCAAACAGAACATAAATACAACTGTTAGGTTACCCTGGCTTTCATAGTTCCTGATAATTAAAATTATTGTTTCACACGATTTAGGAATTCATAATTTGGGCAATAGATATGCCTTTCCCGTCACTAGATATTGTTCCGAGCTGGGAAGATGGTCAGGCCAGATTATCCTTTTCACTCGAGCTTCCGTCTTCAGGGGTGGTTCAGAAAAACCCCTTCTTTCTCTGAACTGGCATAAAAAAGATTTTAAAAACATTTTATCTTATTAATTGCGATTCACAGTTTGTGTCATTTAGCCTGTAGTGCGATATTCTGCGAAGTACTAGCTGATCTTCATATTTCCGTTAGCTTGCAACATCCACTAATATATCAGTTTGGGATGCATAAAGATAAGGTGATTCAAAACTCGATCTTCCATAGCAACTGTCGTTGCCAATCGGTCGTCGCCGCATTCGGGTGAGGTAGAGCCAATTTTCCTCAAATGTTTTGGTTTAGATTCTTATGACAGGGGGCTTGTGGCGGCCCAGTGGTACAGCGTGCTGATTTTCGGTGCTGAGGGTGCTCGGATCGAATCCTGGCGTCGCGCCACGAAAATGCCTCCGTTCGTGTCGTCCCTTCATAGGGAGTAATGCTGTCCGCCTGTATGGTGCCCCCACAATAAAATGGGCAGTAAAAATTGAGGCGTAGTATAGGCGAATGTCTGACGACAAGTGCCTCCGCATTGGAAAAAAAAATCTTACGATAGGTTCCTTTATAGATTTCTAAGCAATCTGCCGCATGGCTGATCCATTTCGTTTATTTTGGAGGATCGTATTGCGTACCAGTAATCCTAAACCATGAACTGCCATTTTTCAAGTTTTGAACAAGGCAGGAACTTCTCCAAATTTTATTCTACCTTTTGTTTACGTACTGTCGACTGCGCAAGACACAAAACGGCACAAATTTCCATTTTCATTCCAAAATTGTCTGCCCAGAGTTGGGTGTTAGTAAAGTTGTTGTCTCCAAATTTTGGGGCAAAGAAAGGCTTCTGGCATAAGATGGGTGCCTATGATGCAGTTTTTGCTGACTTTACTTAAAAACCATAACTCAAAGGGAGTACATTTTTCATTAAACTGGTTTTCTTACAAACGCAAACAAATCCATTTTTCTTATCTTTGTTCTAATTAGCCCATATGGAACGGGCGTACCACTTGATGGTAAATCGAGCTAGGCAGAATTTCATTTTTTGTTTGTAAACTTAGATTAGAGTACTATTTCCAAATTGCCTCTCTCCTTCTTCCCATATGCATATAATCTTTTGGGGGCAATTTACTGTAAAGATGAATGAAATACTTAAAACACAATCCTCGTCTCATGGTAGCGTAATATCAATAAAATAACAGGATAATGAAATTTTTTTTGTCAATTTATTTTATCCGCTTTGATAATCCTTTTCTGGAAAATGAAAACAAAAATGCAATTCTTATAAACAGTTCTGTAATTTTGCACCATTTAAAGTCCCTTATAGTAAAAAATTCTGTCAAAAATTTGAAGTCAGAATCATCAATATCTGTACTATAGTATTATTGAGAGCTGCAGAGTGCTTACATATGTAAAGAGGGGTGGAACCAAAAATTTATCATTTTTAAGATACATTTTGTGATCTATAAAAATTATAGTAATGATTAAGTTGTTCCATAAAATGAAAGAACACTCGTCAGTACTTGTCAGTCCAATTAGCTTAATCCTAGTGCATACGAATATTTTATTCCTCTCCTATATTTTTAGCTCCTTCAATGTCATCCGAAAAAATTACCATGCAAACAACAAAAGAGGAAAATTGCCCCGCTTAATTTATGCGATGTTCCTGATGTTCGGCAGGTGGATATAAATTAAATCCGAGCAGTATCTGTGGTGCCAGCGAAAGAAATTACGAGCTTCCAATCCAATTAGACAAGAAACTACGGTTCGTTATTTATAGTCTCTCCCCTCGCACTGAATGATTGCATGTGAACCTGCCTGCTGTGCTCACGGATTGATCGTTCTGCGAACCTTGGTAAAGACCGGACGAGTTGTTTAAATCACGTGAGCGTCAACGTAAAAGTATCGAATTCATTTGATTTTATTGACCCGTTAACCTTCACTGGCGAATTTTTTTTCTTATACTGTAGACTCCCGTATAACGGGAGTTCATACAACACGTTCAAAAGAGTGAGACGACTTTATTCGTATAACGCGATTTCGGTATAACGCTCTATAGAATAAAATGCGGGAATTTCCTTTTTAAACACTGTAGTACATGCATTTATTTCTATGCACATGTGGATTTGAACGATTTGGGTAATGTAGATAACATATGCCTTGTCATACTGGGAATATACATTCGCGAAACAGAGAGCGAAGTGTAGGGAAAAGCAGTGATTTATAGGGAAAAGCAGTGACGCCCATAAAACCTCCCCCCTCGCCGGGGGGAGGTTTTATGGGCGTCCCTCGTCCCTTTGATGATTCGTCCTCAGACCGCTCTGAAGAGCGGTTTTAAGACGAATGATCAAAGAGACAAAAAAATTCCCCCACGTTGGGGGAGGGGGACTAATCGACCCCAAAATGTGTCAAGAGGGGACGGGGGAAGCTTATTCGCAGCTTATTCGCGTATGTGTAACGGTGGCATCAGATATTGCAGTAAACACACGCGCACACACACACATATATATATATACCTCGCTACTCGTCGGCTTCGGTACTTGTCGCATTTTAACGCGAAAAAAAATTACTCCAGTACTCGATGTTTTCTCGGTACTCGTCACACATGCTAAAACATGTATGAGACAAGACGGCGTTCCCGCATCTTGTCTCTCCGGACGAAAAAAAGACCGAATTAGGGTGAATAAAAAAATTTGTTCAAAAGTATCACCCTGACAAAGCTCTAGCAAGCTGAAATGTGGACTTGTTTAATGATCAAACAATGCCTCACATAAGATACATTTTGAAACATAAGAAACAAGTTTCTCTTGACAGGTTTGTAGTGAAAATCCCTAAATCCGAGTCTACAGCAGGGATCGGGAGTGTTAAGAGACAGAAAAGATAAAGAATCCGTGTGCAAATGCCCGATATTTTATTTTAAGGAGAGTCCCCTTCCAAGCAATAACTAACTAACACACACACACACATACACACACACACACACATATATATATATATATATATATATATATATATATATATATATATATATATATATATATATATATATATATATTAATTACATGATAATAGCCACTCTAAATATAACATCATTCGCGTTATACAAGATTTTTACTTGCACAACACGATTTCCTACAACGCGTAACATATTAATCGCATTATGCGGGAGTCTACTGCATTCACAACTACTTAATTTAAGGGAAACTAAGTAAGGAATAGTCATTCCTTTTTGCACCCATCTGCGTTTATTTTTTTAAAGCAGATTCCTTTAAAAAAGGGACATAGGTAATTGAGATATTGAGAGACCTCAAAGTAAACTAGACTAAAATTACTCAAAAGATAATCTCTTATAAATGACTAATTAATTAGTGCAAAGGATTAAAGACTAATGTGTCTCAACATTAGCCTTTAATGTTCCTACATAAAACCTTCACATGAAGGATAATCTCTTATTGATCCGCTTGCCTCCCCTTGCTGATATTTTTTTTCTTACTTTCAGAAAAGCTTAATTTCATTGAAAATAAGCAATTAATCGTTATTCTTTTTCAAAACCAAAATTTGTATTTTTTTTCAAAGCAGATTCCTCTAAAAAATAACGAAGACGAGTGAGCTATGGGCAACAACGAAATTATTCTAAGGACTAAATCTTAGCCAAAAGATATCTCTAGTGAATGATTAACAAATTTATGTAAAGAATTGCTGACTATTGGATCAGTATACACAAAAACCTCGTATAAAAGATAACCTGTTATCAGATACTCTGCGTGTTATCATTTCCTTGCCATATTTCTATACTGTTGAAATGCTCAATAAATATATAAAAGGAATATTTTCCAAGGGTATTCATAATGATATTAAACTGAGACGTAATAGTTCGAAATATTTTTCATCTTTGAAAGATGTTTCGCCGACAAGAAATACACCTCCCTTTCAAAAACTTGGAAAATAACATATCTTGAACTTTTCGTGTTCGACATATGTGTCAGAGGGTTTAGGAGAAATTATGTATTGATTCTCAATTTGAAGTAATACATGAATCTAGTTTTAGATGGAACTATCCTTCCGTAATTAATGATATATATTGATAATCAATAACTTGAAAACATTTGTCAGTCATGAAAAATTCATATAAAATAAAGTTTTTCTGTCAGGTTCTGGAAATATATTTCAGACTTAAAATTATCCAGTAGTTACAGTAATGCCGAATTATGTATTAGTACATAATTCGGTACTACAATTACAGTAGTTCCGAATTGCAGTCACTTCTGTAATAGTAGTACCGAATAACAGTACAGTAAAGTAAGTACCAAAAATAGAATTTTTCCTGAGAATAGTGGCTCTTACTGAAAAAAAGCGTATTTATAAAATAAACTATGCGCTAAAATAAAGAGTCTATAGAAATTAAATTTGAATTTTACTGAGTGGTGAGCATAAAGTACTCAGAGAGTTACAGCTTTTTGAGTCGAGAATTCGATATCTCTTGGTGTCTCAAGCGAAAATGTGACGTACTTCTCTCTCAGGAAGAACTCCATTCTACATATGGAAGCAGCTAATTCATGTTAATCTTTGATCAAGTCTAGACTTTTGACTTTCTGACTTGTGATTATGACAAGAAGCATAGGCTAGAACATGATATTCCCATTAAGGGATACAAATAAACTTCTCTATTTTATAGTGCTAACTCTGACTAATAGCATCTCATAATATCCCATAGTAAAAAAAAATGAGTTACCCAAACACAAACCTAATGATATATCCTATTATGATTATACATTGGGGGATTTTTGAGAAAACGATTAAAGACTGTTTTGCAAGCTGCGGGCGTCTAAGCCTATTTAATGTATGCACATCATTTTAAATATGTCACCTAGCAAAATTGTAGATGCAAGTTGTGAGGTACATGGGATGCATGTCAAACAGTCTATAATGAGGCGTTGCCTGAAACGGTGGATTCCTGGAGCACACGCAAAACAAGCGCACGAGAAAATCTTTTATTTACATCAAAGCATATTTTATTTTGATAGAGGTGCTTTCAGGATATCGAATTTTACTGAGTATGAAACATACTTAAAGTTAAAAATTGAGATATTTTACGAATATTTGTGCATAAACGATTTTCCTGCGAATAATAATGAAGAGTGTTGGATTATCTCTTAAGTGTTAAAAATAATTTATTTGAACTTACCCTTATGAGCAAATTTTCTGGTTTCACATCTCTATGGAAAATGCCATGCCTATAAATATAAAATGGGCGAAAGAGTTAACAACGTTGAAAATGAATATGACTTCTTTAAAAAAGAAAACAGTTTAAATACATATATAAGAATAAAAAGAATGAAATTTATAGTAGGATGCTTAATAGAATCATGCGGTAGGTTACAGCCTTAATTCAGTGGTAAGAAACAAAAAAACATGTAAAATTTGGCAATGTTCTTTGAGCACATGCTCATCGTTTAATAAGAAATCTATTGCTTTATATTCAGTACGTTTACTTTTACAAATGTAAGGATTACAGGTCAAGTCTAATTCTATTAAGAAATCCAAATCCACACAGAAGGCGAATTTTTCTAAGATAGCAAAAATCCTAAAGTACTTTTAAAATATGTGACAAAATTTTCCTGGTGAAAAGGGAAAAAAATTAAAATAAATATCTTAATAAATTTACAAACATTATCATAGCAGTTTTACGGAAAGTAAAACAAAAAGATTTCGAAAAGGTTTTGAAAATGGAAATAGCGTTTCTTCTTTTCCCTAGTTGGATGAGACATATTTCTTTTATTACCTATCGTTTTCCTACATGTGCGTACTTATTTTCAAAAAGTGTTAATATGATTATATATATATATATATATATATATATATATATATATATATATATATATATATATATATATATATATATATATATATATATATTTATATATACATACATATATATATATATATATATATATATATATATATATATATATATATATATATATATATATATATATTTATATATACATACATATATATATATATATATATATATATATATATGTATGTATATATATACAGTGTGTAACAAAATTATAAGACCACTGTGGATTTTGTGATTTTTACTATAAATAGTATAATTTTTTCTTAAATTATATTAGGTTGATGTTAATAAATGAAATATAAAATATATGTATATTATTTTTAAGAGATATTAAAATATACTAATTATTTTATCAACAATTTCAAATATTTCCAATCAAATATCTGTAACAAAATTATAAGACCACTAGTTAAAACAATTTTTTTTAATAAAACTAATATGATGTTGATTCACCATTTTTCTGAATAACTTCAAATCCTTGATTTTTCATTGAATTAATTAGGTTTTCGAGCAAATATTTGGGAATTTTGTCCCATTCATCCATGATAGCTAGTTCCAATTCATACACAGAATCATGCTGACGGTTATTTGCATACACTTGACGAGCCAAATGGCCTCACAAGTTTTCGGTGGGATTCAGGTCTGGACTAAGGCTTGGCCAGTTTAAGACCTCGATTTTTTCTTCTTGAAACCAGTTTTTAGTTGATTTAGACACATGGCATGGCATATTGCCTTGCTGAAATTTCCAGTTTGATCCTCCTAAAAATGGGCCAAAAGGTATAAGGTGTTGGTAAAGCAGTTGTTGATAACATATGGAGTCCATTTTTCCAAGAACTCGCTGCAGATCACATTTCCCATCATATGCAAAAGCTCCCCACACCATCACAGAGCCACCACCCATCTGTCTACTGAAGAAAACCCGAGGTTCCGTTCGTAAATCATGCCAGTAGGAAATATTACAGTCCGGGCCATCCAAATAATTTTTTTTTGCCGGAAAAAATAATATTTTTCCAAGCAGCATCCCAGGTCATGACTTCCTTTGCCCACTTCAGTCTTCCTTCTTTATGATGCTTTAACAGTCTTGGTTTTCTTTTTAATTTCCGAAGAGCAACTTTTGAATTTGATCTTAAAGTGCGCTAGACTGTCATATGTGAAATAGTTTTACGTGTCTACTGTGTTATTTTACGAGTAGACAAGTTCTGTTTCTTTGCAAGCTTGAAAATTCGTCTATTATCGCGAGCTGATAATTTACTCTTTCTGCCAGATCTTTTATATTTTCCATAAAAATCTCTTTTACTTAAAACGCTATGAATAGCAGTTTTAGAACGTTTAAGTATCTTACTTATTTCACGTTCCAAATTTCCAGAGCCATTATAAAACCAAATTTTTCGAACTTCTAGTTCAGATAATTCTCTTCCACGCGGCATTGTGAATTTCCTCATAAAAACAAACAAATTAAATTCTATTTTCTTTTACAATATTATCGTTTGCACTTTTTTGTGGTGTAAAGTTACAGTTTATCTACGATTTTGAAAGAAAAAATAAAATAGTTTTAAAAGCTTAAACGATTTAAATAAAAAAATAAGTTTTAAATAAAAAAATAAGTGATCTTATATTTATGTTACACCGAGATTTCAAAAAATCGTTTACTGTGTGAAATTAATTCATTTTTTTTTTCCTTTAAGCGATTTATTTGAGAAAATATAACTTTTTTCATTTGCTTCAAATTTTAAAATTATTCATTTTATGCAGTGTAATATTAAAATGAGTGATATTTTGGGTGGTCTTATAATTTTGTTACACACTGTATATATATATATATATATATATATATATATATATATATATATATATATATATATATAGAGAGAGAGAGAGAGAGAGAGAGAGAGAGAGAGAGATGAAGGATTAAACATGCTACCATTTTGTTAAAAACTAAAAAACAACAAGCTCTAGCCTCATATGGAATTTAAAATCATGGAATATTATTTACAGATTAAATAATACACTAAGTAAAAAACTGATATGAAACAAATGAATACTCTGTTCCTTTTCGATTCACGTTTCCAAATGGTCAAACGTTTCATATTTATGTACCCAAACAATATTGGAAATTCACTGAAAATAAATTCCAACAAAAATGGATACTATTTCCTAAAAGATTTTATTTCGAGAAAGATTTCGTTTCGTTTTTGTGAGTTTCAAAGAGTTTTGCCCAAAAGAACAAAATGAAAAATTCTGTACGCTGTTCTTTTTTTTTCATTACTGCTAGTACAGAGGACCCTGAAATTTATGGGCCCTTGCTTTGGGAAAATATATTCTCAACATTTGTTGGAATTGCTAAAACAAATGTTTTATTTAATTGCATCTAAAGGTTTACTGAGATACTTAGACGAGGTGAACAACTCCATTACGCGGTAGTTAACTGCAGACCTTTTCCGTTGAGTTTCATTATTCCTTGAAAACGGCAATCACACATATACATTAAAAAAAGATGAAAGGAATAGTTGTATGCAAAACTAGCTGAAAACCTGCACTTCGCTACGGAGGACATTCAAATTAAATACAACGGCCAATGTATGCAATTAATGCAAAATAATATATATATATATATATATATATATATATATATATATATATATATATATATATATATATATTTATAATAAATACGACGATCAATGTATACAATTGATGTAAAAATATATATATATATTTATAAAAAAATCGTAAGGGGTATTTTTATTGACAAAATAATGTAGAAGAAAATATTCAAATTAAATCTAATAGGACATACTAAAGAATATAGTACAGTTAATATAGTCCAGTTTGAGGAACACAATATCTTTTATTGTATTTTAATATTTTTTTGGATAATGTCCAATCGCCTGCCACATTAGCAAGAAAAAAAATATTTTTTTTGTCTATTTAGTTGTTATGCACGTGACGATAAATTTATTTAAAGTACCAGAAAAAGAAATCACGTGATCAGCGTTTAATACATTAAATTCTAAAAATTAATCTTTAAAAATTCACCAAAAATCAGAAAATGGAGGTAAAGATTCGAAAAAGATTTCATTTTAAAGGAATTTTTATGATCTTTCTTGTGATATAAATTTTATTATTTTAAATGCAAACTTAAAAAAAGTTACTAAAACAGCTTAAAAATTTAATTTTAAAAAATCTAAGAAGAATTTTTCAAAAATCTTTCCCAGTGCACCCCTACACTATAAGAAGAATCGCCATGCAAAATTTCAGCCCTTGAGGTCCAGCGGTTTGGTCTGTGCGTTGTCTGTCAGTGAGTCAGTCAGTTACGGAACTGTTTTATGTATATAGTTAAGTCCGTCTGCTGTTACAGAATCTTCAATAACTTGTTTAGCATCTTTTTTTTTAATGATTTCTAATTAACACAGGTGAAATATTCTTCGCTTACATTTGTCTGCGTTCCCTTTGTTTAATTAAAATGGACAAAATTAACTGAATGAAATTAATTTTACCCTTGATATTAAAAAATCCTATAATTTTTTAGCTTTTCCAAAGTAGTATGCGACTGGATCCCGGTTTTGAAAAGCAATTAAATGTTTGTTATTTGTGTAATCAACATTTATACTTGCTATCAAACCTTTAAAAACATACTGAGTTAATACCATGAAACAATTTGGAAATTTTGTGTTAAATTTCTCTTTTTTAACTGTTTAGCACAGTTCAAAAATTCTGCACAGAAAATGTATTCCCTTAACTGCCACATTCTTTTTCCTATTCAAAATGGTTTTCGATTGATGAAGATAACAATACCCTTCCAGTGGTATATTTATGTCAGATTTTTCTGTTTGGAAAGGTATGGTATTATGAAGTTATGTGATTGGTAGAGAGTTGTGATACCTCAAATGTCTTCTAAAATTATAACATATGATATATTAAGACCTGATACCTGGGCACAATGATCTCAAGCTGCAATGACCTAAAAATTGAAATTAAAAGCAGACTAGCCATGGCTAATAGATGTTTCTATGACCTTAGAAACCAACTAAAATCCAAATTCATCAGCATTAAAACAAAAATAAGTCTATATAAGACCCTGATAAGACCTGTTGTCTTATACGGGAGTGAATACTGGGCCCTGAACAGGGCAGAAGAAGATCGTTTATTGATTTTTGAAAGAAAAATTTTGAGGAAGATTTTTGGACCCTTTATGCAAAACAACGTTTGGAGAATCGCCTATAATCACGAAATATATAAAAAGTATGGCGAAACCGACATCTTGAAGGTGGCAAAAGCATCTCGCATTAGATGGCTAGGCCACATATTCAGATATGATGACACGTTTCCCACAAAAAAAAGTCACCTTTTCAAATTTGGAGGGAAGGCGACGAAGAGGAAGACCCCCAACCAGATGGTTGGATGAGGTAGAAAAGGACTTAAGAACAATTGGAGTGAACCGATGGAGGGCCATTGCACGGGATCGAGCTAGGTGGGGAAAAATTGGCGAGACAGCCTTGGCCTGTAACAGGCTGTAGTGCTAGCGAAGAAGAAGAATATTAAGACCTGATAACGAAATTTAAAATTTTAGGAACATTTTTAGAAAAAAACAAGCACACAGATACACACAAGCTTTCACTTTACAAAATGCAACATTATTTGGAGGTGTTTTATCACTATATTTTTAATTTTACTTCATATAATGCAGTATTTATTTGTCAATTCTTATTCTTTTTTTAAATTTAAGATTAGATCCCTTTTGCTGCTAGAATATGAATATATATATATATATAAAGATATCACAGGATATCATATTTGAAAATTATCTTATTATTATTCCTGTAAGTACCCCCATAAATGGATCTGAAACATGCCATATATAAAAAGTTTACAACTTACCTGTGTATATGATCTAAGGATCGCATTAGTTGATACATGTAATTTTTCACTCTGAATTCTGGAAGGGGTTTTTTTCGAGCTAAATTTTCAACAGAAATATTTATGTAGGTAAATTAACTATAACAATATTTATTTGAAAGTTCATTGAAAAGGGTTACACAATATGATAAAACTCATAAACTGTTAATATGTAACTGTGCAGGTGAATTCATGCTTAGCTATGACTTTTATTAACATGGCTAGTTAAATAATTTCTAAACTTAAGTGATTGTGCTCTTTTTAATATGGTATGCTAAATTTTATACTGTTTTCTCTAATCATATTTTTATCTGTCTGTTACTTCCTTATCATATTAAAACTGTCATAGGACACACTTTGATAAATTACACTATATTAAGTGTGAAAGAAATTTATAGTATTACTCCCGTGCTGTTTAATATCAGTGGGATTCATCAAAGTATTGCTACATGAAATAATACAGATTTACTATTAAATGACTATTTTTTTCTGTAAAAACTGAACTAAAATATCACATAATACATCTGTTAAGTTTTAAAAACAATATACTTACGCCGTTTTATTATAGGAGAAAAATAAGCAGTAAATATATTCACACAAGGTCATTATCAATAAATGCATAACAAAGTAATTTTTAACTTTTTTTTCAATTTTACAATATCACGAAGGCCAACAAAGATTTGAATAATGTACCATAAAATTGTTATTCATCGCACAAAATAGCTTATGTAACCATGAAAAAAAAATCTTGCGATTTAAGCATAGACATAACATGTAAATAGGACAAAATATTTGTAATTTTTTCGATTATGAATAATTTTTCCCGATAGAGTAAGAAGTTTTTTAGCACATGCAAGGAATATCTATTATTAAAATTTTCTTTTCAAATGGCCATTGAAAATTAATCCCAAAACCTAAAAAAAAAAGCATGTAAGGAATATACGAAATTTTGCAAGAGCCCCCAAGAAAGATGGTGTTGGTTCACCTATACGACGTCCTCGTTGAAAACAACCAACGATTTTAGCGGATTATGTGCGAATGTCTTATTTCACAAATTCCCCGCATTGCCAAACAACAAAAAAATGTGTTCTGTAGGAAACAAATATTAGTTAATACATTAATTGCTGGTTAAAATGGACCTTTGTTACAACAAGGGACTGGAAAATTTAATTGGAATACTGAAGATATTTATGGTTACAAAAGTTCATATTTGGTATTGGGCACATGCAAGGAATATCTATTATTAAAATTTTCTTTTCAAATGGCCATTGAAAATTAATCCCAAAACCTAAAAAAAAAAATGCATGTAAGGAATATACGAAATTTTGCAAGAGCCCCCAAGAAAGATGGTGTTGGTTCACCTATACAACGTCCTAGTTGAAAACAACCAACGATTTTAGCGGATTATGTGCGAATGTCTTATTTCACAAATTCCCCGCATTGCCAAACAACAAAAAAATGTGTTCTGTAGTAAACAAATATTAGTTAATACATTAATTGCTGGTTAAAATGGACCTTTGTTACAACAAGGGACTGGAAAATTTAATTGGAATACTGAAGATATTTATGGTTACAAAAGTTCATATTTGGTATTGGGCTTATCACTTTTGGCAAGAAATGAAGCCTTGGAATAGTATGTTTAACAGAGAGTTTCAATAGCTATTATGTGCATCATGAGTAAAACTTGCGTTTCACTAAAGAAACAACTGCCTTACCCCGATACTAATAACCTTTTAAAACCTCCAGAAATGTTCCCGCTGAGAATTGGAAAATACGATGATCACGGTGTAAGAAATTTAGGCTGATTATTCAGCCATTTGCAAAATGAGTTTTAAACAATTATTTTGTTACTGTTGCTTTGTAAAAGAAAGACGGGGGACTCATTCTGAATAAATCTTTATGCAGATACTAATGCTGTTGTATTGAAAGGATATGTTTTTTTTAAAACGTCTATGCATATTGTTGGTTGTTACAGATCCTAAAAAACAGACCAGTAGGATCGTAGCATTTTAAATTTAAAGACACAAGCTATGCCAAAAAATTATTTTTGCACTTGTAGGGGATTCTCTGAGTATTTTCTAAACTTTTCCGCAGTTGAAATTGGGCAATGGTGAACATATTGTCATCACCTCCGATGAGAAAAGTAAGCTGCATCTGCGCCCCAATTACTTATTGTGTAGCTTATTGATTAAATAATTGACCTATGTAACTAATAAATAGTGTGTCTGTACATTTAATTCATTCTGAATATAATAACTGTTTCATTTTAACAATAACCTTGCTCTAAATATTTATAGCAAAGTGTTTCATCGAGACTGGTTGTATTTTTAAAATAATGTTTGCCTGCAGATCCACTTGGCTCGACTCCAGGCACTCCTGATTCTTTCTCCATAATCAACCTTTATACATATTTATAGTTATCTTAAGATGCCTAGAAATTAGTGTATAAATTTGTAGGTCAAATGCAAATTTTATAGATGAACTAATGTGTATGTTTCTCAACATCATGGGAGGGCCTGCTGTCTGCTCTCACAGATAAAGACAAGGAAAACTGTTCTAATAAATAGCAAATGACAATTTTGCAAGACAAAAATTATTCATCGAGAACTACTTTTCTTAAACTTATAAATACTATAAGTTTTGTAATATTTCGTGTTAATGTGGCTTATGTAAATGGTTTGTAATTTGACATTTAAATTTGTACAAAAAAGGAATTTTTTTAAAATACTTAATATATAAAACTCTCTCTCGATATTTTTAAAGAAATGACACCCACATTGTGTAGTGACTAGCGTCAGAAGCTTCCACGAAGTGAGCTAGTCTAAGGCATGGGTGCTCCTGTGATGTCCCTTCATCAGTGTTGACTCCCTTATACCCACAATAAAGTGCTCCCACATTAAAATAGCCAACAAATTCACGAAAATTAAGTTTTGCTATATTTCGTGTTAATGTGTCATATGTAAATGCTTTATAATTTAATATTTAAACTCGTAAAAAGGGAATGTTTTTAAAATACTTAATATATAAAACTCCTTCTCGATATTTTTAAAGAAATGACATTCACATCGTATAGTGATTAGCGCCAGAAGCTTCCACCAAGTAGGCTCGGGTTCGAATCCAGTCTAAGGCATAAACACTCCTGTGATATCCCCTCATAGGTGTTGCCTTACTTATATCCATAATAACAAATTTATGCTAAAGTTATACCCCCACTCCCACCCCCACCCCACCCTTCAGAACATAACTTTGTTGCCTTACTTATATCCATAACGAAATTCGCAATGTGTATGGTTCAATGTCCTCAGGACAAAGTACCTGCCACGCTGGAAGAAAAAAGTTTTACGAAATTGTAATTGAAACAGTGATGACCACATGAAGTGATGAAACAAAAGCCCGGATGCCAGTGGTTAAAACAACAGCCAGGGATTCCAGAGACATTTTGTTCGATTCTTGTGTCGGCCGTGGTTCGTTCTTAACCCTTACGTCGATTCGTCTGTCTTTTTTACTGTTCCCCAGCTCATGGGTCTCACAGACCACCATGCTATAAAATTAAGATATTTTCCTATTTTTATAATTTTTTCGCAGTTATAAGTCATTAATGCAAAACTACTGCCACCTCTCATTCTTGAAAAGGGTAAATAAAAAAAAATAGATTATTCAACAAAAATTTCAGAATCCGATTCCTCAATCTGTGATAGTGCGAGAGAGACAAAATGTCTGGTTCGTTGTGAAACAGGAGGGATTCTTCCAGCCATGATAGCTACAACAATAAAACAAAGATCTTAGAAATAGAATGCATGCAGACTGACAGATAATTAATACGGTTCAAGGATTCGGTCATACAGACCGGCAAAAATTTAAATCAGTACAAGGCTCATCGGTCCAAAAGACCGACTATGTTTTACAAAGATTAAATTTACGGACAAAATACGAGCGGGCGAAAATCTCCGATGTGTTCTACTTGAAGGTCGAGACCCGACTGACGAACTCACAAACCCTCAACAGTCTGATCTCCCCCACCCCCACCCCACCCTTCAGAACAGGTGCAATAGCGGTCTCCTAGACCGATGAGCCGACGTAAGGGTTAAGGAAAAAGCGGGACTACGGTCTGAGACACAAAACCAATACAAATTATAGGTTATCTTTTGCTTTCCTCTCTCCCCTGAATATATACTAATTTATAAATTCTCATAGTCTGGCAGGGGAACGACAAGGCAAAATAGTTCGGTAGACATAACATCCGCCTAGTATGCGAGAGATGGTGGACTGAACTCTTCCTTTAACTACAGTTCGTCCTTGATGTGACATAAAATATGAGTAACAGCGATGTGAGATCTGGACTTTTTGAGAAATTATCTGACTTCCAACGAAATGTAATAAATATTATAATGATAATAACTCATACCTAAGCATTTTTATTTCAGCGCATAAAAAAGGGGCTGGCCTAGAAATTGAACCCGGGACCTTCTGCTTCTCGGACAAGCGTGTTGAATTTTACTCTTAGGTCATGCAATATGTCTCTTGAATTTACCTTAAAATATGCACTCTTAAATAAATTATGTGTATGGCAATGTCATATAAAAAAGTTTCATTTTATGCACTCGCCCTTTTAAGTCATGAAAATATACATTTTTTTCATAACAATTATTAGTAGAAGTATAAGAGATTAAAAAAAGAAAAATGTTACCTTACCTTTTAGAAGCTCATACATGTTTAAATCCATAAGTTCAAAAACCAGGGCAAGTCGGCCAGATTTTTTATCGCTGTGAAAGAAAACACAAAAATATGAAATACTCAATCCAAAATATGAGGTTAAACTATTCAGTTTTCAAGATATGACCACTTGACTACAGTAGTTTTCTATAAAACTTTCATGATTTATTTATTTTATTTTTGACTGCTGTATACTGCATATTTGAATATAAAAATTTATTGAAATTCTATGATTATGGATACGTAATTTTCGTATTTACGAAATAGATGCGAATAAATGCGAAATTTGCCGATAGGAGCGACTAAATGCGAAAATTCGGCGAAAACTCGGTGATAAACGGCTTTTTTAAGCGAAATTAGGTAATGATAGTAATAATTTATAAACAAAATTGCTGAATTAAGACCATCCGCGGTCTTTAACTGAGAAATCTCACTCTCCTTCGGATTCGCCCCGAATTTCATCCGGGCAGTTTGTCCGTACCGCAGTCGAACCTAAAAAAATCTAACTGTAAAAATCAACCATCAAGTTTTGTGAAACAATTTAGTAGATTTTAGAACGTCTCTTTTAGGGTGCCAAAGTCGAGGGTATTTCAGCTACTTACAGCATTCAACCAAGAGACTCCTGTTGATGTTATACAGATTTTTATTGCAACGAAATGCTGCTACCTTAGCTTTAAAAGTCAGCTATACAAAGCCTCTATAGTCCCGGTAATAGAGTAGATGCTGATATAATTAATGACAAAAGGCAAAGACTTAAGTAACATAATGGGGAGACCACTACAATGTTAGCTTTTAACTATCAATTTTGATACTTACCCATCCAAGTAAGTAAAATTCTAAATTTTTTTAATAAATGCGAAATTTTTGAATATATATATATATATATTTATTTATTTATTTATTTGCGAATAAATGCAAAATTTTATATATTATATTGTTTTTGTTGCGAAATTTTGATAATTTTTATGCGAAATTTGCGTATCCCTATCTATGATCTATGATTACGTGATTAAAGCTCAGAATACAGGGTGAAACAGCTGATGCACATCTTCTCAGAAGGCAATGAGTTCCCTAATGTCCCTGTTATTACGTCTCGCATATTAATGTGCTCCCTTAATAGATCCTACCTTAAGTAAGCAACGAAAGAATTCTACTTAAAGCTCTCTTAATTTGGTCAAGTTTATTTGTGAAGCATTTCTTTCAAAATTCAGGTTCGCAAAATCGAGAAGCGAGCTTATAACATGCCTAATTTTCCAAACTGTAAACTTGAAAATTAATTCACTAGTGGACTTCCATTTCAAAGACTATATATTGAAACAAATAGCAAAATATGTCTGTTTTTTTTTTTAAAACTTGTACTTCATATTAACTTAAATGGATCACAATACACAAGAGACATACACTGTAAAAAGGAAATGGTACATCAGGTCGATAAAAGCTACTTGTTTCAGGGTGTAATGTTTTTGGGTAGCGAATTGGCCTGTGTTGGGTATCTCCCTTGGTATCATAAACATGCTTTCGTACACTTCCAGTTATACATCCATTTTTGCAATATACCTAAAACAGCATTTCATTTTTACAGCATATGGTTTAGAGCAGGACTTCACAACTCAAAATGTGAGGAAGACCATATTACTTTATGGAAAGCTGCTACAAGAAAATAGGATAGATGGGAAAGCGAAAAATAGTATCTAACAAAAATAAATTACTGATTATTTTTGAAAATAAATAAATAATAATATTCATTTCTTATATATTCCATTCGTAATAATATAAATCTAAAAATAACATATGTATTTTTTAGAATTATAATATCATGCGTCTTTACTATTTGGGTCACAGACTGAGTGCTGGCGGACCTTATGTTATGCAGGTTTGGTTTAGAGGACTAAACTGATTGGGACTGGCAGTTTAAAGCCAGTTCTGAACTGCTACAAATACCCATGCCTGCCAATGGATTCGACAGCCAAGCCCTGGACACGAGAGACATACAGAGACATCTGTGTTACGCAGTGTGATGAAAATCAATGCATGCAATAAATTAAGCATTTTTATGTATTATATACTTTTTAGTAGTATTCCGATAAAAGTTGTTTACATTTAATAACCTCCTAAATTTTTAGTGTGGCTGTAAGCTTTTTTTTATTTTACCAAATATTTTGATCTTGCAATATGACAGTTTGGATTTTGCAGATAAAATGTGTCATGTCCAGCTAATTGTGATAATTCAGAATTCAATATTTATCTGCCTTGGATCAATTCTTGTTTACAGCCATGAAAGCACGTTGCCGCAAAACGAATCATAATATTTGGATCCATAGCAACTGGAGTTGTAAATTGATTTAACTTCTGTCAACGCCTGGTTGAAGGTTGAAATCGGATCAGGCAGTAACTACTAGTAACCGGACGACAAAATATTCTTCCCAAGTATTTATCACCGAAGTTCATAGATCTGTTTAGCGCTACGTTTTCGATTTCTCTCAAAGCAACACCTGTCTATGCATTAAAACATCAAATAATAAACAAGAGACCTTCAGTTAGAGTGCAGTGCGATAAAGGTGAAATAAACGAGGTAACTAAGCAGTTGTCAATAACCGTAATATGAAGAAATTCAATTTAGATGCTCAGATACATAATATACAAATTATATAGTATAAATTAATATAATTATATAGCAATTTCGTTATCCATATATTTTAACAATAAATATATTTGGCTGTAATTTAGGTACAAAGTTAACAAAAATTTATTTACAGAATAATAACAGTAAAACTCTGTAAACTGGTTTATATAATACGTAAAATATTCTATAAGAAATTACATACATATCGATCCTGCATAAAACACTTTCAAAATGTGTTTCATTTGTGTTATAGGAGCTTTGGTTTTACACTGAAGAACCAAAAAAAAACAGGCATGCGTATGCAAATAACGGAGATATGCAACCAATCAGCGTAACGCGATGCGGTTGGCAGTGCTTATATACAGGCGCACAACAGGTGTCTAGCGAAGCTGTTAGATCGGTTCCTGCAGCTACAATGGCATGTTATAACGATTTATGTGAATTTGAACATGGTGTTATAGTCGTCGCACAAAACATTGGAAGCATCTCCGAGGTAGCGATCCAATTTGGATTTTCGCGCACAACCATTTCACGACTGTACCGTGAATATCAGGTGTCTGTAAAACATCAAATATCCGACAGCGGTGCGGCCGGAAAAAGACCTTGACGACTGACGAGAATCGTTACACGAGATAGACGTGCAACACTTCCTCAAATTGCTGTTGATTTCAATGCCGGATCATCAACAAGTGTCAGCGTGCGAACTTTTCAACGGACCGTCATTGATATGGGCTTTCGGAGCCGCGGTCCCACTCGTGTACAGTTGTTGACTGCTCGACACAAAGCTATACGCATTGCCTGGGACCGCCAACACCTCCATTGGACTGTTGATGACTGGAAACACGTTGCCTGATCTGACGAGTCTCGTTTCTAATTGTATCGGGTGGATGGACGTGCACGGGAATGGAGACAACCTCATGAATCCATGGACCGTACATGTTAACAGGGGGGCTGTTCAAGCTGGTGGAGCCTTTGTGATGGTATGGGGCGTGTGCATTTGGCGTGATATGGGACCCCTGATACGTCTAGAGACGACTCTGACACGAGACGGGTACATAAACATCCTGTCCGATCACCATCTACACCCATTCATGTCCATTGTGCATTCCGACGGACTTGGACAATTCCAACCGGACAATGCGACACCCCACACGTCGAGAGTTGCTACCGAGTGGCTCCAGAATCACCCTTCTAACTTTAGACACTTCCATTGGCCACCTAAATTCCCAGAGTTGAACATTATTGAGCATATATGGGATGTCTTGCAACTTGCTGTTCAGAAGAGATCTCTACCCCTTCGCACTTCTATGGATTTGTGGACTGCCTTGCAGGATTCATGGTGTGATTCATAGTTTTTTTAAAGTTTAGTCCCTAATAATTTTTTTAAATGCCAGAGGGTTTTTATCAAGAAATATTTATACTTGAACTCCCGACAGTAATTTTAGGGCATAAGTTCTGAAAAAATCTTTAAAAAAAAGTAGAGAAACAAAGTGAGCGAATTTTCTGTAGCTTTACGAATTGAAAAAGATTTCACTCTTCATATTCGCGAAAAAAGTGAGTTTTAATAGCTCAGAATTAATGCAAGGAAACAGAAAAAATCAAGTCAGATTTTTTTCTGCTTAAAAGTCACTGTATCTGATATTCTAAGAGTGAAATCAAGATCAAGAAATTTTTAACCTTTTTTTTTCTACGAAGTTTGCTACGAAGGTAATTTTCCATTTCAATTAAAATGATCAGTCATCAAATTTCTTTTTTTTTCTCAAGATTGGTGAGAACAGAAGAAATTTAAATGGTTTACTTACTAAATTGGAGGAATCTTTATTTCTATATTTCAGAAATTGTTTCGTTTTAAATAAACGTGGAATTCACGGTATCATTAGAAAACCTCTAAATTTTGATGGACTTTTTGTGCAGAGTAGTTATTAGATATCTGGCTCATAGTCACTTAATACTCTAATAATTTCATTCAAAAGTAATAAACACTCATTTGTTAAAAAAATTTGAAACTAATCTGACAGTAAACTTGAAAATGTATGATTAAACTTGTATTTGTATATGAGCCATTCACAAGCAAAATCAGTCCACTTTTTGAAATATTTGAAATTTTAGTGTCAATGTACTTGATGGACTCCCAACTTTTTGCATTCATGGTATATTTCCCATATAATAAAGATTAATACCAACAAATGACAAAATTTTTTTTGCCTATTGAATAATAAGCTCATATTCTAATAGTGTAAATCGTCGCAATAACGCAATTCAAACGCTGAAGCAAGTACTTGATGATAACGGAAAAAGGTTTAGTGTTGTTTCATCACAAAAAAAGTAAAATAAATGAGTCGGTTACGGTCTAAGTGCTGCAGAAGTAAGCACTTGTGAATTATTAAACAATTATTTCATTTTCTTTTCTGCAGTAATGAAAAAAATTTGAAAACTGGATTGGATGATATTGCTTTTTTTCACTTGGCAAATCGGTTAAGTTCTTTTAGTCACGCAAAAATTGTAATAATAATAACGATGACTCCTAGGATATTCTACCTTATAGATTTTATATGTTGTCAGATAAAAGCTACATCTGCAATAATACATTCTACATTGTGTATTTGAATTTATATTTTCAAAGATAAAAAAAAACAGTGTATATTATTTTATCACTTTTCTCTACTTTTCGTTTTATGGACTTAACCGATTTTGCTCATCTATATACAGAGGCTGTTCGCACATTTTTTAGACGATTTTGGTAAACGGTAATAAAAAAGCGTTTGCTGCAAAAGAAATAATTGCAATTGTACTATGTTTTTAAAAGTCAAAAATTATAATCTGCGGCTTGAAAGTTTTGTTTTTATTCAAAATGGCGTTTTTAACAAAGCAGTGGTTCGAAGGCTACATTTATGCTCTTTCCGAAGAGAAATATGCATACTCAGTTATCCAAAAACGATGTGAGAGTCATGGTTTTGTGATATCTAAAGCTCGATAGGTAATATCGTCAACAAGAAAGGAAAAAAACGTCAAATTGGAACCTCAAGTGGGACAAAAATTCCAAACAAGTATCCAAGGAAAAAACGGACATCTTCGACTATTGCAAAGGTACGTTGTTTAATGTTAAAAGAAAATCCCCCTAGTCAAAGGACAGTTTCAAAATCATTAAAATGCTTGGTGTCCACTGTAAACAAAATGATAAACGTTGATTTAAATCTTAAGAAAGCGAAAAAACGCAATGTGCATCGTCTTCGTCCAAATCATATCGCTGAACGCAGGACACGCTGCAGAATTCTATATGAGAAACACTTATCCAAAGAAAAATGGAAAACAAATGTCACAATAGATGAATCATGGGTGTATTTAAATGATTGCAACAAAAAAAAGAGCCATTTATTATCATAAAAGGGGAGAAAAAAATTTAAGTACATGGTTCAAAGAATCGAAAGAAAGTTTTTCTAAGGGATTCATGATTGTTGCTGGTTTTTCTTATAATGGCAAATTAAAAATAAAGAGAGTGGAAAAAATGTCAAGATTAACTCCAAATACTATCAGGAACATATTTTATCGCCAATTTTTCTGAATGAAATACCATCGCTTTACCCACAGTGCCATTAATCTGTGAGACTCCATCAGGACAAAGCTAGCAGTCACACATCAAAATCCACTGTAAATTTCCTAAAAGAAATGGAGCAAAAAACTGGTATCAAGGCCATACCCTTCACTGATATCCCTACTAAATCTCCGGATGTATCACCTATGTATTTTTGTGCTTTCGGACTTTTAAAATCTGCATTATCCAAACGTCGTCCCAAAACCCCTACAGGACTCTGGAAAGCTTTTTAGGTGGAATGGGATAGAATACCTCTTCTGACACTTGAAAAGGCATTATTATCCTGGAAATTGCGGTGTCGAAAGATAGTTCAGAATAAGGGATGTCAAATAGAACATTTAAAACACAAGAATTTTATGTAATTTAGTTTTGTGAATACAATATACATCGTCTAAAAAATGTGTGAACAGCCTCTATATAAAACAGTTCCGTAACTGACTGACTGACAGATAACGCACAGACCAAACCGCTGGACCAAAAGGGCTGAAATTTTCCATGGCGATTCTTCTTATAGTGTAGGGGTGCACTAAGAAAAATTTTTGAAAAATTCTTCTCAGATTTTTTTTAATTAAATTTTTAAGCTGTTTTTGTAAAAATTTTTAAGTTTGCATTTAAAATAACAATCTGAGGGTTATGAAATTTATGTCACGAGTACGATCATAAAAATTCCCTTAAAATGAAATCTTTTTCGAATCTTTACCTCCATTTTCTGATGTTTGGTGAATTTTTAAAGATGAATTTTTAGAATTTAATTTATTAAATGCTGATCACGTGGTTTATTTTCTTTTTGTTATACTTTAAATTAATTTTGCGTCACGTGCATAACAACGAAATAAATTGACAAAAAATATTAAAATACAATAAAAGATAAAATTTAACCACTAGACTAATAGAGATGGAAGTTTTTAAAGAATTTAATTCAAATTAGTATGTTTTATGGATATTAAATTAAACCTACATATAAAACTTCAATTTCCCCTCAAAGTATGCTCCGCCATGACGATAAATAAGTCTCAAGGCCAAACTTTAAAATATGCTGGCGTAGAATTTAAGAGAAAATTGTTTCTCCCACGGTATTTTACGTAGCTTGCTCCCGCGTAATTTCGCGAACGAGCCTGGTAATATTAGTTCCTCTCAATGAAGAAACAAAAGAAATATTGTTAATAAGGAAATCCTCTAAAAAGCAATTTCATTATTTTTTCATTGTAACTATACTAAAATGTACTCCGTAGCAAAGCACGGGTATTCAGCTAGTTTGAATAAATGTTGCTTAAAGTTATAATTCAGGATTGGGCTCCAATGAATCGGCAAGCATTAAAACAACAGCCCGGTATTCCAGAGACAATGTGTTCGATTCTTGCGTCGGCCATATTTCATTCTTAAAGAAAAAGTGACTGCGGAATTAGCAGCAAAACCAATACACATTAATAGACCATCTTTTGCTTCCCTCTCCCCTGAATATAATACCATTTTATAAATCCTCATAGTCTGTCTTTTGGCAGGGGAGAATGTAAGGCTGGTCAGCGATAAGGCACAATAGTTTGGTAGACAGAATATCCCCCTACTATGCGAAAGATGGTAGATTGAATTCTTCCTTTAACTACAGTTCGTCCTTGGTGTGAGATAAAATATGAGTAACAGAGATGTGGGATCTGGAGTTTTTGCAAAATTATTTGGCTTCCAACGAATTACAATAAATATTATAATATGTATGTATGTTGGAATCAAATTTAATATCTTTACTTTTTCGGTTGATCAATAGAATGCGGCTGTCAATGTTTTCAAAGGAGTTAGTCATCGGGATATGTTCCCATTCCAACTTCAAAAACGTGATCTTCAACATCATTCGGAGACTTAAAGAACAGCCTGTCGCATGAGCAAACACCAGGCGAAAATACACACCAGTCTGTCAATATTTCAGTTGGTAAGACGCGTGGAAATATTCCCCCTCTCCGATAAAAATTATATGGAGACGGTTCAAGAGAGAAGGAAAAAGAAAAGCTATGATCGATAACCTTCACGGAGTGAGAAGCAATATTTACTCTGTTGATGATTAGGTGAAATTCTTTTACACAGTGGTATTATAATAATTACGAAAAGATAAGCTGGATGAATATACATATTGAACTGTATGCATAAATCAATCGCATACATAAATCAAGTGTATGGAGTATCGAAAATTATCTAAAGTGACAAGGTGTTTTGTCTTCACATCTCCTCTTACTATGCTTGATGTTACCTTTTTTTTAACTTTATAAAGCGGAAATAAATTTACCTGGTAAAATAAAAAACAGTTTACAAGGCTCTAGAAATTAATCTAGTATCAGAAGTTTGATCAAAAATTTTGAACTACAATATTTTCTTGCGTGAGGTTCATTAAAAAATATTATGGCTTGGCTCTTGGGGCAGTGGTAAGAACACCTGTTCGGTAAGCAGGAGGAGCGAGTTTGGTTACCGATCAAGCCTAGTTATATAAGGGAATGGTGGACCTTTATTTGAGCAAATCTCGTCATTGTAATACTGATTGTGTTATTGTAAAATATATATATATATATTTCTGTAGATTATTAGTACCAAAATAATTTTTTTTCATTAAAAATCATTTATGAAGCTTCTACCAAGTAATTTATAATGGGTAAGTGTAGTAATAAATTTTAAATCTGTTTTGAGAAAAACAGATTTTCCAAGGTTTTTAGATTTTTTATATGTTCCATGCTACTTAATTTTTCTTCAAAATTCATGAAATTGATAAGGAAGAATCATGATGCTGTTTACAAAAAAACTGAGTATGCATTTTACAATTCAACTTCATTAAGGTAATTAAATTTGATTTATAACTTTTCAAAAGGCAAAATTTTGATGAAAATCGGGATGGAATTTAAAAAAAAACTCTCAAAAATTAACTATTCAAGGGATTAAATAATTGATACCCAGATTTGTTTGTTATACAGTTTAAAGAGATTAAAATGCAAAATCGAGGAAATATCTCAAAAGTTAACTAGCAAGGAGCATTTTAAAATTTTGTTTATAAATTTAAAATTTTAAAAAAAAATCTTAAAATTATAATGAGATTGAAAATTTCTTTTAAGGTATTTTATTTATTTATAGTGAAATGTGTATATGTACAAAATTTCGTATCTCTATGATGAAAAGTAAAAAAAGTAAATTTTAATGTCCACCGTCTCACATGAAATAAAGAATGTGAGATGAGCCTGGGGCAGAGATCGAATTGTTATACTAATTCGATATCTTGCCAACTTCAGAAAGTCTTCGAGTTGATGTAATACATTTTAACTTTTGCCTGTCTTACATGTCTTAACTGAAATACACTCAGTCGGTTTTTGTATTCTTCAGTTTCCCGAGTTGCATCAATAATACTTCATACGGTTCATAGGTAAACAGCATGAAATAGTTCCGTTTAGTGGTAATTGTTTTTTGCTCTCGGTTTCTTTGATAAAATAATTGTGATGTTGATAAGTTATGAATATATCAATAATGTTTTTAAAATATTAAAAAAAATTAAAATGGAGTAAAAGTCTTGCACACATTTTGGCGTCTAGCTTAATTATAGAATATACAGGTTTTTCTTCTTTTTTTCCCTTTTCAAATTGAGGGAGTCTGAAGCTAATTTTAAATCTTGATAATTATTTTGAAGGTGTAATTTCATTTAAAATTTGAAAATTGAGTAAATTTCTTGACTTCATCAATAGTTTTAAGAAAAAAGTAATTTTAACGACTAGTGTTTTTATCTTTGATATCTAGCCAGTGAAAAAAATATTGAATGCTATCAAATAAGTAAAAGTAAACGGATTCTGGATTTCCATGAGTTCAGAAAAAAATCAAAATTTAATTGAAATGCACATCCTAATAGGTATATAAAATATAATCTTTCTTGCTACGTATAATTTTTTTTTGCACTTTAAAAGTATAGGTTAAAAATTATCATTACAAAATTTAATACGCATTTATGAATATAATAAAAGTGCTTTGTATTTTTCCCAATTTTCTTAATAAATTACTGAGTGGGATATAAAAGGTTTGTAATCTGAATTACTTTCAAGGACGTTATATGTTTGTGATATGATGAATTTTACAATTAGGGTCATAAACAGTAATTCCATAGTTAATGAATGTCAATATACGTTAAATATATTAAATAGATTGATCAGAAATTATTTGGAGGGATAAGAGTAAATATTATTGAAATGATAAATGTACTTCTTAAGAAACTAGCATTTTTTTAAACAGAGATGCGAGAGGTAATATTTAACCGGTTAGAACAAAATATTTTGGATCTAGCTCAATATCTAGCTCAATTTCCTTTCACAAGTCATATAATCTTTAACGACAACCTAATTAGCGAAAATGGCGTCTAAAGTTGACTTAATATTCTGCTTATTACTCTCGAATAAAAACGTTTTTAAAATTTCTTTTTGCTCTGACAATCATTCTCATTAATTTAAGTGTAAAACAAGGTAAAATTTTGGATCACCATTTCAACAACAAACAACGAAACTCATTACTTTCTAGGTCAAAGGGTTAAAGACGTTATAAAAATTTCATCGTGCTTTTGTTACTATTACACTAAGCACTTTCACGAACTTTTCTCAACTCGTCCTTTATTTCATACACGAGGAGTAGCAAGGAAAAAAATTAATAACTATATAATTTTTTTTCCTCAGGTGCTATCAGAGTTATGATTGCCTTGCGTGTCAATATCTTGGTTCGATTGATAGTAATGGCCAAGGTTGTCTCGTATGAACCCCTGGAATAAAGAACTTCCTCCAACCGTCGCACGATGTTTGTACTATTGAATCACCTAGGCGACGAAAATTTGTGTTTAGGCCAATCCCGAAGGTACACTGAACTCGAATATAGTCTCATGGGTATATTATATATATATATATCACTTATCACTGCCTGTATTCATCCTCTGACATTTTGTATAGTAACGGGTGCTAATTTTTTTTCGGTAATGATATTAACACATCGCTGTTAAAGGTGAGATGCTAAGAATAAAATAACCCTGTTAAAAATAAATGAGCTGGTTATATTTGGAGATCAAAGAGTGTTATTTAAAAAAATGGGAGGCTGACGTTTAGTTAATAGCATAACTGAATCCAGGCGATGCCATAAAATTTAAAAGAATCATAAAGAAAAATACCTAGAAGTCTAAAGATAAGAAGGCTAAAAGATGCTCAAATTATAAAAACAAAATTAAATGCACGTGCTTAATGTTATTAAGCTTCAAAGAATGTGATTTCGTGCAGAAAAAAAAATCCAATCACCTTCTATTTCTCGATTTTGATTTGTCCATGATATTTAGTTATCGATGAAGGTGAAGATATAATTCATACGCTACGAAGGTGATATTCTAAAGATATTCTACGGAGAGACAGCTTAGAAACATCCTGATTTGTAAGAATGCCATTTAATTGGCATCGTCAGATGCTCCAGAGAAACGAAAATGCCCAAGTCCCCTTTCCTGTGGAATTTCAGCGACGATCCAACCAGACAAGGGTGCGATAACTTTCAGTTTAAATGGCGTTTAAATAATCATTTCGAAATATGGTTCAGTTCATGTGCATGCGACATACATGCCATATAGTCGCATGCCATACATAGTCGCATGCCATACATACGACTCCGGTTTAGTGGTTAGAGTCGTATTCTCCCCCACTGTGATCCGCAGGTTTCAATCCCGGTTAAGGCTGCTATGTACTAACCCCATTGGATTCGCTCACCTCAATGTTAACCTACGGAGAAAATTTGCCCACGGATTACCGACTTGGATTCAAAGATTTTTTTCAAAAAATTGTACTTCGTCATAGAGAAGAAATTTTACATTTGTGTACATTTTAAATTAAAAAAAAAAAATGCAATTATTATTTTTAAATTTAAATTATTTGGAGAAAAATCTGGTATAGTGTGTTTTAAACGCTCATAAATTCCTCCGGTGGACGAAATTTATAAAATGAATCCTGTAGCACTTTGCAGAAAAGTTCAGGCTATCTGACAATACCAATTTTATTTGATTATCAGCATTTATGTACCTGTAAATAGTTGACAAAAATATATTTTAAATAAAAAATTTGGGGGCAGCGCTTAACCTCCCCTATAGAGAGAGAGCCATTACAATCCCTCAAAATGTCAATCCTATGTGGGGGGGGGAATTCTCGAACTGTCAACTGGACTCCTCCCACCACAAGAGTCTGCAAGAAGAGGAAAAGGGAAATACGATTTTTTTCTTAGTACATAGCAGCCTTAATGTTTAGACATTCCTGTGTGGTCCCCTCATATGAACCGATATTATAAGCTAATATAATCACGGTGTAGACGGGTGAAAGTAATCAAAGTGCCTCCGGATTGATAAAAAAATAACACCATTATATACCCGTTGAAACGCCAGTTTAAAGACCTAGATATATTAGCATATCGGACAAGAGTATTAAACCCAGGTTTATTAGCAAATTCTTAATTCAACAACACTGTCAATCATTTTTCCATAGAACTAAAATCACATTTGATACAAAGATTAAGACAAAAAACATTTTGCTTCATTTTGTGGCATTCTCCCATGGGATATTGATTTGTTTGTTATCCACCACCACGTGAGCATTGTTGTCAAAACATCACTTGCAGGTTTGCAGGTGACAATAAACTCATTAGATGCTTTATATAACTCTGTGTGCTGTGTGGGAATCAATCAGTGGTGCGCATTCATATTTATATTGGATTCTAAACTCCTGATCATTTTTCATGCACTATTTACAACTAACATTTTATTGTGTTGATAAAACAGACTAATACATATCCGTCTCTTTACACTATTCTAATCAATCGAATAATTATAATGACATACTTTTGTATTTATAATTAATTGCCCGGCATTTTAATTCTATTTCAAAATAAGATTGAAAATTTCCAAAAGTATATGTTTCTATAGATTCATCAATTTGTATTTTTACAGGATGATGCTGGGGATGATCAACTGGCCCTATATTTAATGGTATCCATTCATTGAAATAAATGCATTGTTCGTATCAAAAGTATTCTCTCACTCAAAATTTTTAATTTTGATATAGTTTGTAATTCCACCCAACAAGCGATACAATATATTGGTTATTCCGTAACCTACTCGATACTTGCTTAACTTACTCTTCCGTAACTTACTCTTTACACTTTTCTAATTAATCGAATAATTATAATGGCATATTTTTATAATTATAATTGCTCGGCATTTCAATTCCATTTCGAAATAAGATTGAAATTTTCCAAAAGTATATGTTTCTATAGTTTCATCAGTTTGTATTTTTACAGGATGATGCTGGGAATGATTAACTGGCCCTATATTTAATGGTATCCATTCATTGAAATAAATGCATTGTTTGCATCTGAGTTATTCTGTGACTCAAAAATTTTTATATTGATATAATTTATAATTCCACCAAACAAGCAGTAAAATAGTTTGGTTATTCCATAACTTACTCGGTACTTGCGAGGTGAACTATGATAAATTCGCACGTTCACAATGTTACAAAATATTATAAAAATTGGGCAAGTTTATCATTAACATGTATTGTTATAATAATATTGGCAGATTTCTATGAATTAAAACTTTATGTAAAACGTACATGAAAAATTACGTAACAAAATTAGTAACAAAAAAAATAAAAGAAATGAATGGCACTTTTTCAGACTGAAAAGACTGCATGTGGGTTATAGTGGCTTTTATACTGTTTATGTAAAGTTCGACAACAAAATTCATTGATATAAAATACTGTATACCAAACTGTACATGTTTCTGAATTGCTGTGTTTTTTTTTTTTGCGAAAATTTAAATACTAACTACAAGGGATAGAAGGACAGAAGATAATACGAAAACTTGTCTGTTAAATACCTCTTAAGATTTAAAATGCCAATCCGAATATCTCCTTAATACACTGGTTATCAAAAATTAAGGAAAAGTCTCAAAAATAGCGATTACTCAAAAAGTTACGCGTAGAATTTAATGAAACTTATACGCATTATACAACACATAGATAGGTATAAAATAGCATAAAAAGAAATCGACAGACTATTATGGTGTTATAGAAAGTAGCATATGTATACAATGAACAAATCGGATGTGTCAGTTTGGTATAGGAAAAGCACCTTTAATATGGCGTATGATCTCCCCGAGAGGCAATACAGCACATACACCGATGTGTGATGCTGTCAATTATGCGGTCTATGAGTTCGGTAGGAAGTGAGAGCCATTGCTCTTGCAAAGCAGTTGAAAGCGTGGCTAGGGACCTAGGAGGAAGATTGAGAGCAGCTATACGTCGTCCTAAAGCGTCCCAAACATGCTCGATAGGATTCAGGTCCGGTGATAGAGCTGGCCACTCCATGCGCTGAATTGTTTCCTGCTCAAGGTAAGCATCCACGATGCGAGCCCTGTGCGGTCTCGCGTTATCGTCCTGTAGCACGAAAGAATCACCTATTGCCCAGGCATAAGGGAGCACATAAGCATCAAGGATGTCATCTCTATAGGTGTGAGCATTCACATTTCCACGGGGAAAGACATGGAGGTCTGTGCGTCCACCCAAAAAAAACGACGCACCAAGATGGGATAACGCAAATTGAACACAAATTGATATGCATACAGGTTTCGACGGAAAATGCAAAATTTTAAAGTTTGGCGGCCAGTAAATGAACATGTGACGCTGCAGCGCATCTTAACTGCGCAACTGGCAGAATATTAAAGAGGAGAAATTTCGATTCCATGTCATAAATTCTTTACGAATTTCATTCCGTGTACTCAGGTAGACAGTAACTATGCCTCGCATACAGGTGCGCGAACAATATGCGGAGATGTCAGCATTTGAGAGAGAACGTGTAGTTGGGATCAAAGAAGCCGGTTGGTCTAATCGGCGAATCGTACGACATTTGGATAGGAGAGTTGCCACTATTAAACGTTGTTGGCAGGAACGGGTGAACCATGGCCGAACACAGCGTCAAGAAGGAAGCGGTCGGCCTAGGGAAACGACAGAACGTGAGGACCGAGCAATCGTCAGAGTAGCACTCACAGACCCACATTTATTATCATCGATCGTACGTGCAACTGGTGCTTTAATGACCGCAAGGACCATTCATAGGCGGCTTAGAGAAAGGGGGCTGATCTCACAATACCCTTTGCGCTGTCTATCATTGATCTCTGTACACCGACAAGCCGTATATACATACATACATACATATATATATATATATATATATATATATATATATATATATATATATATATATATATATATATATATATATATATATATATATATATATATATATATATATATATATATATATATATATATATAAATAAATATATATATATACATATATATATATATATATATATATATATAAATAAATATATATATATACATATATATATATATATATAAATATATATATATATATATATATATATATATATATATATATATATATGTGTGTGTGTGTGTGTGTGTGTGTGTGTGTGTGTGTGTGTGTGTATGTGTGTGTATATGACGCGAAGGTTTCTTCACGCCCTTCCTAAAACACCCAATTCACCAGCTTAGTCCATTTTGTTGTTACAGTCGATGGGCCGGATTATTAATCTTTAAAGGTGCAGTCAGTCATGATCCAAGTGGCAATAAAAGTCCTTTTTTATTTTCCGAAATATCTTTATTTACTAACCTAAATTTTCTCGACTCCATTATTAAACCCTATATTTTCGCTTATTAATGATAAGACTTAATTTCGATGAATTAAAATCCCTATTCCGTTCATATCTATCTACTCCCGTCCCATTCAATCTCTTAGGCCGCCAACCGGCGACCTTTACTTGTTGAAGTCTACATCATCTCTAAAGTCATCTCTTTGTTTCAAGCCCGGCAAGAAATATCTTAAACAGATATTTCTTGCCGGGTAAAATTTCTTTGCATGTAAAATTCTAGAATCCTCTCTGCTGAAGTTCGCAGCTTTTTGGCGCGAAACCCTGTCTAAACTCTTAAAATCGTTCTCTGACGTCAACACCCGCGATTGGGCTTGTAATCATCTACACCGTTTTTCGTTTTCCTTCCCACGTTGCTTTATTTAACGTTTTAATTCAGACTTTCCGCATAAAAAACCCCTTTGTGACGCCTTAAAGCTTAACCTCTTAGAAAATATCTGACATATATATATATATATATATATATATATATATATATATATATATATATATATATATATATATATATATATATATATATATATATATATATATATATACATATATATATATATATCTTTCTTAGCATATGTCCCCGGCTGGAAATTTTTTCTAGCTGTACTACGAAATATTTATTGAGTGCTTCAAGAAAGGAAGTCCTTCTAACTTAAGATGGACTTTAAACTATAAGATGTAAATCAAATTATAAAAGAAAAAAACGTGCGCTTATGCCAGTGATTACTTCTCCCAAAATTAGAAACTTCTCCAGATGTGTCTGCATGCCTGATAGGAAAAGCTATCGACGGCATTACGTATAACCCGAAAACTAACGGATGGGAATGGGAAAAAAAACAACCCTGAACTGTGTAATATGACCTTTTCCTTCAGCATGGGGTTTATTGAAAATATTTTCCTAATTACGACTTGAAAAATAAATATATTTTCCGATTATAGACAGGCAAAACATTAGATAAATAGTATTAAGTGAAGTTTCAAACCACTCGAACAATCTGATGGATGTGATGCGTAGTATACAAGTATTTTCCGTAGAGGACTTTCTACAAGTATTAGCAAAAGTACAGGGTGTCCATAATTAAACTAACCAACTTTAAAGTTGTCTGCAGTCGAGACTATTTTTCAGAAAGCTATGAAATTTTATGCAGGACATATTGAAGGGATGGGAATTTGTTTGAGCGAATAAAAAAAATTTGTTCAAAATTTCATCACCAGAGGGCTTTTTTTTGATGAATTACACATTTAGTCAACATTTACTATAGTTGAAAAATTATTACAACAAGACATGTTCAACATGACGGCCATCATTTTCAGCTACCATTTGAAATCGTAAGTTAGCATGTTCTACAGTTGACCGCAGTGTGTCCGGGAAAATGTTGAGAACATGTCATGAAATGCTGTCTTTCATGGTTTATCAAGACTGACTATATGTTTCACATGCCCCCAAAGCCAAAAGTCTCATGGATTGAGGTCTGGATATCGGGGAGGCCACACATTAGGAAAGTGGCGGCTGATAACACGTTCTTCTGTAAAAAGATTTTTGAGAACGTTCTTAACACGAAGGCTAATGTGTGGAGGAGCTCCATCTTGCTAAAAATTGTGCGGGAAAGACACTGACGTGATTGCATATCAGGAACAATTTTATTCAGTAACAAGGATGCATATCGCTCCCCGGTGACCGAGCATGTTCCTGGACCTCTAGGACTTAATTCCTCGAAGAAATACGGGCCAAGAATAAAAAATGCAGAAAATCCACACCACACGGTTACTATCGGTGAATGCATCGGAACATCTAAGATTAAACGCTGATTTTCTGGTTCTCAAATTCGGCAGTTGTGAGTATTTACCGAACCGTCCAAATAAAAGTGTGCTTCGTCTGTCCAGAGGATATTCCAAGGCCATTCTGCATCAACCTCAAAGCGAGCAAGAAACTGAAGTGAGAACCACTGTCGAGTCTCGAAATCATGTGTAAGCAATCTCGACACAAATTGAAGGATATTACTGGAGGATATTCCGCATGACCTTCTGGACAGTTGAACGGGGCAAATCCAATGCTTCTGCCACACGACGGACACTGGTACTAGCCTGTTCGTTGGAAGCTTTGTCCTCTTCCACCTGAAGCGCAACCTTCTCTACAGCTTCTGCGGAAACAGGTTTCCTTCCTCTTCCAGAACAAATGTTAAAAGAACCGGTTTCTTCAAATTTGGCTACAATTAATAGAAGACCTGTAACAGTCAATGGATCTTTTCGTATCCCCTTCCAACTCCGAAATTTTCGTAGAGATAATAATCTCCGAAATAATCGTAACGATGACATTCTGATTAGCAATAGCAAGCAAGCTGAAAACAAAATCTCCATGAAAGCTTCTAGGTTTTATAACAGCTTCTGCCCTACGTCGACAAAAATTAATTTGCATATTTATTTCTTCTTTGTTCCTTCAAATCTTTTGTCCAAAAATCAGTTATCGAACTTGTTTCCGATCGACTTTGCAATCACTTTAAAGATTTAAAATTTAATGAGTATGAGTTATTGTGCTTGGGTGACCTAGGGATAAAAAGATGGTGAAATCTTAAGTAAAGAACCAGTCGTAAATGTGTAATTCATCAAAAAACGCCCTCTGGTGGTGAAATTATGAACTAATTTTTTTATTCGCTCAAACAAATTCCCATCCCTTAAATATGTCCTACAAAAAATTTCATAACTTTCTGAACAATAGTTTCGACTGTAGACAACTTTAAAGTAGGGAAGTTTAATTATGAACACCCTGTATATAGGTGTGACCACCTCCTCCGGAAAATAGCGCATCACCTCCTAGTTAAGGTGGCATCCATAGTCATACTCGATAGTCAATCGAGTCTAACCTCTAGTCGTAATTCTCCCTAGCAATGGCTGATAATGATTCAGTACATATTGTTATGGGTCAAAAGACGTGCCTTGATAATAACTGACATACAAATAGGATTTATTAATATATATGAAACTTTTATGAAAATAGTCGTTGTATCAATTAGTTGAATTCATAGCTGTTTTGAGAGAGGAATCCCCGTCTTAACATGCTGAAATAGCATATTATACACTGCTGGCCACTGTAAATGCAACACCCTGAAGGAAACATGCAAATAACATGAAATTTACAACATGCATTAGCGGAAGTGAGATATGCAAATGATTAGAATTTCAGCGCAGACGCACATCACGCGCGCCTGTGGCGCCACTTCAAAGCGCTATTTAAGGCTTGGAGATTTCGACGATTTCAAGTTCGGCAATTGTGTTTTTCTTGTGGTTTTTTCAAAAAAACCATCAATTATGCCTCGTCGAAAACAGCGATCATCTTTTGATCAAGTATCCGAGTTCGACAGAGGAAGGATAGTGGCCTACCGAGATTGTGGATTATCTTTCAGGGAAATCAGTAGTCGTGTTGGACGAAACCAAACAACTATAATGCGGATATGTGATCGTTGGATGCAGGAGGGTACGACGGACCGGCGTGTTCGATCGCATCCACCTCAGCGCACCACTTCACGTGATGACAGGCAAATTGTGCGCATGGCAGTGACGGATCGCTCAGTCACATCACGAACCATAGCACAGCACATGCAGTCTGTAAGGCATCATCCAGTGTCTGCGCTTACCATTCGACGCCGTTTACAGCAGAGTGGTCTGTCCGCAAGACGTCCATTGCTTTGTCTACCCTTGACGCAGAACCACAGACGTCTCCGCCGCCAATGGTGCGATGACAGAAGGATGTGGACGGCAGAATGGAATGAAATTGTCTTTACTGACGAGTCACGCTTCTGTCTGCAACACCACGATGGTCGCATTCGAGTCTGGAGACACCGTGAACAGAGGATGCTGAACAGCTGCGTTATGCACCGCCACACTGGTCCTGCACCGGGTATTATGGTATGGGGTGGTATTGGATATCACTCTGGCACACCTCTAGTACGCATTGCCGGTACTTTAAACAGCTAGCGCTACATCTCCGAGGTGTTGGAGCCAGTTGTCCTTCCTTACCTTCAGGGTTTGCCCACAGCCATATTTCAACAGGATAATGCGCGACCACACATGGCACGCATTGTCCAACGGTTCTTCGTCAATCGCCAGATTGAATTGCTTCCCTGGCCGCCTCGCTCTCCGGATCTTTCGCCGATAGAAAACATGTGGTCCATGGTTGCTCTACGATTGACCCAGATTCCATCCCCAGCTGCCACAGCAGATCAACTTTGGCAACGTGTGGAAGCTGCTTGGTCTGCTGTACCCCAAGAACTCATCCAAAGTCTCTTTGAATCAATGCCGAGGCGTGTGGCAGCGGTGACCTCCAACAATGGCGGCTACTCTGGCTACTGATTTTGGCAGGAACCACACTTCACAGAAGTCTATAAATTTAATCATTTGATACTTGGTCAACATGTTATCTACAAAATAAATTTTGTTGTGATATCTCTTGCCTTTCCTGGTGTTGCAATTTGGGTGGCCAGCAGTGTAGTTTAAAATGTGAAATAAATACGCCGACGAAATCAAATTTTTGACACTTATGAATGAAAAAGACTGGGTAAAAGAGTTCCTGGAAAAAAATATCTATAAATGGTGCTAGTTAATATTCAAAATAAATGTGCTTTGTGCCATTAATAAAATGTTGTATTGGAAAACAGAAATGCAGACACGTATTGATTGAAATGAGACCTACGTGGGTGTGTTCATTTTTTTTCCATAATACAAATATTCCTACTTCTGTATTTCTAAATTCAAACAAGGTTTCTTTATACTGGTATTGTCTCTTTCAAGACTTAATGGTTTAAAAGGAATGCATGCACCGTCATTTCAGTTTATAGATCATTGTAATAAAATGCAAGGTACATGTACTGTTATATCTAAAGATAGGTTTCTTTTTTATCATTTGCTATAATTTATCTATTATTTTAAATGATAACAATTTATATATATATATATATATATATATATACTCCTTTGTAATGATAATACATGTTTATACTGCATTACACACATTCTGGTAATTATATGCAGAATGTATAGTAATTTTGGAAGTTTATGGATTTTTGTAACACACCTGTAATATCACTTCAAAGTTCATGGTTAATTTCAGAAAATACACGTGATTCACGCGTCAAGGGTTTAAAATAACTTCAATAAACATACTTACAATATGATATCGTGCAGTTGCACAACGTTGACGTGAGGTCTCAAGCGTCGCAAAGCTCTGATTTCGGTAAGGTTGAGCGCTTGATCCACGCTACGAAAAGAAATTGAAAGATTGTTAAATACGAATGGAAAACTTAGCATCCTATTAATTTGATATCATTAAGATTTTAAAAAGCATCAACGATAAAAAGCCTAAGCGGTAGACGTTTTCTAACATTATATAACATGAATTCCATTTACTACAAATTTTAAGGAGTTTATTTTCCAGGAATGAGTTCATTTATGGCATATTCATTCTATGAACACAGGGAAACCTCGGAATACAAGGTAATATAGCACCGAAAATAACAAAGAGGTTATTTGTTATTATAACAAACAACCTCTTTGTTATTAACAAAGAGGTTATTTGTTGCATATACACTCTGTCACAAAAAAATATATGCACCCATAAGAAATCGAGCTACTATCACGAAACTTGGCAGGAATGTAGTCTGGTAAGATATGCAAATGATTAAAATTTCGACGCCAATGAGACAAGGGTAAGCGCACTATGCGCATATGAGATGCGCAGCTGGGATAGTTTAAAAGCATAATTGCTCGTGCCATAGGGTTATTCAAACAAATCTTTCGACTTGGATGGACGATATTGTGACTAGAGATGCCTCTGAGACGTAACCGGTGGCAGTACGAACAATTGTCGGACTTTGAGAGGGGCGTATAGTAGGCCTCAGAGAAGTATGTTGGTCGAACAGGCGTATCGGCCGCCATCTCGGTCGGAGCGATATGGTAGTTGCTCGGTGTTGGCAACAATGCATCACTGAAGGGGTAGTCTACCGTCGCGGTGGGTCAGGGCGTCCCAGGAGCACAAATGCGTGCGAGGATCGCGCAATCATAAGAGCGGCCACGTCCGCACCAACAACGTTGCTAGAATCGGTTTGACGCCATTTACCACCTTCCAGACATCCGGTGGTATCAAAGGAAACCATTCGGAGATGACTGGCAGACGCAGGTATAAGGAGCCAACGTCCATTAAGACGCCTACCACTGACCCCACATCACAGGCAGTGTCGATTGGATTTGTGCCGACCTCGGGCAAGCTGGAGTGGGACCGACTGGAGGCGTGTGATCTTCAGCGATGAATCCCGATTCAGTATCAATGCTGATGACCAACGCATACGCGTGTGGAGGCGGCCAGGCCACCGGTCCGATCCAGCATTTGTTGTCGAGGGGCATACGGCGATTACACAAGGTGTAACAGTGTGGGGAGCGATTTGTTGGGACACACGATCACCTCTAGTCGTCCTTCAACGTACTTTGACGGCACGCAGTTACGTGGACGAGATTTTATCGCCAGTTGTACTGTCTGTGCTATTAAGTCGCCCGGGTGCCATCTATCAGCAAGACAACGCCCGTCCCCATACTGCGCGACTCTCCCAACAATGTCTTCAAGGATGTGACGTACTACCGTGGCCTGCCAGGTCACCAGACCTCTCGCCAATAGAGCACGTCTGGGACGTGCCTGGAAGGCAACCGCAGTCGTCCCGAAATGCTGGTGAATTAACTGCCCAGTTGCAAAAATTATGGCATGATCTTCCGCAGGAGGTCATAGGTGACCCTACTGATTCGATGCCCCGCCGTGTTTCAGCTTGTATAGCTGCCAGAGGTGCATTTACTACTTACTGATTTGTAACCTTTTCATGACATATCTTCTTATTAAAACGGTCTGTTCTTCTGAATTTGTAATCATTTGCTTATCTCCTCATACACTACTAACATGTTAAGTTTCGTGATAGTAGCTCGTTTTCTTCTGGGTGCATATATTTTTTTGTGACAGAGTGTATTAGAGAAGCCTTAAAATATCCATTATCAATAACTGAATATTAAATCCTGTTCGAAAGCAATTTTAGCTTTCATCTTCAAGAGTCGTATAGAAGAAAGCCAGCAAACTAATAAGTCAAGAGAAAACACTATTGTTATCGCTTTAGAAAAGGCAGCTTATACAATAAGCTAAGGCAGGACATTTTGCCTGCCTTCGCTGACAGTGTACGCATTCTCCTTGGGCGTTTCTGAGAAAGACGTTAAATTTGCCTTCGAAATTCACGATAAGATTTTAAGTTTTAGTTATTTATAATGAATATTTTAAGTTTTCTCTAAATATGGACTCGGAAATATTCTTTATGAAAATTGAAAGGGCGACTGTTTGTCAAATTTTCAAAGCAGAGAAATTTTGAAAACGTCTTTACACACATCCAATTTCTTCTAATTGAGAAAAAAAGCCTCTTTCAAGAAAATGGATCTACATTTGTATCTCTAACTACTAAACATGATTTGGTTTTATTCTCTGACACTTAATTGAGTATATTTAAAACATACCTTGAAGCGTCTATACGTATGTATGTTCTTTGAAATAAGTTCATCTTTAAGCTAAGTTAGTTTACTAGCATATCGCGTAAAAAATACGCATAATTTAGGAGAAAAATATTTCATGGGAGGTATCCTTCCTGATGGTTTATTTGCTGTCACGAAGTAGGCATTTTTAGCACGCACACGATGATAATCTTTGTTTATTTATATTTATTTATATATTATTAGGGATTATATTTATTATTAGGGATATATTTATTTATATATTCCTAAAATTTTCCTATAATAGCAAATAAACTAATGTGGTTTCTAAATTACGCGTATCCCCAGATTACTCGAGAAGAGGATATCAATAATTCACGTCAATGTTATTAGCAGATTGCGTGTCAGATTTCGCAAAATTTTTCAGAAATGTCATGGATAAAAATAATATATCATATGCTAATAAGTTAAACCTGTTAAGTTTTTTCCAAGTAGAAGGTGTTACGCGGCTACTTTTATTCCAACACATAACAACAACAACAACAAAAATATATATCTAGAAAATAAAATTGCATGATTCGCACCCTCGTATCAAGGGGGGGGGGGAAGCATTTCCAACATATTCAGCATCTAGATTTTGTACTTATTATCAGTTCTTTAGCGATGCATGACCTATTTTTTTTCATGTAGTTGTTAGATTGACTAGAAGTTGCCCTTCAGTGTTAATGAAGAGAAATTCTACTTCTAGCATTATTTGATCTTAAGCACTCATTGATTACGCTATTCTGATGAACCAAAGACAGAGACCAAAATCCACAGCTGATGGACACTCTATGCTTATTGACGCATCCAGATATTTTACTCTTAAGCCTTTCGTCAAAACGTTGGTTGAACTCTACTTTTTAATAAAATCTACAAATCATGCAAATATTTAAGCACTTTACATTTTAATTGTTGTTTGATAATGCATATTTCACATTGTGAATACTTAATTACATGGTGAATTTAAGATGGTTCTTACGTAGTAATTTAGAAAGCTTTGAAAAAACTTTGTGATCTTCGTGTTAACGTAAAAGATGCACTTTTCATGGGAAAGAAAATTTTCAACTTTAAATCAAACTTAATGCAAGAAAAATTATGAAAAGTGCTATTCGAAAAGAAATGTAGTTCGTCTTAAATCCTCAGATAAAATTTAAAATAGCAGCTAGTGTTTAGATAATACAGTTCTTCCATCAGGCTGTTTGGCACTCTTTGTGATTGCTCCTATAGGCACTTCACAAGGACTCACAGAGGCATTACATGGAAACAATTCCAATTAACGCTTTCCGGCCTGACGAATAACTGTATTATCTGTGTCCATTCTTAATTTTTGTGGTGTGTTTAAAACGTAATTTGTTGCGTATTCTACAATTTTCCTGTAATTAAGAACACTTTTGTTGCTTAATATGATAGCTATTAAATGACAATATATATTTTTGTAAGCGATAAACCATGAAATATATATGTTAAAAATAGACAGTCATTTGGATAACATTTTAAGTTGATTAGAGGAGTGGTGGTTTGCAATTAATAGAAGAAATGTAAGGGCTGCAATCATATTTAAAATATTTTATGTTCATTTGTAGATAAGCCCCTATGAATGCTTTCATATAAATGCTTTGTATTACTGATTTTATTTAACTCCTTCATATAATAGAGAACTCAACACTGTTATTTATTTCCATTGACTGTGTGAGTTATGGTTTGAAAGCATTAGATGAAGCTGATCGAAGGCTTTGATTTACTGTTCGCGCATTCACAAAAAGGACGAAAATAATTTCTGACCAAAGCGGAACTACAATAACGAAACAGCCGCTACACTGGGAGAATTTTTAATTATTTTAACACCTCTGGAATATCCTATGGGACTGACAAACCATTAAACTAATCAAATCCTACAAAATATTAATATTGCTATTATCCCTTTAATTTTCTTTCCCTGTGTGTTCACCGTTATAAATTTAAGCAACATTATGTCAGTATTATTATAAGAAAAGTTATTTTTAAATGTGCATGACCTCTGATATTATGCATACATATGCTATCATTTCAAACGTGCAAAAATGTCCTTATTGTAATCTTGAATAATTTTGCTTTTAAAAATGAAGCTAGAGATTTTAGAATGAATTTTAGAAACTGCCATCTCTCTTCACCAAATAGAAATCTAATTAGGTATTAAAATTCTTTAAAATGAAATTATTGGTTCAACAAACTGGTTGACAAAAAAATCTAAAAACATAAATATGTAACAGAATAATTAAAATGTACTATGAAAATAACCTAATTAAATAGCTCTTGGAAACGTTATGGATTTTCAAAGAATAACCATAATGTTGCACTGCATTTGTACTCTGGTGTGTGAGATATGCAATTTATTCTAATTCGGAGAAAAATATAGCAATCTGGGTCAAAATATGTTGTAAAACATAGTACCGTCGGGTGAAAAAAACTCAAACAAAATGTGGATACATAATAAAAGTACATAAAGATAAAAGGACTTAGAGTCAATCAATGTTATGTATAAAAAGAAACTGTGACGCCAGAGTCACCAGTAAACTTATTTTTTAAATATTTCTGTAATATATATAATTTCTGTAATTAATATTTCTGTAATTAATATAATAACCAAAAAAGGAAATTTCATATTTATGGCAGATGACGCTTAAATAAGAGTAAATGTTACCACGAACGATACCGCATTTTTTAGCAATAACCGCAGCTGAGAAAATCTCTTCGTTTTATTAAATATTATATTGAGCTATAGCATAATATATTATGACATTGATATCAAGATATAAAAAGACAGAAAAAATCAATGATTATAAAGTGTAAGCGTGTTACAGCTCCTATAAAAATTTTGAATGCTTAATTTTATGATCTTAGTTAAGTTTTTTAACATATACTGTACAAAATATGCATATAAATTATGAAGTTTAAATAAAATATTTGTTTCAAAAATACCAAAATTAAATGCGTCGAAATCTGGTAAACTGGAAATATTTAAAAGCATTCTCTTTATGTAAATATTATTGAAAACATATAATTTTAAAGTTGGTTTAAATGATAAGAGAAGGGGACACAATCAAATAATTATAAATCGTAAATGATTATAAAATTTAGGTGACAATCGTTTATTTCCTTTATTAAGTTAACGTTTATAAACCTAACATAACTGCATTTTTCATTATATTGTTTATCAATGTTCTTAAGATGTCACTCAAAAGGGTAACCCGGCCTGTGTTTTTATAAAATTATTATGAAAATATATTTAGAAATAACAGTTTATTTTATATAGACATGTTTAGAAGATGTTATAATAGTAAGCAAAATTAATGACTAAATAAAATTAATTTTTATTTTATTTATCTTGAAATTTTGACCAACAGTAATAACATTCATTTTTGGTAAAAAATATAACTCATATAGTAAGCAGTTTTCATTCAAAATTGTTCTATATATCATCATACTAATATTTCCATAAATAACGTATAGTGGTTAGAGCTTATCCCACCTTGTGAGCTTCCACAAGGTGGGATCGTGTTTGGATGCTTTGACAGCTTATGCTCAGCTGTTGGGTTCGCTCACCCCAATCTTAACCTATAGAGAAAATGTGTCCAAGGGTTGATTGCCGACTTGGATCGAAAGTTTTTTTTAAAAAAACTGTACTCCGTAATAAAGAAAGAAATTTTACACCTTGGGGCATTTTTTGTTTTAAAAAATGCAAATAATATATTTAAATTTAAATTATTCGGGGGGGGGGGGAAATCTGGTCTAGAGTCTTTTAAACGCTCCTCAATTCCTTTGGTGAACGAAATTTATAAAATGAATCCTGTTGCAAGGTGCAGAAAAGTTCAGACTATCTGAAAATACCATTTTTATTGGATTATCAGCTCTTATGTAGCTGTAAATAGTAGACATATTTTCTCCATAGGTTAACACTGAGGTGAGCAAATCCAATAGGGTTAGTACACAGCAGCCTTAAAAAATTCTAGCTATGGAATTATAGGTAATAAAGAGAACATACAGCTACGTGTATAATGTTTACAAGAGCTCAAAAAAATCTTTTTTCAGTAGAACACTTTTATACTTTTTAGCAGTATGCTTTTTAGTTAACTCGTTGACGTCATTTAAAAGGAGATCTTAAGATTAAATTATTTAAGACATCCGGCATGCGTGACTAATTTACCAGCAAGTTTATCAAAATAGGATTCAGATTCTCGGACATAACTTATTCAGCAGAAACAAGCGAGGAGGTAAGTAAATATCTTGCATCATTTCTAAGAACGCAGGAACTAAAAGAAATGCGTGTTGGAAGTATTTTGTGTTTCGTCTTAGTATTTTTATCCTGTTTTCTCGGAAAATTTTATGGAGTGATAATAAATTTACTGGTTTAAGAACCGCAAAGAAGTCACAATAAAAAACAAATTCTAAGAACATGTTCTCAAAAGATGACCCTATGCTGATGCAATAACGTTTGGACGAAAAATCTATTTCTCTAGCAAAACTTTTAACGAATTTATCCTCCCTCAATACAGCTAATAGTAATCTCTGCAACACAACTTTAAGGAGTCATCATGGACTATTTCTAATAGACCCTGTGTAATAGTTCATCATCACATCATCTCAGATATTTCTGAATTAAATATAAAATTCTAATTTAACTTTTATTCGAAAAAATGGTAAAACGAAATTAACATGAAGAAATTTTTTTGCTCGAGTATAATTTTTCGCTGCCAGAAATAAATATTTGTAATGAAAATATATTTACATGTAAATGGTGGAATGTAAAATTCAAACTTCAAATATACATTCATTGCGAGGGGAGCTGAACTAACTGTTTAACATATTAGTTGATCTTAAAGTATATATAATATTAATATCATAACTGAAAACCTAGCATTTTTCTTTTAAAAAGTTAATATTTAGGTAGTTCTAAATGACTGCCAATTTTTGGGTAGTGTCCACAGAATTAGCAATTAATTAATTAAATTCTTCTATAATTCAAAATTGCATGACATTGCTTTCCTATTCTTTTTCTTGGCAGAAACACTGAAAAAAAATCAGTGGAAAATTTATTACAGATTTTATTTTTCTCAGTTGCATTCATTGCAGCAGATTGTTATAATTACATACGGTATCAGTCCATGTTTGTTAATCTTTTGATTGTTAAATAACTCTTCTCAAGCACTCGAACATTCTTCTTGTGATATGCATTTTATATCTCCAATCAACTGTTTGAAACACTTTCCTTAACATTCTGTATTATATAATTCTCACAAGAAAAACATTCTTCATAATTTCGATAATTAAAACTATTAAGTGCAGACTTTTATATTAGTATATCTAAAATCTTTGATTGGATATTTGAACTATTCTGTTGATTCTTTGAATGGGATTTAGATAAATTATTCGTTTTATTTAAAATTTCCCTTTAGGTCGCTCGTAGATCCACTGTTCTGATCACATAACGTAGCTAACGATAGTGTACAAATTGTGTGCTTTGAAATTTATATTCATAGGTAATCTCTTTAGATTTGAGACACTAATGAATATCTACTTAGCCCTAATTTCTCTCTTTCATACTCCTCTTTTGTATTTCAAACAGAAGAAACATTGGCATTCATTAGAAAAAAAACCAACAATTTCTTTTAAACTGGTAACGAAATTCGCAGGTAACAAGCAGGTAACGAAATTCGCATTAATTCAGTATTAATTCCTTCATTCATTCATCCGTAGGATGAACATGTAAAAACAAAAGAATAAAAAAGAAAAGTTCGGAAAATTATTAATTTTCTGGAAACATAGTTACATGTAACAAATTCAAATGCATGTATATATAAAACAGTTCCGTAACTGACTGACTGACTGACTCACTGACGTACAACGCACAGACCAAACCGCTGGATCTAAAGGGCTGAAATTTTGCAAGGCGATTTTTCTTATGGTGTAGGGGTGTACTAAGAAATTTTTTTGAAAAATTCTTCTTAGATTTTTTTAAATTAAATTTTTAAGCTGTTTTTGTAACTTTTTTAAAGTTTGCATTTAAAATAATAATTTGAGGGTTATAAAATTTATATCACGAGAAAGATTCTAAAAGTTCCTTTAAAATGAAATCTTTTTTGAATCTTTACCTCCATTTTCTGATTTTTGATGAATTTTTAAAGATTAATTTTTAGAATTTAATTTATTAAATGCTGATCACGTGATTTCTTTTTCTGGTACTTTGAATAAATTTATCGTCACGTGCATAACAACTAAATAGACAAAAAAATATTCCTTTTCTTTCTAATGCAGCAGACGATTACATATTATCCAAAAAAAAATAAATATCCCTTACGATTTTTTTATAAATATATATATATATATATATATATATATATATATATATATATATATATATATATATATATATATATATATATATATAATTTTACATCAATTGTATACATTGATCGTCGCATTTATTATAAATATATATATTTATTTTTTTTGGCCTTAATTGCATACATTGACCGTTGTATTTAATTTGAATGTACTCCGTAGCGAAGCGTGGGTTTTCAGGTAGTTATTTTATATTTCTTAAGAGTTTTTGTGATAAACAAATCGTATGCTTACTTATACCTTACGAATGTGCAAATGCTCTTGTGTCAGGTTGTCGAAATTAAAGTAACATCGCAAAATAGATTTATTGTTAAGTTTGCTGCGATATATAAATATTTAGACTCATCAATAATAACGTGACACTCGAATAAAACTTTAGACATCTCGGCATTTTCCCCATGCCGTTATTGGGATGATATCATTATGCATGCGTTATTTCTAAAGTTTTAATAAAAAAATTGAAAAGTATACCTGACAATAAACCTAAACTATATCAAATCTTCGTCGCTACATTATTTATAAATAAAGACATTTATGAAATATGTTTCTTTATTTCACTTCTAAATACAACGAATCTTACATAAAAGAATAGAGAAGAAAAGTAAAATAAAATTTGATATCACAAAAGAGATAATATAAATTTATTTGATGTAAATAAATAAATATCGCTTTCCCTCTCTTCTTTTTAAACCCTTGCGTGAATAAGCGGCAAACATCAGCATAGTAAAATGCATCTAAAGAGTGGCATTTTTTTATTTTTTGTCCAAATCATTTCACTCGCTACCATTTATGGGGCCTTTCGTGTCTCGCGTATTCAAAATATGGACATAACAAACTCTGTCTCGTACTTTATGTCGTCCGGAGTTTTGACAGATTTTGGTAAATTATCTCCTATCGTAGTCTGGGGAAAATTTAAAATGCTAATTTAAAGTATGAAGGCAATTTTTAAGTATATGTTAATATTAAATGCTGTTTCAAGATTCTGTTAAAAAATAACATTTGGATAGGTAAAGTACTTGACTAACATGAACTATTGTAAAAATATACATCTCCAGAGTACTAGGTGTCCTTGGACCTAGGTCTCGCACTTGTAATGGAATCCTTAAGGCTGCTGTGTACTAACCCTATTGGAATCACTCACCTCAATGTTAAAAGAAAGTAACAAGTGAGAACGCAAAGTATAATATTTTCTTCTATTCAAGAAAAAGTGTCGAAATTTAAAGCTGTCACCAAGTTAGGGCAGTATTTACTATCTGTTAGTTTAATGAGACCACCTAAACCACGGTGGCCCGGTTGGCAAGAGCAGCGAGCCAGTGATCTGAACGTCCCTGGTTCGATGCTCGTCCCTGCAATTCCACCGCCGTGTTCGCTAATGGTGGCCGGGGCACGTAAAATTGGTCGTGGCTACAATGCCCTCCAAGTTCTCAAATTTAGCTCTGGAGGTGCGGGGTCAAGTGTTCTGGTCTCGTCACTGGACTCGGTTCAAAATTACGGGACCGATGTTCTTCGAGGTCGAGTCAGACTTCAGCCCTAGTGGAACCTCGCCTTAAAGTGAAGCTGCTTATTACCCTTCGCCAAGGACCTAGGATTTGAGGACTAAGGTCCTTTGGACTTGGTGTAAGCTTTCTTACACCAAGGGGATTGGAAAAAACAGCAACAACCTAAAATTATAACTTTATTTTTGGTATCTGGTAGCACAAGATGTGTAAATAATTTCCTCCATTTCAATTTTCTGCTACTAGACTCTAACTTAAAAGTACATTATTATTTACAAGAAAGGGAAAAATAAAGATGAATAACATATCTTACGTTAATGATGTAATTTTATTTTCAAATGATTTTAATCTATTTTTTTTGGAACGAAGTTCTTTTACGCGGCTTACAGTAGAGTGAACTGGCAGGAATCGTCACGTAATGAAAAAACTTTATGCCACCTCCAGAAGACTTTTTTTCAATGGACTCCGTGGCTGAATGGTTATCGCATCTGACTGCGGAGCGAGAGGTCCCTGGTTCAAATCCCCGCACAAGCGCTACGGGCAATTTTAACTTCCTTAGTAATTTAATTTCCTTTGTTCTGTTAAGGGGATTCAGCACCCAAAACATAAATTTTTTTATTATCAACTTTAAAAAAATATATTTAAGTATTGAAATATATTTCAATACTTTAACGCTACCGGACTCCTATGTGAACAGGCCCATACTGTACAACCGTTGATGCTGTTTTCTCGAGATACTTGAATAAAATTGAATCTCAAACATATGCCTCTTATTATAGTTACCATAAGCCAATAATTACCATGATACAATATAATGATAAAATTTAAAAAGAATTTTTTCTTATTTAGAATTTTTTATATATAATTTATAATTCACTATTTTACATTTAATTTTCATTAAATGACTATTTTTCCTAAAATATTAAATGGAATTTATTGTTTTAAATCCTTACTTTAGATTTTTGCTTGAAAAAATGATAAAAAATAAAAATAAAATATACAAATTAGAGAGAGAGAGAGAGAGTTGGTTGGTTGAATAAAAGAGGGCTGCGCTTTTTGGCGTGACAAAAATACACTAATATAATCAATAGAAATCTACATATTAAATCACGTTTAGAGTTGAAAAAATAACGTAAGGAACTTCGTTCCTGACGGGGTCCCCCAACCGGACAATTTTTTTTTATCAATCTTTTTCAACCTTTCGTACGAGATGTTACACAGGCCATAGTTATCACAAGAAAAACATGTTTGTCCGAAGGCCAGTATATTCTTAAAATGTAGCGCTATAAGTTGCAATCGTTTCATCACTCAATATAAGAAGTAAAAAAATTACCTTACAAAATGCCTTTTTAATGTTTTGCAAGCATAGAGTTGCCCGTCTGCAAGATTTTGGCATGCCATGACTTCTGCAAAACTTCCTTCACCTTTTTTCCCCAATATCCGGTACTCTAAAACAGACGAAAAATATTGATAAACACTTGAAACTAAAATTCAACATAAAATTACTGAATAATATTTCTGCTATGATATAATATTACTGTTTCGAGTATGATCAACAGATGTCATAGATCTCTTTATCGGGGTTAGCTAATTATTGCAGATTAGTAAAAATTTTCCTAATGGTGGGTAATCGAAAAATTACGTATAATTCGGGGACACCTGGTCCAATTTTAATGAAATTGCTTTAACGTAGGATTACATTCCTCCATAACGGTCCTCCGGAAAGCAAGATTTCAGACGCTAAAATCATCCGTCGTCGATACTTATAATTTTGGCAGCGCGCCAAACCCAGTCTGTATCGCTTGGACAAGCAGTAAACAGTTAAACAGAAAAGTACCAAAATGCGTCAAAATTTTGACACACACACACACACACACATATATATATATATATATATATATATATATATATATATATATATATATATATAGATAGATAGATAGATAGATACATATATACATAACACATACATACATATATACATACAAAAGAGGTAAGCAACGATAAATAATCCTACGTTAATAACCCCTAGTAGTTTTGTTAGAAGAGACTACCTGAAATTTTTTTCCCTTATTATTCCCAATCTTATTTTAGATGTTCTGTATTCTTCCAAATACGACAGTCTTATGCACCAATTTTCCGTAATGAATTACAGACAAACAATCACAGAGTTTAAGTATTATTTATATTGCTCTTAGCTACAAAGTATGGCATGCGGACAAATTTTGGAATACATTTTTTTATATTTGTTGTTGCCATACTGATTTGTCTGACACAGACAAATCAGTTGTATATATTTTGTAACTTTTAAAAAGAATTTTGGTGAGTTAAAAAGAATTTTTAAAAGAACTTTTTATTTACAGTAATATTATATTTAACATTCGTATTTTATTGAAATGTAAATCGTAAGAAGGAAAAATTTCAGTTTTAAAAGGATCTGAATATCAAAAAGGAAAATTGAGAATTATTGTAAACGCAGGAGGGTAAATTAAAATCGTTTATCATTGAGCAAATAAAGGAGGTAAACGCAAATGAAGAAACTTTTAAAATTCTACAGAAAACATTTTATGTTGGTTCTAGTACATCTGTGTGTGTTTCATGTCACATCCTTCAGTCGTGATGAATTTTATCCTACAATAACGCGGATTTAAGAGTGAACATATTACTGACTTAATTGCCAGCAAAAATCAAAACTTCCCCAGAGTTATGTCAGCTGAAGAGTATATTAGTATCAGATTGGGATCATAAAACTTAATCATACTTTTAAAAGCATACTTCTTTTCTCTTAAGTTTCTAAGGAACGAATTTTTTTAATGCGATTTACTCTCGTTTACAAGATAGATTTTTTTAGAACCCTGTTGTCTAAATTTAAACATCCGGGTTCTATTTTGGGTCTTAACAGACGGTTATTTCAAGTTTTAAGGCAATGAAATCTCCTTCCTACCATAAGAAATATTCAAGTTCCCATATCGAACCTTGATAGTCTAATGTTAAGTAAGTAACTTATAAGGAATGTGGAAACTTTTTTATTCTCACAGCTTAAAGATTTGATCCTTTATTGATGATAAAAGTTTATGCGTGTACTTAATATTATACCGAAATCAGCCAACTTCTAAAATAAAGTTCCAAATGTCAATTTAATGCCAAGTTCTCTAACCATAGAAAACTTCTAAACAGAAATTCGAATTCAGAAACTAAAAAAGTGTTCAAAATGACGTTATCACTCAAACAAGGACTCATAAGAGCCCGGACTTCGTCTTTCCGTAAATCAGGGTCTTATGTTATAGATCAGGGGTTTCCAACTGGCGGCCCGTGGTGCCTTTTTTTGCGGCCCGCGAAGACTTCTAGGAAAATAATTTGCAGCATCAATTTAGATATTCTTAGTTAACGAAAAATGTTTTGTAAAAATCTTTATTGTTTTCAAATGCTGTTCATTTACAAAAAACATTGATTTTCCTCGAATTCCATGAAAAGTAGGGTGTCCACTCATGTTCTATTTCATCCCCCCCCCCACTTCTCATTTAAATACCCACTTCTTATTTGACATTTTTTTGTGTGTCTGTGTAATTTAACGAAAGTTGGCCAGTTATAATCAAGGTCGTTGTTGGAGGTTCATCCTCGAATTTTTAAAAATTTCATAGTACATACTATACACAAATCCTCCATATCCCCCTCCCTCAAGAAAAAATGTCTTGGGTATGGTCCTGATTAAATTGCGGCCCGCCACTAGACAGGTGTTTTCGATCGCGGCCCTTGGACACTTGTAAGTTGGAAACCCCTGTTATAGATACTTTGCACGATCTGATAAAAATTTTAAACAATGATTAGTCAGCACATTTCACGTAGTGAAACCTGTGCGAGATAGACTTAAGATTCAGCAAGATTACATCCTTTGATTATTAGTTTCCTTCTCACCTGTTGAATCTGTTACAGACGCTTTAAGATATTTAAATTAATAAACAATAAAAAATTCAACTTAAAAGATTTTCTTGAACCCAAGGAACAATTTAAAAAATGTTAAAGATTCGGGACAAAATTATTGAAGAAGCATCTCTCAATACTTTTTTAACATTATGCAAATCAAACAAAGATTTCATTATCACAAGTATGTTTGTATGAGCATGTACAAAACTGTTTAATTTTAAATACATTAGTTTTAAAAATTCAAGAAAAAATTCTCTGTGTGGCCTCTTTATGATCAGAAAATAAAATTTTTGAAACAATTAATAAATCATCTTGTACTGTGATCTTGTTAATCTAACAGACAAAACAATAGTATCAGCTTTATACAACCTGTAAATGTAATCCAAACATGAGAAACATATCATTTAATTATGTCTTACTTTCAGAAGCATTCAACCATCAACGTTTAGCACTTGTCTCCTTTCTTTGGGAGCATGTTCATGAAAAACAGTATTAGAATAAGTTGATTATGTTTCAAGGACTGTGTTAATAGGTAATTACGTTTCAAGATTAAAGTACTTCAGTGTATTTTTAACCCCCCCCCCCCTGTACACTAACAAACAAACATGTACAAGTGCATAAACAATATTTTTCAACAAACAGCATAAATGCCAAGGACTTTAAAATTTGAAACCCACGTTTTCTTCATGTAATTTACCCCAAAAGGAAGTTGAAATATGCGAATTCAGATGCGCAAAAGTTTCATTGACCTACATATCGTCTTCAATAGCTGTGTCAAAGTAAATGAAACTTTATTTACCCGATACCCCCATTACAGGTGGTGAACTTCGAGGCCCACTACACTTTGGTTAGTCTTGTGTACATATAAAATTTTTAATATATATATATATATATATATATATAGGGCAAAGTTGAAAGTGAAAAACCAGTATATGCTCAAAACCACAACAGCCAGGAACTAAAAACATGAAAAGATAAATGAAAAATGGGTTTTTGACAGCATCTTTTCATCAGCGGTGCCGATACTGTCTAAAAACCAATGGATTGTTTCTAATAAGTATGATCTGAGCAATAAACATACTTAGACACCGTACAATCCATAATAATCAGAAGAAGTGAATAATCAGTTGCATTATCATAGAACACCAAGCCTGGCTCCAGACAAAGTGAAGTTAAGTTAAGGAGACCGCAAGAAGACTGACGTCACAAACATTGCAACCATGGAGCAAATGGAAAACAGAAGCAGACTTACTAAGGATACTGTGTTATAGGACAAAATAACCTAAGTTAACTTAGACATTTATTATGACTAAGAGTTATTATTATTTATTATTATTAATTCACTAGTTTTTATATATATATATATATATATATATATATATATATATATATATATATATATATATATATACATTTATATTGAGAATCTATCCAATATCCTTTTAAAATATTATTTCCAATGGCTAGGCAAAAGAGATTACAAAGGAACAAAAATAAAAATAGAAGATCATTGCCCTAGGAGTGTTCTTGCTTCCCAATATCTCGACACCTCTGTAGATCCGCGAAGAGCCCCACATCCAAGCAGGTGGTCCCTTTCCATTACTTCTCCAGAATCGCATAGAGGGCAAAAAGGCTCGGTTGAGATGCCTATGCGGTGCAGATGGGTGGCGAGGCAATCGTGTCCTGTAGACAGACGGAAGGCCGCAACTGAATCACGTCTTGGTACAATATCAGGTATAAAAGAAGGGCTTACCCTCCTCCAACTTTTTAAAGCTGTACGAGTCTGGAGATCCCGCAAGAAATTAGATGTAAATAAATTTTTCAGAAACAGTTTAATCTTCCGATAGGAAGTAACTGTATTTGGATGTTGTAGTAAGTTGGCACCTCTTTTTGCAACGAAGTCCACTTGTTCATTACCCCAAAGACCACAATTGCCAGGCAACCATTGAAGAACGATTCGTTTTCCCTTAAGGGTGAGAGTTCTCAGAAGTTCTTGGCACTAAGAAATCTCAAGTGTCAATGAGAGTTTTAAAATATAAATAAATATAAATATAAATGAATAAAATATAAAGGCTCTATGGAGTCCTTTTAAAATATAAATAAATTTAAAATTCTCTAAATTTTAGTACTCAGGAGCACTTACATTATTGCAAATAACAATATTTTTTTTCTTTAAATGTCATTTTAAGTGCTGTAATCTGGCAAAGTATCGATTACAATAAATGATGACACGCCAGAAGATAATTATAATTTCAAAACAGGGCATCGAATACGTTATGAAAGGGGTATTAAAAGTGTATAGAAAATTAAATCGCTTCATTGGGGTAACTACCGGTTAACCCGCTCATCTAGTAAATAATTCTCCCATAAAAAAGAGTGAAAAAGAAAGAGAGACAGAGAAAGAGTTCGTTCAGTTCATTTAGCATGACAGTTGAAATACGCGAATTTGGATCGCATAAGTTTCATTGACCTACATATATCTTCATCAATAGCGGTGTATCAGTAAATGAAACTTGAGCAATCCGATACCCTTATGACAGGTGGCGGACTTCAGGGCCAACTATTTTTTTATTTAGTCAAGTGGACATAACGATCTGTATATAAGCTCTATTCATTTAACCTCGGTCCCTTTCTTTTAGTGTTCCAAACTCATTTGCTTTCCTCCGCAATCTTGGCTACGTCAGTTTTTCTGATCAAAAGTGACTCCAGTTTCCCATCTCAGCTTACATTTAAGTCTCTTTTCGAAAACGCATAAAATTCTAGTTTTTAATGTCTCTCCTCTGTCAAACAACGTTTTTATTGCGTAGATGATCCCTGGACGTTATCCGAGGAAGATGTGGAAATAGTGCAACTGGTAGCCAGGTGATCATGTAAAAGATGAACATTTAAAAGCCTGTACATATATATATATATATATATATATATATATATATATATATATATATATATATATATATATATATATATATATATATAATGAAACATCTCTATGGCGGCCAGCAGTGGTTCTGCAAAAAGCAAAAAGTGGTCGTTTTGAGGGGACGCCGTCAAAAAGGCGTTTCTTCCATAGCATTGGCGCTATGGAGTTTTTAATCAGTTCTGAACAAAATATGGCCATTTAGAGGGGTGGCCGTCCAATGAGGGTGCCTGGCTATAGAAGTTTTACTGTATATATATACATACACACACACATACATACATACATATATATATATATATATATATATATATATATATATATATATATATATATATATATATATATATATATATATATATATGGAAAAGTCATTTCAATGACTGCTGCATGTAATAAATCATAATTCTATCTTCAAGTATTGTCCTTTAACATAATGATATTCTATACTTTATAAAAATATGGGGCCTCGTGTTAAAAAATATGTGGGTCAATATTTTAAGTGCCCATTCAGGACACACGTTTAAGTAAAGAATTCGGAAGTGGTTATGAATTTGCGATTACAAATACAAAGGAATAATATTAATTTAAGGCTTTCAGATGTAATATTAACTTAATATAAAAATAGCAAGGTGTAAATCCCCGAAATTTGAACCAGATTATCTCGCCTGGCAACGGAGTATCGATTGTTCGCTCAGCCAACTGTGGAATGGGGGCAATTGCTATCGCTCAGCTGAGTGGTCCTGCACCTAAAGTAATGAGAGGTCATGACAGGCGAAACAGGTCAAATACCATAAAACACATCCGGTGTGGGATTTGATATAACATGAAAAAATAATATGTGATATTTCGATTTGAGAGATAGGAAAATGCCTCGCATTTACCGCCGGTACTTTGCTAGTGGCAAATATCAAATACAAGGAATATTAATTACACTAGGGCCTTGCGTGGTAGGGAGTTGATTTTGGGGAAGTGTGCCGGCAAATCGCAAGTAAAGAAATCATGGAAACGGGGCAAGTAATTTGAATAAACTGGATTATTCTGTACTATGTCTGCATAATAAAATAGGAATTTTTAAGCTCTGACCTAAAAATATTTTTGAAAATTCTCTTGAAATTATGTAACGGAAGAATATGTGAATGACACCGAAGCGGGTTTTAAATTAGTTGGACTGGTGCAATCTTGTGTCTCTCTATTCATATTGTTAGAATACTGAAAGTTCCATGAAACCACAAAATACACTGACTTGTTCATCGAATTCATTTTAAATTAAAACCCTATTTTAATAATTTCCATTAATAGGTTGAAATGCTGTTCTCGAGTACATACTTATAAACACATGCAATATTTTATGCAGGCACAAAGAAATTATGTCTCAAATTAAACTGAATACTTCACCATTAATGCTGTCTATGTAGATTGCATTGGATTTATTGAGATGTTACAACCTATAAATTTTGACACTTCCCTGGAAGACGTAAATATTCTCTTTTTACATATCTCTAGAGAACTCCAGTACTCTGTTTGTAAACTACTTCTCGAAACTAGTCTGTGGTTTTTGATATACTGGGTAAATTTGCCAGTCTGACTGGGATTGATAAGTTCTATGATCTTTAAATTCCTGATACTCAGTTAGGTTTCAGACAGGGAATAGCCGCGCAAGCATATGATACCATTGTTGTAGCCGTCTGGAATCCGCTTTAGGCTCGGTGCACACGAGCGATCCGGTGTCGTTGCGGCACCGCAGTTGCGATCAAACAGTACATAGAGTTGAACTAATCTTTTCTGCCGCACACTATTGCGCAATCTTCTCAGCACCTCCAAGTAGATTTCGAACTTTTTTGGACATTTTTATCCGTTCAGGATGTTGAAGGACGTCCAGAGCGGGCTTGGTCGTCAGTCGACATTTCACCCTGTGAAACTCGTGCTCTTGAGTTTTACCCATAGCAGCATTCCCGGAAGCTGTTTTCAACATCCCAACAGTTTCTGCAGCTTTTTTACCGAGTAGGGAGCAAAAATTCACGGCCGCGTGCTATTCACGTGAGTCTTCTATAACCGAAAACGACGAATAGGAGAAACAGATTCCACGAAAAAATTCACAGATATCAAACAAAACTTTCCCAAATAACGTCGCTTGGCACACTGGCTCAGAAAGCATGGTTTTACGCTCCCCTAGCGGGATAAATCGCGTACTATGGATGCTCCGCCCACCGTACGACGATTCCGGTTATTTTGGGATACCCCCTCATATCTATCTATCTATCTATCTCTCTCTCTCTCTCTCTCTCTCTCTCTATATATATATATATATATATATATATATATATATATATATATATATATATATATATATATATATATATATATATATATATATATATATATATATATATATATATATATATATATGTATGTATATCTATATATATATATAACAGTTCCGCAACTGACTGACTGACATACAACGCACAGACCAAACCGCTGGCATGTATGGTGCGTTGAGTCCATACTGTAAGTTGTATTTGTCTTTTCATTTTTCTTTTTGACTTATTGCTTCCTTGGGGGACTCGGGGCCTTGGGATGTTTTTGGGGTTTACCTGCAGCCTATTCAGAAAGTTCCCCTTGAGGTAACTGATATGGTTAGGCTTCCTGAAGACGAGACCTGTCGGTTACCTCTATGTTGTTTTATGGTTCAGTTCCGGCACTTAACAGAATCTTGCCGTTGGTGCGTGGATGCCCAGAGTGCTTGATTTCTGTATGTTTTTTGTCTATATTCATATTATTTTTATCTATCTCTGTTGGATTATTTATCTCTCTCTCTCTCTCTCTCTCTATATATATATATATATATATATATATATATATATATATATATATATATATATATATATGTGTGTGTGTGTGTGTGTGTGTGTGTGTGTGTATCTATATATATAAAACAGTTCCACAACTGACTGACTGACTGACATACAACGCACAGGCCAAACCGCTGGACCTAAAGAGCTGAAATTTTGCATGGGGATTCTTCTTATAGTGTAGGGGAGCACTAAGAAAGATTTTTGAAAAATTCTTCTTAGATTTTTTTAAAATTAAATTTTTAAGCTGTTTTAGTAACTTTTTTTAAGTTTGCATTTGAAATAATAATTTGAGGGTTATAAAGTTTAGATCACAAGAAAAATTCTAAAAGTTCCTTTAAAATGAAATCTTTCTTGAAACTTTACCTCCGTTTTCTGATTTTTGGTGAATTTTTAAAGATTAATTTTTAGAATTTAATTTATTAAATACTGATCTCGTGATTTCTTTTTCTAGCACTTTAAATAAATTTATCGTAACGTGCGAAATGGACAAAAAAAATATTTTTTTCTTGCTAATGCGACAGACGATTTGACATTATCCAAAAAAATATTAAAATACAGTAAACGATATGTTCCTCAAACTGTACTATATTAACTGTACTGTATTTTTTAGTATGTCCTATTAGATTTAATTTGAATATTTTCTTCTATATTATTTTGTCTATAAAAATATCCCTTACGATGGAAAACCCAAAGTGTCCATAATTTGAACTGATATATATATATATATAAAGAATTGAGTAAGGGATAAAGGATTGAGTGTCCATAATTTGAACCAAGTCCCACTTTCGAAAGGCCACAAAAAAAGAACCACTGGTCAGAATGACTTCAAATTTGAACTGAATATACTGGAAAAAGGGGAAAACGATTTGGCATAATAAAAAAAGAAGTTCCAAAATGTTACAGCGCTATCTATTGATGCATTTTGGAACCTTTTTTTACTATGCCAAATCGTTTTCCCCTTCTTCCAGTATATTCAGTTCAAATTTGAAATCATTCTGACCAATGGTTCTTTTTTTGCGGCCTTTTGAATGTGGGACTTTAATTATGGACACCCTGTATATATATATATATATATATATATATATATATATATATATATTTTCTTTTTGGCATTAATTGCATACATTGACCGTTGTATTTAATTTGAATGTACTCCGTAGCGAAGTGCGGGTTTTCAGCTAGTATATATATATATATATATATACACGCTTGTGGATATGTGTGTGTGTGGATGTAAGTCAGTATGTATGTACAAGTTTTGAATAATTTTTAGTAGTGATATGCAATGACTTTAGATAGCATCTAATTTTTAATAATACTTTAAATTGGATTTCAGTTATGCAAATACTCGGAATAAATCTCTGGAATTTAGCATTTCTTCATTCCATGAAAAAACCTAAGAAAAACGCATGCTTGTAATATGATGAATAAATAGGAGCGAATTATGAAAAGGTACACAAAACTATCACTTTCGGTTTGCACGCATGCGCCAGAACTGGAAACAACAATACATATTCAACAAGAATTAATTATTCACTAATTAGCCCAAAACTCTTCTTATGTAACTAATAATATTTAAAAAAAATTATTTACATCTTTGCGTCATTTCAAATCGAACTGATCACAAACAAACGGAGCAATCAATTTTTTTAAAGAAATATATGACTGCGCTTGAAAAAGAGACAATCAGAATCAAATTACTGAATTTTGTACTAAAATTAAGAGAAAGAAAAGAAAAACACAGTAGCTAATACCGTTTCAGTGAGACATGAAAGAAAGAAACTGAATGTTTATGAGCTTTATAATTTGGGAGGAGTTGTTCATGGAGTTAAGATTTAATGCGAGAAATGAAACTATGAAATGGGTCATGTGGTGTGAAATACATTAATTTCTTGCAACGCATTTAAAATGGAGCTTTTAAAAAGAACTGTGCACCCTTTAGTTTCCCAAAAATTTTTTATGTGTGTTGACTAGAGAAGACTGTACACCCATTATGATTTTTTTTTCGTTTTTTATACATTGCGATTATATACAATCACTTCATGGATCGGTTTTAAAATCATGTTTGCAAAATATTTATTATTTTAATGACTGTTCTTTGAGAGAATTCAATTTACATTTCAGTTCTTAGCAAAGAACTTTGGATAAAAATAACCAATGTTTTAAAAATTCATGTAATCTTACCCAATGTAACGTTTCGCAGTTTAACCTAAATTATACCTATTCAACGAGTTAATAACCGGTTCACATGCTATATAAAACTATGAGTTACAAAACAACTACACCCTACAGAAGAAAAAAGATTTAAGGGCATTGAACACAAAGTAATAATTTATATGCTTGAATAGGATATTTCATATAAAAAATTCATATAATTTTGTAAGAAAGGAAGTAGGCATTCGTTATTCATTTCAGAACCTGTCCAATATCATTTCGTTATTAAAATGTTTCACGAAATACCTTGAAAAAAACTACAAAGTGTCATTTTCAAAGAATTCTTTTTAAATAGAGCTTATATAAATTTAAATAGTATTCTGATCTATCAAAATTATTGATTATCATTCATAATGAACTGAACTAATGAATAACTACTTAAATTTTTAAATGCATTTTGATTATTTTTCATCTATTAATTTCATATTGTTTATATTTATATATATAAATATGGTTTATTTTATTTTTCATTTACCTTTTTTACGTCAACACCGGAAAGAAATATTTTTGTATAAGATAAGTACATCCTTTCACTCTAATTAAAATTATGTGTTTATATTCTTTTCCTTTCTCAAATTAACAACAGTAAAAAAATGTAGTGAACCAGGAAAGTCGCTGAAAAGGATATTTGAATGGAATACTTAATTTATTATTATCAAATACGGGAGTTTCATTTAGTAAACGTAAATAGAAAGTGACATGGAAATAAACATTTATAATCAACAATCAAATGCAGTTAAGAATATTTTAAAACATACTTACTTTGTACCATATTGAGATTATTATTAGGAAAATCATCAGCTGTAACAGGTCTCCCTCGTAAAAAGGGAGCATGTAAATTGTTCGGTCCAAGCATTTGAACTTGTAAAAGTTTGTAAAGTTTCTATAGAGATTCGTATTTGCAAATCAATGTCTGACTACTTTCTTTTTTGTTTCATTTTCTTGCACTGAAATACATAATCTTGTATTTTCATGTTCACATTAATTATTTTCAAATTTAAACTGTACATACAAATCATACTAGTTTTTTAAACTCTCATTTAGACAGGAGTTTTATTTTCAATATTAAAAAAGATCTACTACATTTAATTTCAAAAGCTCTCTAATATGATGCAGACTTCTTCAGATCACTCGGTTCTAGTCACAAATTATAACTTTTAACTTAATAATTCTAATTTAATTCAAAATTTTAATGACTTCGATACAAATTATTCCTTAAGCTGATGTTATAAAATATCTAGCATTCTGCAACTGACTGCCAACTGACTGCACATTTCAAATTATTTGCAGAAAATTACGTCAATTATATACATGTATATTCTTTATCTTGGATTATATTTTGTTCTTTAACAAGTTAAAAAAGATCTCCTATAATCATATTTTAATAAAATAATTCTAATAATTCTATAGCATTTGTTTTTCTCTAACTTGTATTAGATAAGTTTTAAAGCTTAAAGTTTTGGCTGATAATTGTTTTGTATATTTTTCATGCTTTATATTAATATCTACCTGTTATATTTCACAAAATATGACAGTGAATTATCTCAGTATACTAAATCTCTTCGTGTGTACTGAATCCATATTCACATTCGTATAACTTTATAGATCTAATTACCTGATAATTTCTTAAATGCAAATAATGATAACTTCATTGCAAGTTGACAACCATTATTGTTAAATTACACACTAATACACATATTCTCTGTTATCTACGCCACATTTCTCGGAGACATGGAAAATGAGCGCTGTGTATGAGTCGAGAATTTCTCCGCCAATGGTCCCTACCCGACTAGCGGCACCGAAAACAAACGGAAACACAAAGCGTGGCCTAGAGCAATACGTGCGCGCGACCTCTCACAGTGCCGATGATCTGCTCAATTGCACTAAGTGCCGCCCGATCCCAAGTTACCTGCGCTCACGTGCGGCCAGCTTTAAATAGGGGGGACGGTTGCAAATTGAGTTTAGGAATGCGAGGATTGCAAAGCACAGTAGTGTTTTAACGAAACAGGTAAGGGTTATCCGTAGTTCTTGTAAGTCCTGAAAACAGAACTATTTAAAGGAAATTAAAATGCTTCGTTGGAATATGTTTTTTTTTCTATCATTAAAAAAAAACAGCATTTTCTTTTTCAAAATTTTACTTTACTTTTTAAATCTAGTTTGAATCGTGCAACAGTAATCCCTTCTTTAGGTGAGGTCTCTGCAAATTATGCGTAACTTCTTTACCCTGTGTGAAAATTTTAATCACAAGGTATAGAAACGATACACATTTTAATTTATTATTAACAATCTATTTTTAAGGATGGTTCAATGACACGGCACCATAATTTAGTGATTAATACATTGGCTCAGAAGTGAGTGTTTTATTGCTAGCCAACCATAGTGAGAGAGAAAATATGAATGACTGATACACACACACACACATAATATATATATATATATATATATATATATATATATATATATATATATATATATATATATATATATATATATATATATATATCCCTTAAACAGTTTTATCATTTATCTAGGTCATATAAATATTTTAAATGTTCTCCTATTTTAATTAAATGTTTTATAGTTGGGATTTAAATATTTTGATAATGAACCATTCATACATACAATTTAATAATTCTACACAGTTTTAACCCCTCCAGCGATATTCTCTTTAATTCTGTATATAAAGTATGACGGGTAATGTCTCCCAGGCTATTTTATATTCAAGATATCCATCATTCTTGTACACGAATTAAAGAAAATGCTTCCTTTGAAACTACTTTCACTGTGCTGTGACTTGGTTTACAGGTAAACAACATTACAGTTTGTCTCGATAGGGATATTTTAAATCCTGTTAGTATTATGACTGATTTGTAAGATTTTACGTAAATTTGGACATTTCAATGAGATTTTAGAGTAAACAATATTTCAAATTTAATTACTTTTTTTCCCAGTTTTTTGACTTTTTAAAATTTTACCTCAAGAGACCAACCACTGTATATATATATATATATATATATATATATATATATATACAGTGGAATCTCGATCTATCGTTTTTCAATTGACCGACTGAACTGAACGATAAATGCGGGGAAACGGTAGATCCGGGAACATAACAAAGCAATATGATCGTGAGGAATGGATGAAATAAACGACAAATACGAGAAAACGATGATTCGGAAAACGATCGAACGAGATTCCACTGTGTATATATATATATATATATATATATATATACATTCTTCTGGTGACGTCCCTTAAAAATGAAAATGATAAAAATGTTGTTAATCCAAGTTCTATACTATTAAACCTTTCGTTAAGCGGCAGAAAGTGAAGTAAAAATGCCCGTCTATCCTACATAATTTCCCCGATTCTCCCTATTAAGACATAAATGCTGTTCTCCCGAAGTGATATTGATGAATGAAAGACCAAGCACGTACAGGTATAGAATACAAATAAGGAGACATGATAAGGTGCAAGCGAGAAACTATAGAGAATTGGTATTCATCCAAGATCTTAAATCCTCATACGAGAAAGGGAGAAAGATGAAAAATCTGCGATTATTACGAAATTTTGTCAGATTTCTTAGAGGAATTTTTAAAAAATTCTGTCTTTGTCTTTTAGATGCAAGTATCCAATCCTTGAGATTTGGAGCTTGCTTCATATCGAGCCAATTTTTTCATAAACTGACCTATTTCCCTCATCATTTACATTAATGATTGTTGAAAGGAATTGTTACTCAGAAAAAAGGATACAATCTGTACAACTCGAACTATCTCATTTGTTAAAAAAATAGAATAAATACAAAAGAAAAGTCACAAGTAAAAAAAAAAGATGTCTAGAGTAAAATGAAACTTACGTAATTTTGAGAGATGATTAAAAAATCATAAAACAAATAAAATGCTTTTCGATGTCTTATATTCTGTCGCAAACTGAAATTACTTTTACAAAAATGGCTTCTCTGGCGAATCAGACAGTTTCACTTGAGTCATTTTCCTTTTAACATTATAACCTAAAATTAATCTTACTGCTAGCGTTTTTTTTTCTTTTGGGTAGTCATTACGATTTCGATTTGGAAAATTATTTTCTCCTTTTAAAATAAACGCAAGTTACTTCATATAATTACTTACTACAGCTAAGAATTTAAACTATAATCTGTTTCATTTGTATCGTGGCAAAAAATAGGTAAATTTAAGATTATTACATTTATAAAATATTGCGTTGAAATGATATCTTAAATATCATTGAAATGTAATTCGGGAATTAATTTTTTTATCTGAAAACACTAAAAATAAATATTTGATAAATATGAAAATTTTTTTAATCCTCTTCATGCAAATTCTAATATTTTCATTAGATTTAGATTTCATTAGATTTGTATTAAGAATTGTCAAAAAGAAGATGCCAATAAATTAATTTACTTTTGTTAAAGTCTAAGGATTTTACTCACAAATTATGTCATAATAATTAAAAAGACATCCTTTTCAGTCATGAATATGGTGCTAAAAACTTTTCCTATATATTTCAAAAATAAATATTTTCACAAAGAATTGGTTAACATATATACGTATGTACGTATGTATGTATATCTGAGTGTGTGCTCGTGGTGATTCAGTTGGCAAAGGCAGCGAGACAGTGAATCTGAACGTCTCTGGTTCGATGACGGTTGCTGACAAATCCATCGCAGTGTACGCTAATGGCGGCTGGTGCACGAAAAATCTGTCGTGGCTGGAATGTCCTCAAAGTTCTCAAAATTTACCTCTGGAGGTGCGTGGTCAAGTGTACCGGTCTCTTCACTTGACTCGGTTCAAAATTACGAGACCGACCTTTAGCCAAGTCGGACTCCGACCCTTGTGGTGCTATTCAAAACCGGAGCCGCACCATTCTGCCCAATAGCCTATATGGACTTGATCTGATATTCAGTCGGTCAAGGGGCATAAGCCACAACAACAACAACAACATATACACTGCTGGCCACTGTAAATGCAACAACCTGAAGGAAACATGTAAATAACATGAAATTTACAACATGCATTAGCGGAGGTGAGATATGCAAATGATTAGAATTTCAGCGCAGACGCACATCACGCGCGTCTGTGGCGCCACTTCAAAGCGCTATTTAAGGCCTGGAGATTTCGACGACTTCAAGTTCGGCAATTGTGTTTTTCTTGTGGTTTTTTCAAAAAAGCGATCATGATCGCTTTTTTGAATAGGCATAATTTTCACGAGGCATAATTGCAATTATGCCTCGTCGAAAACAGTGATCATCTTTTGATCAAGTATCCGAGTTCGACAGAGGAAGGATAGTGGCCTACCGAGATTGTGGATTATCTTTCAGAGAAATCGGTAGTCGTGTTGGACGAAACCAAACAACTGTAATGCGGATATGTGATCGTTGGATGCAGGAGGGTACGACGGACCGGTGTGTTCGATCGCATCCACCTCAGCGCACCACTTCACGTGATGACAGGCAAATTGTGCGCATGGCAGTGACGGATCGCTCAGTCACATCACGAACCACAGCACAGCACATGCAGCTGTAACGCATCATCCACCGTCTGCGCGTACCATTCGACACCGTTTACAGCAGAGTGGTCTGTCCGCAAGACGTCCATTGCTTTGTCTACCCTTGACGCAGAACCACAGACGTCTCCGCCGCCAATGGTGCTATGACAGAAGGATGTGGACGGCAGAATGGAATGAAATTGTCTTTACTGACGAGTCACGCTTCTGTCTGCAACACCACGATGGTCGCATTCGAGTCTGGAGACACCGTGAAGAGAGGATGCTGAACAGCTGCGTTATGCACCGCCACACTGGTCCTGCACCGGGTATTATGGTATGGGGCGGTATTGGATATCACTCTCGCACACCTCTAGTACGCATTGCCGGTACTTTAAACAGCCAGCGCTACATGTCCGAGGTGTTGGAGCCAGTTGTCCTTCCTTACCTTCAGGGCTTGCCCACAGCCATATTTCAACAGGATAATGCGCGACCACACGTGGCACGCATTGTCCAACGGTTCTTCGTCAATCGCCAGATTGAATTGCTTCCCTGGCCGCCTCGCTCTCCGGATCTTTCGCCGATAGAAAACATGTGGTCCATGGTTGCTCTACGATTGACCCAGATTCCATCCCCAGCTGCCACAGCAGATCAACTTTGGCAACGTGTGGAAGCTGCTTGGTCTGCTGTACCCCAAGAACTCATCCAAAGTCTCTTTGAATCAATGCCGAGGCGTGTGGCAGCGGTGATCTCCAACAATGGCGGCTACTCTGGCTACTGAATTTGGCAGGAACCACACTTCACAGAAGTCTATAAATTTAATCATTTGATACTTGGTCAACATGTTATCTACAGAATAAATTGTGTTGTGATATCTCTTGTCTTTCTTGGTGTTGCAATTTGGGTGGCCAGCAGTGTATATATATACTAGCTGAGTGGCAACCCGATTTGTTGCATTTTCGATTTAAAATGAAATGGTTTTATTTCTTAAAGATTGATAACTGTTTAATCACTTTTAAAAATACATTAGAATTTTTAAAAAACAAAATGATGATTTAAATTTCCCTTTTTCAAATTTTGGTTTTTGGCTTTTGAAATAATTCTTTCAAATTTCCGTTTTCAAATTTTGCTTTTTAAACAAAAAAAGAAGCTCATTCAATAGGGCAATGTCTCGCAGCATGTCACATCTCAACTCTTGCAGATTTTACTTCTTGTTTGGCGAGGAGTGGCAAAAAATTGCATAATTTAACATGGCGTTCAATGAGCATTCTTACAGCTTGTTGAATAAAATGCTCTCAGATTACGCAAAGTCTTTAGATACGGTATCTAAACAAAGGTATGTCACTAAATTAAACATTCAGGTACAGTCCTGAAAGGTTTATTCAGTATGTGACCCGTATTTATTGACAGAGGAAGACTGGAGTTACGATACAAGACGCTGGCCTGAAGTAACTTATCCTGATATCTATACATCTCGACATAATAATAATCATTCTCCTTATATTCTCTTAAACCTTGCGAAATATAAAAAAAAGTGTTAAAATATCTGTTACATACAACTAATATGAGGAATTTTATAAATAAACTTAAATTATTTAACTCAAAATGAAGGTATTGTCCAAAAACACATGCAAACGCATAGGAACTGCTTCTGTTTTCTGCCACCCGATAATGACGTCATCTATAGCAGAAGAAAACTGACGTAGGCAGTGACGTTGCGACGTTTCGCCTTATTAGAAAAAAATTCTATAGGTTTTAACTTCTCCTTTCCTGAAACTAAAATTATTTCTGGTACTTTAAAATTATTTCTGGATTTCAATTATTAAATAAATGACTCGTTCTCAACTATTTTGGCATTTGGTTATTTTCCTTTTGGCAACATGGCGGAATGTAAACATTACATCTCATGGAGCAAAAATTGCTTAAAAAAAATAGAAAGACAGTTCTGATGAATTCAAAATTGGTGGCGGAAGAATCCTCATCACTTCCTCATTAATTAGAAACAAATTTCACGAATTTGCTGGAATTATTAGTGAGTAAAATAATAAGTCGAAAAATTACGAACTCGGCATTCAAGTTACATTAAGATACAGTGGCGATCAGTGAGGGAAATTTCAAAAGTGAGTTTTGTAAGTACGCTTTTTTAGAATGATAACATTTTTTCTATTAAATGCATTTGGTATATTTTGGAAGCTGAACATCTAGAAAATACCGATAAATCGTAAAATTGACATTAATAGGTGCAGAAAACCGAAATATTTGTCCATCAAAATTGTCGATTTCGTGAAATTCGGAAATCTGCTTTGGGGAAAAAGCTTTGTTTGCAGTGAAAAACATTTTTAACGTTTTGAAAATGTGCATATCCTTAAAGATGAAGAGTTGTAGAACACATGGAAATAAAAATTTGTCGACTGGTGGGCAGAAAAGTTTAATTTTGCATGCATGAAAATAGTGGAAATTTGCGAAACGGAAAGGAGCTGGCCCACCCGGAATGACATGTTTCTATTATCCGCTTCTTTTGAGTTCGGCGGTTTTAATTGAATAATTTAAAAAGTTTAAAGTTTTGAAAGTTGAGGATAGTATCAGTGCACGCCTCTCGTCCGACCGCGTCCATCGGTACCAGTCGCGATATCCTGCTATGCTCGGTTCGCGAGATTAGCCCGTCCCCATGTTTGCTGACTAACTAACAAACTAGCATTTGTTTACCTTCAGCTGTTATTATATAGATACAATATATATATATGTGTGTGTGTGTGTGTGTGTGTGTGTGTGTGTGTGTGTGTGTGTGTGTGTTTGTTTGTGTTTGTTTGTTTGTAAGTAATAATAACGCCACAGTAGTTTTAATTCTATTCCATGGATTCTCTACTTTTAATATTGTCTTTCCCCTTACATAACTTCTAACGTTTTTCTGTTTGGCGCCTAGCTGTTTATGGGTATGTTGCACTACAGATTCGTCGACGACGACAAACGAAACTATATTTCTGTCGGGCCGAGGTAAGTGTCGAACTATGAAGACTCGGAGTTTGGATATGAATTGAACGGTAGCCATTATCCAATCTCTACGTTCAATGTAAATATGTAAATAGTTTCCGGCCTTTTATATTTCTCATAAATTGTTTGTCAAGTAAATAACAATAATTTGTAGAGTTAATAAACTTATTTTTCCCCTCAATTGGATAATTTGATTGCAGTTGATGTTGCTCAAGCGCGACTACATTTATTTAACCCAAGAGGCCACTGCAAGCCGTAAATGTCCGTCCTCCTGCTTCCGTGTATCGTTATAAAGGTCTTGCCTTCTTGTATGTACATTTTTGCCTGTAAAGTATGTATGTAATTTTTGGACCACTACTTTAACATCTGCTTTAAATCTCCCTGTAATGAAATTTATGCATCACGGTTGTCGTAACCTGTAACTTGGATCTAAGGACTGGAGAGGATAAACAGGGCCCCGGAGCAGTCTCCAAACTGAGCAAATATGTTTTCAAAATGAATGGATGTTAATAAGCTTTTAAAAATGCTTGAACATGCGATTTTTCTAGAAAAAAATATCAATAACTGCTAAAAACGCTATTTTTAACAATTTCTCTCATAAATACGATAGAAAATCTGTAGTCAGCTGACTGGAATTGAACTAATACTCATTAAATCATCCTCGAACACAAACATACTTTTATCTAGGATCATTAATTATTCTCAGAAAGCAAATCAAATAAAAGTGACCATTGATTTAGCGGCTAGCTGAGATATAGCGACCTACTGAGAAATCGACCTGGATGTAACGAACACGAAGGTAGAAATCTCGTTAGAGTGATTGTACGTAATACTGATTAGCAAACGCTTAACCACTGTCCCCAATCCACAAGCAAAAAATGTCCGTCTCTTACTTCAGTTTGGACAACAGCAATTTTGTTTAAAGCTCCCTCCACCATCTTTTTCATTCACCCTCTAGAGCAGAGCTCCGCAACCTTTTTTCTTCCACGGCACAACAACGTTTTTTCGATAATTCCGCGGCACACCACAAGAAAAAGCTTGCAAATACATAAATTACAATAAATACGTATATGTTTTTAATTAGATAAAAAACACAATAAAACAGTTCTATGTATCAAGATAATTATAATTCTTTAAGTTTTATATAAATCATTTTGAATTGTACACCAACACAAGAACAAAAATATAAGGTTATAGTTTACAAGTAAAAAATTTTTCTCTTTAAATTTTTATATTAAAATTTGCCTTTTGGTCTTTACTTAAGCCTAAATTATCAAAGTTAATTTAAACATAACTAATTTATTAATGAGATATTTGAGCTTGTTTTGAGGAACATACGTACGTTTTATATTTGGCTCTATATTAGAAAGACCTACTCGAAGTTCATGGTCAAGACCCTTTAAACATGATCGTTTGTAGTTTTTTATTAGAACCAGTGTCGAAAAACTTTGTTCGCATTAGTATGTCGTAGAAAAGGGGAGAAAATTGCAATGGCCTTGTCAGAAATTTGTGAATAATCTTTCTTAACTGAAATCCAGAAATATGACGCTCGAGCATACATACAATGTATGGTAACAACATGCTTTTGTTTTGTGTATAATTTCGACCCAGGAAAATTACATATTAGCAAAAAGTTAGAGGAATATTTTACTTAGAAAAATTTCTAACTAATAGTGGTAGTTAATGTTTTTATTATTATAATCGATAAAATCACCGCGGCACACTCAAGATCACCTCGCGGCACACTAGTGTGCCACGGCACGGCGGTTGCGGAGCACTGCGCTAGAGGCGGGCGGACCCGCTGGCGATAAAACATCCTGCTGACTCAATCTCGATGAAAAAAAAAGGAACGGAAATCCCAGATTTTTCTCGAAGTGACAGGCGATCCATAGTTCTTCTCCTGTCATATGTGTACCAAAAAAAGCTGCTAGCACTTCATAGGCTATCTCGAGGAAAATCATTTACAGGACACAGCAGTTTCTGCTAAAGTGTTATTTCAATAGAGAGCAGACAATAATGAATGCCATTTTCCTAGTAACTAGCGATGCCTTTTTAACCGATGCACAATACCTAGAATTTGTTCACTGAGACAGAACAGAGTATAGAATATGTTGATAAGAGAGAAGAATACCAAATTGATAAACATTGCCCAGGCATTAAACATGCATTCGTTATGATTAAATATTTTTTAACTAAAGTATTGGCTATGCTTTATTTGATACAGTTTTATTTTAAGAATAGCTTCTTAAACGAAGAGGTAATTGTTGAAACCGGCATTTTCGTCCATTATCATCCCAGAAAAAAAAAGAGTTCGATATAACAACCATTTGATATAACGTCTCTGACTAGAGGCCCTTTTGTAGGTCGATGTACATGTGTATAAAACATATACCTAATATAGCATGATAACAAATCTGTGGGATATGCATTCCGTTGTGTAAATAAATTTATGAAATCGATGAATAAAGGCTTAAAGTTGATAAAAAAATATTTCTGGCGTATTAAAAACATAGTGCAAATTACAAATTTAGTTATTTATTATTTATAACAAGAAGTCTAGGGCAAGAAACTTTCATAATATCCAGTAGTTTCATCGTATAATTTGTCGAGCATAATGCAGAAGAAGCAAATTATCGATACAGAGAAGATACGACATCCGTTAAATTTCTCTGCCACCTATTTTTGCTACACGCAATTTTCTGTCAGACATGATAGGTTATGCGTGACTAAAGTATTAAAACTGTAAGAACACTGCTCCTGACGAAAGAAAGAAAATTTTAATTTGTCCTCTTTATGTACAAATGATGATGACGCTGCTCTGAAGACAAGGCGGTGAATAGAAAATGTTCAGTTTCCAATATATTTGACAACAAACATGGTAGAGTTAATTGTTTTTTTAAGTAAATTGTCCATTTAGACAGAATAAAAAACTTTAATATAACAGGAAACTTTCTTCTAGATATAAAATTCATTAACATAAGCAATAAACATTGATAGCAGAACGAATTGAGTCGAAGGTCTTTAACAGTTATCGGTGAAGAAAATTGGGGTAAAGAAACTCCATGAGGTATGTTTTACATGCTGATATATATTCTAGTTGTTCATCTAACTGAAATTATGTATTAACTAGCTGAAAACCCTAACTTCGCTACGGAGTACATTCAAATTAAATACAACGGTCAATGTATGCAATTAATACCAAATATATATATATATATATATATATATATATATATATATATATATATATATATATATATATATATATATATATATATATATATTATAATACGAGTAAATACGACGATGAATGTATACAATTGATGTAAAAAAAACAAAAAAATATATTTATAAAAAAATCGTAAGGGATATTTTTATAGACAAAATAATGTAGAAGAAAATATTCAAATCAAATCTAATAGGACATACTAAAGAATACAGTACAGTTAATATAGTACAGTTTTAGGAACATATCTTTTAATGTATTTTAATATTTTTTGGGGTAATGTCCAATCGTCTGCCGCATTAGCAAGAGAAATTTTTTTTGTCTATTTCATTGTTATGGACGCGACGATAAATTTATTTAAAGTACCAGAAAAAGAAATCACGTGATCAGCATTTAATAAATTAAATTCTAAAATTTAATCTTTAAAAATTTACAAAAAATCAGAAAACGGAGGTAAAGATTCGAAAAAGATTTCATTTTAAAGGAATTTTTATGATCTTTTTCGTGATATAAATTTCATATCCTTCAAATTATTATTTTAAATGCAAACTTAAAAAAAGTTGCTAAAACAGCTTAAAAATTTAATTTTAAAAAATCTAAGAATTTTTCAAAATTCTTTCCTAGTGCACCCCTACGCTATAAGAAGAATTGCCATGCAAAATTTCAACCTTTTAGGTTCAGCGGTTTGGTCTGTGCGTTGTATGTCAGTCAGTCAGTCAGTCAGTGAGTCAGTCACTTACGGAACTGTTTTATATATAGATAGGGTATATCAGAAAATTCATATTTATAATAACGCAATCACAAGATAATAAGGAAAAATGAGAGTCCATATCTATTGGCATAAAATTCAGGAGTTCCAGATACTGCAATTAAAATTATGGTTTATCAGAAAATTCATATTTACCTTATCACAATTTTTTTACAGTAATAAAAATTCATTTATCAACAATAATAATTTTTATGAATTCTAGTAACAAATCTTATGATTATATTTTTGTCACAGTCTTAAAACATAAATGTTTCCCACGTGCACGTGAGGGCGAAAAACATTCGTGTCATATGTATTCATATGGGAGACGGGATTTACTTCGTTAATTCGTCTTGTCCTCTTCAACGCGACCAAAAAGATTTAGTTACGACTACGTATCTCATTATTTTAGTGGTCACATCTATGCTTTCTTTGCTCAAAATCTGAAATATTGCTTTCCAAAATTTGCTGTCAATTTTTAAGCAGTTTTTATCAACTCCTAGTAGATAAAACGTGTTTATTTGACTTGTCCTTCAAAATGAAGAGCGATTGCCCCAATCATTGATTAAAAATCATATTCCACGATTGGAAAATGAACCCGGGGTTACTAACCTTCACATAAAAATTCTACGAACTGACACATCACAGTGAACTCGAATTCCGAATTCCACACACCATGCACACCACGTTGTTTGGGGAACATCTTCGCAAAATGAGGATCAAAGGTTATCCTGTTGACCCAGAATGGGCTTTTACATACATTTTACATTTTTATTTTCAACAGGTGCTCAGTTCTTTTCCCCCCTGATCATCCATAAAATGCTGACTAATATTAACGATACATTATCGTTTTTTCCATTGTAACTGTGATACCTAGTACCAACTATCCAGCCCGGGTCTACTAACATCGAAGCCATGTTCTGTTAACTGATCCATCGCAGCGATGAGAGGAACCGTCATTCTTCGAATTCCATTATTTGGATTTTGGATACTCCGCATTACTTGTTGTTGTTTCCAATCCCCTCGGTGTAGTACACCAAGTCCAAGAGACCCGCAAAAGAGAAACACAGACAATATCCTGCTCAACCAACAGCTCTTTCATTCAAAGAGACGCATTTCTTTCTGGGCCCAACGACTGGTTTAGAATTTGATCTTATTTTAAGGAGGCACAGGACCTTGAAGCTCGACGGAATGACTATAAATAAGTTCTAATTCTAATTCCAAAAACTCAAATAATATTAGAAAAAGAAATTTTCTTTCTTTATGCATATAAAGTACATATCTTTAAAATGTCATATATAAAAAAGGAAATTATAAATCTATAAATAATTTTCAAATTAGCAGTTTAGAATTTTATGTGATTAACTGGTGGTTAAAAATCATATAGTGGTGTGCGCATCATAAAATTCAGATATATCTTTGCACAAAATAATTAATGGTCAGAATACACTGGCAATATATTTTCCTGAATTGTAAAATCAAATAAATTGTAATAAATATTATTTGAATTAAAAATTAAGCATAAAATTGGAAAACTTTAAAAATTATCACAATTATTCGCATAATTTTCCAACATAAAAAAATGTATTCCATAATTGCACATTTTTCTGGTTTTAAAATGTAGAGTGCCATAAAACATAGATGTGAGTGTGGTTTTATCAGTTCCCTATTGATAGTTTAAAAGTAATGCTGCACGCAAACTCAAAATTAACAGTTAATCATATAAAATTCTAAACTGCTAATTTGAAAATTATTTATAGATTTATAATTTCCATTTTTATATATGACATATTTAAAGATATGTACTTTATATGCATAAAAAAGAAAATTTCTTATTCTAATATTATCTGAGTTTTTGTGGTTAGAATTAGACAATATTTAAAGTCATTTCGACGAACTTCAAGGTCCTGTGCCCCCCTTAGTGGCGATAAATTTTAGCCCTCAAATTTCAAACATATGCTTCCGTTTTCGTTCATCCCACTGATGCCACAGATTGCAAGGACCAGAGATCAAAGTCGGCTCTCTCGAACAACTTTATGACAATTTGACGATTTTCAACGACTTTCTTCTAAAATTATCCCTTTCTTTTTTAGACTAACATCACATGACATTGGCCCGCACATATTTGTATTCCTTTTTGGCGATGCTAATTATTTTTTCCCCTGCGAGGAATTTTTGTCGTAGGTTTCCCTAACAATCCTTTGTCACACTTTCAAACGGTCATGTGCCAGTGCAATGACCGGCTGCTCGAACCAGGAATCCTACTCGTCTCTAATAAATCCTAATCGGTATTCTACTAACTTAACTACCCTGGCGCTATCAGACGGTATTAATTTCAATTATATTCCTTATGAAGTGAGGCATATTTTACATTAAAATATTCATTATAAGATGTGCTTAGCAGCTTAACTGTAGTTTATAATATTTTTAATCAACTTAATCAATGGTTATCTTATAGTACATTAGCGATTATTTATTAGTATCCTTATCCAGGTTTAAGTAATGACTAAGAACCAAAAAAGGTAGTATGAGGTTATAAACATGATAAACTCACATAAGGTTGACTATTCAAAAATGATATAAGAGTTCATTCTGTTAACTTCCCAGATATTTTTACCTATAAAATAGCATTGTACAGACAAAACACAGCAATTGATAATACCTTTAAAAAACGCTTTTACTATTGAAAAAAAAATTGGGGAATTTCTGAATTGATATTACTAATCCCTTTGTAATGTATTTATTCAACAAATTGCAACATTATTCACTTCTTTCAAAGCAAGGCATTCTAATTAAATAAAGGAATTAAAATTTTATCTGTAAAAGACAGATTTTGGAATAATTTTGAAAGAAAACGCTGATATGGGCGTTCCATATTTATTGCTAATTCGGTGATTTCTGGAAGCAAAGCTCTTTGCTATGAAACACAATATAAGAATTAAAAGTTTTGAAGATTGTAGCCTAGTGCAAGCACCCTAGCGATAGAGCTGTTAAATTACAGAATGTGAGGTTATTTCAATCCTTATTTATAAGTTTTCTATTGATTATGCTTATTAAATACAAAAATATTGTGAGATATATTATTGGAAAACAATATAAGTTATAAACTGATATTTAACTGTTAAAATGAGTAAAACTAAAATACTATAAAGAGTTAAAAGGGATTTCTTTCGGCAGTTTTGTAATCTTTCGTCGGTTGGTTTTTTACCATCATCTTTTGCTACACCGAGGGCATAAAAAAACTTTCGGCTGTTTTGTTAAGAATATTTACGAAAACATTTGCCCGTAATTTGTCCAATTTGATGTTTTCAGTTTTAGAAATAGTCATATCATGACGTATTAGTAGTCGTGCATTGAAAGAATCATTTAAATATTTTCGAGTAAATAAAACCCTGCCATTTTCTAAATAATTGAATCACTGTTGAGAAAAGGAATATTGTATTCCAAAAAATTAAGATTAATCGATAGTCATAAAATGCATTGCAGGGAGAAAATAAATAGAATGTAATGCTCTTGCATCCCAAATAAATACACCACGACACTTCTTTATACATAATTTTCTTCATTGCAAGGAGAAAGAAAATTTGCTGCAGTCCGGGGCTAATTTTCTTAAGAGTTCGTTTAAAAGTATGTCATAATATATTCAGTTTGATGTTTCCATATTTTGTAAAAGCCATATCGTGACGGTTAGAATACAAACTCTCTGAAAGAACCTTTTATATGTTTTCAAATAAATAAAACCCCTCTATATCATCGAAATACTTATTGTCATTTATTACTTCGTTTTATTAGTGCTTATGTCGAAATGATAAATGCATGACATATTAAGTGAGCCCCAGAGTTATAAAGAATGATGCGTGAGACAGGAATGGACGCCATTCAGTTGATACTTTCAAGTACACTAAAGTAAAAGTTAACTGTTTATAAAATTACACTGCCTACTCTTATATAAAAAATGACTTTTTTGGAATAAATATTCAAAATTTTTCTCTTCTCGCTTAGATCGCAAAGACATTTTTTTAGAACATTTTGTATCCCTATTATATGTTCTAACGACATATTCTGTTGTTGAAATTCATTCTAAAAGCATCTCAGCCAGGTGCAATAAGTGCAAGATCACAACACGTACAAGTTGATATGGAACGATATTTACACTGTGCCATTATGTATTTGATGCGAGCAATTAACATTCACAGTGAAATTCATAGCAAAATGCTGTTCATTTAGGACAGTGTTTGCCAACCTTTTTCGAGTCGTGACCCCATTTCCTATGATTTTCTTTTGAAATTTCCCGCCCTGATCGCCATAGTATCTTAATGTAATTGAATGCCGGGTTCGTAATTTTTCGACTTATTATTTTACTTACTAATAATTCGAGCAATTTCGTAAAATTTGTTTCTAATTAATGAACAACTGATCAGGATTCTTCCTCCACCAATTTTGAATTCATCAGAGTTGTCTTTCTATTTTTTAAGCACTTTTTCCCCCATGAGATTTAATATTTACATTCGGCCATGTTGCCAAAAGAAAAAAAATATTAATTGAGAACGAGTATGAGAGCGAGTCATTTAATAATTGAAATCCAGAAATAATTTCAAAGTACCAGAAATAATTTTAGTTTTAGGAAATGAGAAGTTAAAACCTTTACAATTTTTTCTAACTGAATGAACTTCTTTTCTGTTTAAAAAGCAAAATTTGAAAACGGAAATTTGAAAGAATTATTTCAAAAGCCAAAAACCAAAATTTGAAAAAGAGAATTTTAAGTAATTAGTTCGTTTTTTAAAAATTCTAATATATTTTTAAAAGTGATTAAACAGTTTTCAATCTTTAAGAAATAAAGCCATTTCATTTTAAATCGAAAATGCAACACATTGGGTGCCACTCAGCTAGTCTTTACTATTAACAGCTGAAGGTAAACAAACGTATGTTAGTGAGCAGACACGGGGACGGGCTAATCTCGCGAACCGAGAATAGCAGGATATCGCGACTGGTACCGATATACGAAGACGGACGAGACGAGTGCACTGATGCCATCCTCAACTTTCAAAACTTTAAACTTTTTTAATTATTAAATTAAAACCGCCGAACTCAAAAGAGGCGGACAGCTGAAACAGCTGACATTCCGGGTTGGCCAGCTCCTTTCCGTTTCGCAAATTTCCACTATTTTCTTGCAAAATAAAGCTTTTTCGCCCACCAATCGACAAATTTTTTACTTCCATGTGCTTTACAACTCTTCATCTTTAAGGATTTACACATTTTTATAAAGTTAAAAATGTTCTTCATTGCAAACGAAGATTTTTCCCCAAAGCAGTTTTCCGAATTTCACGAAATCGGAAATTTTGATGGACAAATATTTCGGTTTTCTTCACCTATTAATGTCAATTTTTCGGCATTTGCTAGAGGTCCAGCTTCCAAAATATACCAAATACATTTAATAAAAAAATGTTCTCATTCTAAAAAAGCGTACTTACAAAACTCACTTTTGAAATTACAAAACCCAATTTTTCCCGCGCTGATCGACATAGTATTTTAATGTAACTGAATGGGGAGTTCGAAATTTTTCGAACGTTACTTATTAATTTTCGAATTTTACTTATTTACATTCAGCCATGTTGCCAAAATGAAAAATTATTAGTTGAGAACGAGTCATTTAATAATTGAAATCCAGAAATAATTTTAAAGTACCAGAAATAATTTTAGTTTTAGGAAATGACAAGTTAAAACCTTTAGAATTTTTTCTAATTGAATGAACTTCTTTTTTGTTTGAAAAGCAAAATTTGAAAACGAAAATTTAAAAGAATTATTTCAAAAACCAAAATTTGAAAAAGAGAATTTTAAATAATTATCTCGTTTTTAAAAAATTCTAATATATATTTTAAAGTGATTAAACAGTTTTTAATCTGTAAGAAATAAAACCATTTCATTTTAAATCGAAAAAACAACACATCGGGTTGCCACTCAGCTAGTCTATTTAATAACAGCTGAAGGTAAACAAATGTATGTTTGTGAGCAGACACGGGGACGGGCTAATGATAGGGGGTGAAGATGCTCTGGCCATCTCCCTTTTCCTAATAAGACACTCAACTGGTAAAGTTTGAGAATATCTACTATATTTTGTAGTGTCCAACACCGAACAAAAATTCAAAGCGCGGCCAGGCCAGAGGCTGATCATAAGTTTTTTCACCAGACTCTAGTCTAAGCCTACGATCGGTCCGGCTCGAAGTATAAAAGTAAAATCTAGACAGACTTTCACAAAACTTTGATAAATTAAAGATGTATGTATTTGAAAGAAAATGTATATATATATATATATATATATATATATATAAACTTAAAAGGCTTTTTTGTTCCAACGGGAATACAAATCTCTCTAGAGTCACTTAAACGAGCATTTGCACTATATGAACACTAAATAAACATTACAGTATAAAATACTGATGAAAAATAAAATTTAAAAATAAAACCCATCATTTTTCTATTTCTCAGTTTTATGTTACAGAAAAATATTTAAAATATTTTTGGGGTAAGATATTTGGATGATATAGAAATGGGACATTTTCACTCTACATTATCTGTCTTTATGTGTGTTTTCGGACTGGTTTGCAGGGTATAGTTATGTACATATACTTATTTAACAGTTTTCAATTTAACCAATTTTGTTTCTATATAACTAATTACTTGCATTTTTTACATAACACACTGCTTCTTAAAATTCACAATAAAAATTAATAATGGCAACTCGATTCAAACTAAATGATGCGTTCAGGCATCGGGGCATGGTGTATAATGTATGATTGTCTCTATGAACAGTTCAAATTCATTTATGAAATTGTTCAATACATTTAAAATCTTCATTGATCCGTTCTTAATTTTTCTTATAATTTAAGATGAACTTGAAAGAAAGTTTTAGAAATTATTAGTAATACTATTTATGTGAGAATTTTTAAAAAATATTTTTTAACTCATAAGCAATATTTCCATTTAGACTTAGTCGGTCATAAAGTCTTAACTTCTCTTTAATTTCGAATGTTTTGACTAAACGTAAACCTGTTCTGATTTTTTACAATTAACTTAATATTGAACTCTAATTTTAATACTAATAAAATTATATAATTTCTTCCATTTTTGACCGAATGCAACTATTTTTTTTTCAATCGTTTTCCTAACTAAAACTTATTTTATCGACAAAACTAGAAAAATTTAAGGTAAAACTGAAAACTTTTACTACAATTTAGTTTAATTTCTATTTATTATGATTACATTTTGGAATTTGGGTGCACGTTGCGCCCGATTAAACATGTAATTGATTTCGGTGGTGTTAACGGGATTCAAATTCAATGAATTATGATAGTTATGGTAATAACAACATAAAAATAATTACATCTGTTCCTTTGCAATATTAGTGCATCTGATTTGCACTAATATTGCAAGTATAACATTTGTGATTGAAAGTCAATCACAAATATTTTATTTGGTCATATGTTTTTGTATTTTGTCCATTTTTCAATCTTTTTCGGTTAACTCAAGTACAGTTTAACTAATTATTCATACTATTGAACAATGCTTTGTCTACAAATATTATTTATAACATTACTCTTCCGTTTAAACGCAGAATAGTGAAACCGGAAGTACTTTAATCTGTCATAAGCAATACTAGTTTTAATATTTGATAGTTGATTTCTTTCCTAAATAACTTGTTACATTCTGCTTACATTTATGATTTAATAGGTGTAATTGAAATGGATTCAAATGTGCCAACTGGTCCGAAATACGGGGAGTTTTTCCAACAAACATGTTGAATGCATGTATACTCCAGGTATTTTGACAAATGGAATAGCAGTGCTGAATAGCAGCAGTTTTTCAACGAAATATTTCTTCTCTTCCTCACTTTTATTAACGAGAAATTAGTTTTAAAAGAAATAATCTCAGAAAACGTTAATACAAGTCCAGTTAAAATCAGAAAATTGTAGAAAACTTTTAAGAAAGTTGGTTTTACTACCTTTTCAAACTGTGAAACTGGAGATTCCGATTATGTCTTTAGTCTTAACATAGTTTTTTAACAATGATATGATCCATAAAAAAAAAATTCGATGCTGTATTTTTTTTTTCTCGTTTTATTTATTTTATATTCAATTTTCTCATTGTATAACTTTTGAATACTACTCAAACATCGATTCTATTGTTATTCAATTTCAAAAATCTATAATATTTCATATTTTAAGGACCGTCCGGCAGTCAAGGCCCTGGGGAGGGCCCTAACTGAATTCAATTCGTCACCCCCCCCCCCCAAAAAAAAAAAAAAATGTTAGAAACACGCTACGCCTATGTTCACGTATATGGTAACCCCATTGAAATCAACCAATGATTCTCGCGGATTATGTGCGAATATTCTCAGTGACAAGTGTCCCGCTTTGGCAAACAATATTTTAATTACATTTCATTATATTAAAGCCTTGTTCACATTGCTTTAGTAGCGTAGTGTCAGCGTTGAACTTGAGTCCACTTCAACGCTACGGATGACATCATTCCGTTAAGCTCTGTGATTAGTTAAAATTTTTAACGCTGATACTACGCTGCATTCCGAAAGCAGTGTAAACAAGGCCTTATTTATTAAAATTGGTGGATTAATTTAAATTTCTTTGCTGCCATCTGTCAGCCGCAAAATGAAGCTTTCATTTCCGGTGAAATTAATAATAATAATAATAAAAGCAGATATCAATGGAGAGCATAGGCGTAGCGTGCTTCTAATTTTTTTTTGGGGGGGAGGGGGGTACGAATTGAATTTTTTCTAAAATTGAATAACAACAGAATTGATCTTTGAGTAGTATTCAAAAGTTATACAATGAGAACAAGTTATACAATGATATAGCATCGAATTTTTGTTATGGATCATATGATTGTTAAAAACTATGTTAGCGCTAAAGATATAATCGGAATCTTCAGTTTCTTAGTTTGAAAAAGCGGAAAAAACCCTACTTTTAAAAGTTTTCTACAATTTTCCGATTTTAAATGAACTTCTATTAAAGTTTTAATTTATTTCAAGTTAAGTTTGGGGGGGATCCCCTCGATGCTACGCCTATGGGCCTTATTATACAGAGCCACTAGAGTGGCGAACGCGAGCCACAGAACAGACGCACGGGCTGGCCACAGCTGTGGCTCATCCAAGCCACAGCAGTGGCCCGGCCTAGCTTCAGTGTGCTTTGTCATGATTTCATTCCTTTCTTAGTATTCAAGATGTCTTCAAGTGAAGAAGATAATTTGTGCTTGCTTCTCTTACAGAAAAAAAGGAAACGCAGACAGAAAAGGACTTTAGGAGTACATCACTTATTATTAGGAAGGCCCTCAAAAGGTGTTTTTCATACACTGTAGGATGATTTAAGAGCAGACGACAAGTTGTTTTTAGGTACTTCCGGAGATCAAACTTGGGTACTTCCAGAGGTTTTCTGGGGGGGGTCAAACGTTCTACATTCCTCTCGAACAAAGAGGGAATCGTTGTAAACCCACATTTTAAAAAAAAATTATTTATTGAGTCAAAATTTTGATTTTTTTTTGTAATGGTTAACCATATAATTTGTAAACAAAATCACATCATAAAACTTCTCATAAAGATTTTTAAAAAATTCTAAAATTTAAATTTTTTTTAAAGTGGGGTAATTTAAAATCGTTATAACTCGGAAAATTATTTGTCGAATTTCAAAATTTCTTCATTTAGTTAAATAGAAATATAACAGTTTTAATTGTGATTCAGTGTTTTTTAAAAATATTAATTTAAAAAAAATTTAAAATATTTAGAGTAAAAATTTTAGAAAAAAAGATGTAACTTAATTTTTAAAAAAATCATATTTTCAAAAAATCATTTTCAAAAGTAAATTTTTTTTTAATTTGCTAAATCAAAATTAAAGTAAAATAATTGTAAAAGACCTATTCCAATTTTGAACCATTTATCTTTAACGGTTCTTGACTTATAACAATTTAAAGACGAGAAAAGGTGAAAAAAAAAACATGATACAGAAAAACGCATTTACAGATTTAAACATAGATTAGCTACTATTAGAATGTTGCAAAAATAAAATGAATATCTCCTGTTCTAATTAAGATAGAAACCTGATTTGAACGTCACCTTAAGCGGAAAAGAACACAAAATATTTTAATGCCACAAAACTTTTTTCGAAAATTTGAAAAATTTTGTGTCCTGGACCCCCTTAAAACTGCAGTCAGGGTCGGCCATCTGGTGGGGGGTGCGGCGGATGCTATGCACTGGGAACCGATTGAGGAGGCCCAACATGATCAAGAACTAAAATGATGTACTGTTGCACATGAACTGATTTCGAATGAAAGGGATATAAATAACGCATAAGACATATTGCAATACATACTAAATAATAATTCTAATGAAGGCTTTGTAAATGTATTAAGTGTGTTAAAACTTTTCTTTACGTTGCCAGTTAATATAGCAAGTGCAGAGCGCTCTTTCAGCATATTAAAATTAATAAAGAATTATCTTTGGTCAAGCATTTGTGCTGAACGCTTAAATGCACTTGCTATATTAGGCATTGAAAAAGAAATTGCAAAAAAATTGTAATTTTTTTAAGTAATTAATGTATTAGCAAAAACAAAATCACGCATTAAATAAATATGCATTAGCAATATATGTTCAGGTTTCTGCTTTTTTTTTTACTTTACAAAAAATTTAGGGCCCCAAATGGTTTCTTGCACCCAGGCCCCTTTATAGAGAAGGCCGGTACTGACTGCAGTAAAATTGTTTAATTATCCACTGATATCCATCATAATCCACTGAGCAATATTATTATTTTTCGCCATTTTGAAACCAGAATTTTAGTCTACAACCAGCTCAAACAACGTCAAAGGGTTAACCGAGTCAATAGTCTTGCCAAGGCTAGGAAAGGGTACTGTGGCTCTGTGCAGTGGTTCTGTATAATAAGCTCCATAGCACACAATGGTCCGCTACCACAGCCACAGTCGCGCAGGCGAGCCACAAGAAGCGAGGGTAGGCGACTGGAGTGGCCTGCCCAGGCGACAGTCGGGACCTGTAGCCACAGCTGTGGCTCAGTATCATAAGCTCCGTACGATTGCATGTATCGCTTCGAGTGGCTTGTCTGAGCGTGGAAAATTATGGCGAACGCACGCCACAGCTGTGGCTCTGTATAATAAGGCCCTATGATGGAGAGAACAACGCGAACTCGGAGTAATGTATCTCTGATCCAGGGCAGCACAACATACGGCCCGCGATCCACATGTGGTCCGCCGGCGTTCCCTCTGTGGCCCGCGAAGCCTTTTGTGAAGACGCACATTATAAATCTAAAAAATACAGAATATTATTTGTGGATCATGGTGTTATATAGTAGGAATATAATAGCAATGAATATTAATATTCATTTAATTTTTAAAATAATCGGTAATTAATTTTTGTTGGGTAAAATGTTTTTTCGCTTTTCCATTTACACCATTTTCTTGCAGCATTCCATAAAGTAATATGGCCCTCATCCAATTTCGAGCTGTGCAGGCCTGCTCTAAGCCAAAGAAATAAAAAAAAATTTCAGGTAGTCTCTTTGAACGAAACTACCGCGGGTTATTAAAGTAGGATTACTTATCGTTGCTTACCTTTTCTTTTTTTTTACAATAAAATTTCTACATACGAAGAAAAGGATGAGTGATAACCCTATGCAAAATAGGTCGATGGTAAGAAAAATAAATTACATATGTCTACTCTGCCACTCTTGATTTATAACTCGTGACGACAGTTTTAGCGTCATAAAGTTTGCTTTACCGCGGACCGTTATGGAGGAACGTAATCCTACGTTAAAATGTTCGGGGATTTTGAAAAATGGCCGAATGAAACAAAAATGGTGACATCAAAAGCATTTTATTTTATTTATTTTTCTCAGAGAAGTTATTTCTCAAAATAACAGGGAAAAATTAATTCAGATTTTTGAATTTTGAACATGTATGGCTCAAGATATTTCATTGAATTATATCAGTATAAATCACTTCGGTTAATACTAAAATTAATTTGAATTTATTTTAAACTTTAAATAGTGGTCGATCCAGCGGATGGCATGTGGTTTAGTTCAGGGGTGAACAGCTCAAAAGAATCCAGTGGCCATTTGAAAAATTATATAAATGTTGGCGTACCAACTTAGCGAAATTTGCAGCTTGCTGGGCGGAAGGAGAAATTACCATCATCAAATATCAGATATATTCAAGTTTAAATAATTAAAACTACGTAAAAAATACAGGGTCCTCAAACAAAGGGTTATTATAATACTGGAAAAATTGAATAATTGCTTTTTCAGGAAATTGCATTCTCGATAAAAATGTTCCCTTGGTGAAAAATTAATTTTGGCGATATCAAAATGTGTATATTTTGGAAAAAAAAGACGAAAATTGCAGAATGCAGCTTTGTAAAATCAAATATTTTTTAGATCAACAATTTCGAAGTAGGAATTGTGAAACGCACTTTTTTAATACACTAGCCGGGCTTCGCCCGGCTAGGCTCGTGCTTCGTCTAGCTATGCTCAAGCCATCCGTCCACCAGATGAAGTTTGAAAAATTTCACACATGATTAAAAATTTCAGTGATTCGCGCAAAATGCAGGTAGTCTCTTACACCGAAACTACCGCGGGTTAATAACGTAGGATTACTTATCGTTGCTTACCTCCTTTGTATGTATATGCGTATGTATGTGTTATGTATATATTTATCTATCTATATCTATATATCTCGAACCAAATCTATCTATCTATATATATATGTGTGTGTGTGTGTGTGCGTATGTATACACTCAAGAGCCAAAACATTATGACCACCCATACATTTTGCAATGAATTCGCCTGGATGACGTGGAAGGCACGTGATCAGGTGGAAGTGGTATTTAACTCATGCTGGAGAGTCTGAAGAGTCATTCTTTCACTTACTTCCTGTGTGTGATGGGAAAGGCTGCGGATCTAAGCGACTTTGATAGAGGGCAGATTGTAATGGCTCGACGGCTCGGAACAAGTATTTCCGAAACTGCACGACTCTTGGGTTGTTCGCGACCTACAGTTGTTAGTACTTATGCAAAGTGGATGAATGACGGTGAAACCAGCAGTAGACGACATGGTGTTGGACGTCCACACGCTATCAAATAAAAAGGTCGTCGGAGACTGTCTCGCATGGTGAAGCAAAACCGGAGCCAGACAGTGGCTCAGCTGACAGCCCAATACAATGCAGGGCTAAGTAGAATAGTATCGCAGCACACTGTTCAGCGGACACTGTTGGATATGGGGCTATGCAGCAAACGTCCCACTCGTGTGCCTTTGCTGACCAAGCGTCATCGCCAACTGCGCCTGCGCTGGGCCCGGGGACATCGCGACTGGTCCATGGATCAGTGGGAGAGAGTTGCCTGGTCAGATGAATCACGGTTTGTCATTCATCATGCCGATGGCCGTGTCAGGATACGCCGTCTTCCAGGCGAACTGTTGCTCCCTCAATGTACAGTAGGTTATACACAGGCCGGTGGTGGCGGTATTATGCTTTGGGGGACGTTCTCTTGGGCGTCTCTGGGACCCGTGGTTGTGGTAGAGCAGACCATGAATGCTACAGGGTATCTGAACATCATTGCGGACCAGTTGCACCCTTACATGGCCTCTGTTTTTCCAGCTGGAAATGGAATGTTCCAACAGGACAACGCCCCGTGTCACAAGGCTAAAATTGTGTTGGAGTGGTTCCAGGAACATGATGCTGAATTCCAGTTAATGTCCTGGCCGCCTAACTCACCGGATCTCAATCCGATAGAACACATTTGGCATGTCATGGGACGGCAGAGTTCTAAGACCACCAATTCGCAATATCTCTGATTTGCGTGACCGTTGCGTAAACATCTGGTACAATCTGTCTCCTGCCATCTACCAAGGACTTGTGGTATCCATGCCAAGGCGGGTTGAAGCTGTGTTGCGCGCCAAAGGTGGGCCAACTCGTTATTGACAGGTGGTCATAATGTTTTGGCTCTTGAGTGTATATGCTGGGTGGTTTTTGGGTAAATTTACTTTTAAAAGATTTAAGATATTTATGATTAAAATTTATCAGGTTCGATTGCTAATTACCCAGGTTCGATTAACCCAGAGTGTAAATTCTGTAGGAAAAGAGACACAACTAAATGTTTTAAATGATGAGGACCAATATTTACAAATTAACAAAAAAAACCTTTATTACAACAAATAAACAATTAAATTATACAGTATTAAAAATGATTAAAATTCACATAACCACATGTATAATTAATAATGTTTTAAAATGATTAATATTCTTTAAATAATGTGGTTCCTCACCTTAGTAGATATCATTTATGTGATATTAAATTTTAATTTAATCTTAGAATTTAAGTACTGTCCTTCAACAGAAAAGTAAATACTGACTTAACCCAAAATCGGCTTGCCTGAAAATTGCTGACCTCCCGCTCGCACGCCATAGTCGCAGGGTGGACTTGAAAGTCTCGCCACAGAGCTAGTTAATCAGGCTTGCAGGCCCACGCCCGCAGGCCGACGCTCTCTGCATCTTTTATCTGCAAAATCTAATCTCCTATATATCTAAAATATCCAAGTCCCCCCTCTTAATATTAATCTCAACTTTTCCATATATGTTTCTACCTTCCAATCATAATATTTTCTTCTCCATCTAAACTCCACCTACGCGCTACGTCTTAAAACTTTTTCTTAGAGGCCATAACATTTTCTTTATTAAATTCACAAAATCTCATTGGACCTATACTTTTCTCACATGTTTTCCCCTTTCCTTTCCTTTATTTTTATTATATTTTATTTTTCTTACCACCTGGTCAGTCTAAACACTTTCCTTTTACTCTTGCGCAAATTCCTTTCATTTCTTATATTCCATATTCTAAGGGGCTTATTTCGACTGACCCTCGCCTTTACGCAACTTTTTTCACCGAGGCGCCTCTTTATGGGAGCGGTCTTTAACTCATCGGTTACATAGTCAAAGGACACCGCGCTATTTTCCAACTTTTCCCCTCTTCACCATAAATATTTTTATTCTTAAACACGCTATAAAATATCCCTTTCTTGGGTTGACCACTACAACCGGCTCTCTCTCTAACCTACCTCTCCGTATCAAAATTTTATGGCTGACTCCTTTTAACTTATTTCTTAACCTTTTCAAAACGTTTCACAATGCATAAAGGAATCCTAAAATGACTTGCAGCTGCTAAATTCGCCGAGAAATCCTTGCTGGACTTGAAGAGCCAGCATATATATATATATATATATATATATACTGGGTTTGGCGCGTTGCCAAATTATAACTCGCAAGGACGGATGGACGGACGGTTTTAGCGTCTGAAATTTTCCTTTCCGCAGGACCGTTATGGAAGAACGTAATCCTACGTTAAAAAAGTTTTCCTAACAAAATGAACTTTATTGGAATTGGGTAAGACTGCTATAACGCGTGAAACCTTTTCGGGATGAGCAAAGAAAATTTTGCTTCATACTATTTATCTTGTAACCATGACATTTATTACACTACAACGTTTCTTATGATGACTAAAGATGATTTACTTTGATGAGTTGTTTTTTTAAGCATTACAATTACGGGGATATAAAACTGATAAATGTTTACTGTTATTCTCAGCAATATCCTCTGAACTACAGTCAATGCCTAACGTTATTTTGGGCGCATCTTCAAGCGGTAACACCCCCCTCCTGCCATATGGTCGTCTTCATAAATACACTATCCGAAATTAGGAACCCCCCCCCCCCCCTAGTAGTATTATCGTGCCCAGTTAGTTTTGGTTAACGTAACAAATTTAATTAAACTTTGCCTTCAGTGACCCTCTCACTAATCAAAACGTCGGGATACTTCAGCTTCAATTCTGCAGCAATATCGTCCAAACCATCAGAAAAAAGGTGAAACAAGAGGAGGAAAGTGTCGTCAAGGCAAAAACACATTAGATTCGATTTCGGTGCCTAATTAAGAGGTAAAAATTTCATCTATCCGTTACTTGAAGTGTTATCGTTCAAGTTTGAAATAGGCACAATACATACTTAGAGGTAATAATGATATAATTAAACTGAATGTAAGCAATATGCCAAATAAAATGAAATTATGAATGATTTAGAACAGGGATGTCAAACTCGTGGCCCGCAACGAACATTTTTGCGGCCCGGCCAATATATTAGCACACAATAATATATAATAAAATAACCGACGCAGAATTATAATAAAATATGAAGAATTCGCTAAATGTTTTTTAATGATACTCTTTTTTGCTATTATTAAACAAAATGCATATATTTATGTTGAATATACTGTAATTATTTAAATAAACCTACGTATCTATTAATATTGATTTTTTGCGGCCCACCTATAGTTAAACCTTGTTTGTTTGGCCCAAGGTAGCCTTTGAGTTTGACACCCCTGATTTAGAATATAATAGGAAATTAAGAATTCAATGCAACTCATAGATCATTAGGTTAACATATTTACAGTTTCCATCGAAATGCATGCCACAATATTTGTATTAAATATGATAAAAATGTAGCTTAATATCACTGCACTCTTAAAATAAACAGCCTCTATATTTACAGAAACAAAGAAATGCTATCACGAAACAAACAAGCAAAAAAAGAAAAAACAGCTAAAAATTCAGTAATAAAATGGATAATCGAAAACACTATTAAAGAGATTTATGTTCCATCCCACTAGATACTCTTAATTCCCGTTACCTTACTTTACCTTACCTTGCTATCGGCAGAAGAGATCGTATTTTTATTAATTTTGAACATAAGTTCAGACTGCTGGAGTTTTGTTGAACGGACAGCCATCATCAAAACAGGAAGCGCAAGTTGCGGAATGTTATCAGACTTGAAAGATTTAAGTTCCGCTAAAAAGACTATTTTAAGATTGCTGTTGGCCATTACTTCCGGCTTCGCTGGAGCGACAGGAAAAGCATCCTTCACCTTCAATGACAAAAGTCACGAAGTCCAGATTCTTGCTTTCAAGTAAAAGTCTAACATAAATTAAATTATAAGCATGCCCTGTTTCAGTTGACTCGCATTAATCACAGGCCTGCAATCAAAAAAGTGTTTAGAAACCAATAGCTGGTACTGATAGATTTTTGGACGCTGATTTCAGGAAAAATAGTAAAAAAATTCCATGGCGTACCATTTTTTCAAAAAACTGAAAATTGAAAAAATTGAAAATTTTGATTTTCGTAGCCACCAATCGATTGTGTTAACGAAGGAAGGAGATGATCGTATAGTGTCATAAGTCGTCATTACTGGAGAAAACTGGAGATTTTTCTGTCTCTGGTGCGAAAAAAAAAAACGGAAAAAAGAAACAATCTAAAGAATCTGCCACCCTTAGGCTCTAGGCTAAAGTAAAATAATTTATTCGCTCCTGGTACCTCGTTCTCATGGTCCAGAAAGAGTGAAACAAATTTCGTTCCATAATTTTCTCAAGATAGTGGCTTGGTTTACTGTAGCAGTGTCCCTGGATTGATGGAGAATTTTAATATACAGTATGACGTGAACGAGTAGAGGCTCTTTATTGACTCCTCAAAAAAAAGCCTCAAAGCAGTGCTTCTGCCTAATGGCAGAAAGTATGCTTCAGGGCCATTAGGATAGCCTGTGTACCTGAAAGAATCTTACGAGAATTTATCTTTGATTCTCACCCATTTGAAATATAAAGAACATGGATAGATGATATGCGGTGATCTATAAGTGCTTTCCATGCTTCTTGGACAACAAGCAGGAAACACCAAGTACCCTTGCTTCTTGCGTGAATGGGACAGTCAGGATAAAAAGAATCATTGGATCAAAAAAGGAGTGGCCGCAAAGGAAAGCATTAACATCTGGAAACAAAAATGTAGTAAAGGAAAGTTTGGTTGATCCCAGGAAAGTCCTGTTGCCTCCACTTCACATCAAGATTGGCTTGATGAAACAATTTGTTAAAGCTCTATCAAAAGAAGGAGAGTGCTTTAAATACCTAGACAACAATTTTCCAGGACTGTCGGAAGCAAAAATAAAGGAAGGTGATTTCGTAGGTCCAGATATTCTGAAAATTTTTAAAGACGAAGTGTTTGAAAAGTTAAATGCTTTCGGGGGGAAAAGAGGCCTGGAGAGCTTTCAAGGAAGTCATCACAAAATTCCTCAGGAACGTTAAGGACCACAACTATAAATCTATCGTGGAAAACATGTTAATAAAATTCAAAGACTTGGGTTGTTCAATAGGGTGGAACGAAAAATACTTTTTTTTTAATTTCAATGTGCTCTAGTTTTTAAAAGTTGCCCTTTAACAAAATAAAGACGGAAATTAAATATTAGCGTAATTGGTGCATGTTTTCAGTTGGCGCAAGAAGGGCAAACTTTTGGTTTTTATTAAATTTTTGAAAAATTTCGCAATTATTTTGAAATTGAATACACTTGTAGTACAAAAAAGTAGCAAAATATGTAATTTAAACATTCCTTTTAGTCAGGAGACCTTCTAAACTGATTATATAATACGTTTTACTTCATAAAGAATAGTACACATAAAGGCACTTAAGGACGAGGCACTTAAAAGACACTCGGACATCACGGTGGAACGAAAAACTTTTTTTTCGGAATTTCAATACACTCTAGTTTTCAAAAGTTGTCTTTTAAAATTAAAATTAAGAATATAAAATTTTTTTGCTCTACTAAAATATTTTCAAGTGCTGCAAAGGGCTTCAGAATGGATATTTTTATGAAAAAGTGATTATATTTGTATTTTTTGTTAATTTCTTTTATAGTATATTAAAATAATGTATATTTTCTGTAAATAAAATATTCAAAATATGATATTTTGACAGAAAACTTGCATATTCTTAGAATTTCTAATTTTTAGATGCCATAACAGAACAACTGATTTTGTGGAATTTCGCGATTTTCATCATATTCATTTTACAGTAGCATATTCTTATAATACACATTGGAATGAAAGAAAAACAATTTTTAATTAACGGACCTTAGTTAAAATAAACAAATCACATTTATTTAGAAAAATATTAATGTAATGTCTGTAAAGGTAAAACGTTATTTTGAAAAAAATATTCATGTTTTTCAAAAGTCCATATTAATTACACATGGTTTCCATAACTTATTTCACTGACACATTGAATTGTTTTATTGTTTCAAATTTTGGCATTATCTATTGAGAATGTATTTTTGTTTTTATCAATGCATTTCTTGCAGAAGTACCACGAACGGACAAGGATGACCCGGTAACTAATTTAACAATCCTTTCTAGTACTTGTGTGTGACATGGAATGTTGTTGAAGTCAATAATTTGTTTCTCGGGATCAGATTCTTTTGCTTCCTTTATAAACTGTTTTAGTTTGTCATCAGAAACATGCTTCGTCATAGGAGGTTCTGTTACTTTAACATCATTCCATTCAATCATGTCAATATAATCCTTGGCATCAAAGTTTATACGTGGAACTAAATTCTTTCTGATGCCTCCTTCATTTTCCGCCCTTGCTTTTAGAATCCGGCGTAATCCAAGCTCTCTTACATGACTGTGATCGTCTAATATCATACAAAGGAGGAGATTTTCAGAAGCGGCAAAGTATGCATTTCTTTGAATGACAGGGTCAATTACATTTTTAAGAGTCTGATTGAGGTAACGTGAACAGCTTACAAGTTTCCACAAGTGCTTCGATCCACGGATACAAGATGGTTTCAGCTTTATGTTAAACCAAATTGGTGCATAAACCTTCAAAATGTACTCAGTCAGTATTCGGAGATTTTTTGCAGGACATTCTATTCCCACATACAAGCGAAGTATTCGGTTTGCTAATGTAAGCCATCGTGAATAACAAAATTTTCCTGGTTTTCTCATGGACAAATCGGAATAGCACTTTCCAACAGAGATTGCATTATACATTTCTAACAAATATTTTGGGTCCACACTTAAATCATCCTTAATTTCTAGTAATGGAATGCTATTTTCAATAGGTGAAAATTCAATCACTTGAAGTTCATAGCAGTTTTCTAGTTGTTTACCTATTTCTCCTCCAAATTCATTTGGACCTTTAGTTTTTCCATCTACGAAACAAAATAGGTGACATAGGGGCGAAACCCACAAATTCTCATAAACTGAAACCGTAGACCATCGTATGATGGCAAAATAAATAAATAGATAAATAACATCAAAATTGTCCCACAGCAGAACTTTAAAAGACGTAAGGGGGCGTCTAATTAATTACGTGAGGCGATTTTGGCGATTTTTCGACACCCCCCCCCCCCCCCCGTGAGATTTGGCTCGACCCCTCCCACCCCCCCCCCCCCCCCCCAATCTCACGTGAGATTTTTCAAAATGCGTATTTTTAGTGTAAATACTTTAATCTGTGCTTCATTGCGTTGGATTTATTTAAAAAACATAATTTGTTTAATTATTTTTATTTAAGATTAGTTAAGACTAGTATTTAAGACTACGAAGAACATAGTCTAGAATCCCAGCGAGAAAATCGAACAATAAAATACTTAAATAGGAACTACTAAAATTCGTAAAAGAATATTCATTCTAATTCAGTCCACGGGGACTCATGTGTGGTCTCAAGAGTGACTACTGGAACTATTGTGTAAGATTTAGCCATATTTTAGTGTAGAAACATGTTTTACTTAATATAACCCAGTTTTCTCGCAATTTTACACTGTTTCTTGCGGAAAAAAAATTACGTGATATTTGCTGAGACCCCCCCCCCCCTCTCCCCCACGTGAGACTAGGTGAGATTCGGCTCGACTCCCTCCTCCCCTAAAAGCCTCACGTAATTAATGGACGCCCCCTAATAGGAGGAGCATGTTATAGAACGACAAGAAGCACACATCTAAAAAGCGAAAAGATCTTCAGGAAACTAATTTAGGGGTGAAAGCATGAAATGGATAAAATTTGACTGTTAAATTGAATAATTTTTACTACAAGTAATCTTAGAAACTGTGGTGTGTATAATCTTATTTGTATTTTTTTATCATTTTTAATAAAACAATTATATATATATTTAAGAAGCTGGTTTTTTTATTACAATCTGAATGTTTTTAGGTGCAATCTGGATTTATAACATTTTTCTCGCTAGAAGCCCATTCTAAAAGACTACACATTTGAACTTGTCTCATTGTATGAGAAATAACAATTTATTGCAAATAGCTCAAGGGGACTCACTAGTCTTAAATCTTTAAAACATTCAATTTTTTGAAAAAAATACATGTTAAAGCCTGATCATTTCTGAACAAAATAAAGCAAATTGAATGCATGAAAATATTCTGCTTAGTTCCGGAGATATTGATATTCTTAATATTTAATTACTGATCAAGTTTATGGTAAGAAAAATTTTAAACTCATTTTTCTCAAAATGTAATTTTGCATCATTCCGCAACTCATATCTCAAAAACTATGAAACATAATTCCATGAAATTTTTATCACTGCATATTCATGTTATTTTATTGCGTCTGAACTAGAATTATTGCAATCACTGCACATTTTGTAATTTTTTCAGGGGTAAATTAATGCAAAAATTTAAGGAAATTTTAAGTATATTTTGAGCAGTTTTAAAAAAATTGAAGAAATTTTTAATATTGAATGTTTTATGTTCAGTTGTATTTTGAATTATTTATTTTAAATATAAAACATGAATTATACATTTAAGTGTAAAATTAATTTCATAATTCTGCGCGCAAGCCAGTACACAATAAAAATACTTAAAAAACAAGGTATATCTAAAGCATTTTAAAAAAAAATTATTTAAAATTATTTTGAGAGTTGAAAATTTGTTTATTAAAATAAATATATCAATTTATCATATACATAAAATTTGGAAAAATTGGGAGTAAATTGAAATAGTTACAAAGAGTCAAAAAGTATGAAAATATGCCTTATTTCCTCAACTTAAGGGTCGTGAGTCCCTTTAAATAAATAGTAGAATATTTAAGTTAATATTGTATAGTAGCATATTCAAATATTTTTTTAACATTATTTACGATGTTGTAAATCCAATCATCCCACCAGTTTAAATATGAAGGGGGTATACCCCTTTCACTTCTTTAGCTCCCCAGAGGGTACTATTGCCCACATTTGAAAAACATTCCTGTGAGAAAATTTCTGTCGAGTTCACGAATATATAAGCAACAGGGTTTTATGACGGTTTCTCTCAAAAGGCTACAGAATTTATATCTAATCTCAAAACTAATAAATTACGAAAGCGTGTTATATTCATATGCTCGTCTTAACTTTTTTTCCCGATTTTTCCATTAGAATGTTTTTCAAGGTTGTTTAAGTTGGTAAATCAATTTAATGTAAGTTATTTTCTTTTTTCCACTTGCACGTAAAATTATACATAAGATTATATTTTTGTTTAATAGCTGTCATTTTCTTACAGGGCAACGTATAAGTTTTACAATCAGCCTGGCTCAGATATAATTTGTGAAGAAAAAAGATTGCTTCCTCTATTGCCGGATTGGTACACAGACAATGTCACTTTTGCTTAATATGAAGTCGTACTTTTAAATAATATATTTGTGTTAAGAATTTGCATTTTCCTACCAACTTTTTGTTGATACTGAGCTTTAAAATATATCGCTCACTCCTTTCAACAAAGTCATATCTCAAATATCGGCGATTTTTAGTTATGCCTGTTAACAGAATGCCCTGAAAGAGTAGTATATCCCTGTAAGATCGTCATATTTCACCACTCAATATTTAGCCGCTAGAGAGCAGAATTAATATTGATTTTTAATGCATTTGATTCTACTTTTAAACTTTAGAATCACTCTCCTGAAAAATCCCGTTTTTTTTAGATATGACGTTGTTGAAAAGAGTGAGCGATATGACTCATTTACAGTGAATCGTCATATAAATCATTTTCTAGCTTCATTGGTTAAAATTTTTTCTACCATAATATTTTTATGACTTGTTTAAATAAAGTGATTTATACCTAAATCATTTGAGTCGTTAATGGGATTTTGAAGTTAAATAAAATGTCAAGAACCACCTCTACTCACACCAAGATAGAGTAAACTACGAGCATTGGTATTAGTCTTGAGATATTGTGAATTTGTACTATGGTGATAATAATGCTGCAAAATTTTCTGAAGGAATTTGTACTGTCGTGATAATAATGTTGAAATAATTTTCTGAAGGACTCTTAACGAAGCTAAAAGATAGTACAATTTTAGAGGTAGTCGAGATATCTGGAATCTCATAGCAGGAAACCCGTAAAGAATTTCGGTATTAATATCTGTAGTTCGAGAATCTAGACTTGATGTATAGAAATTTCAGAACGGGGGAATTCTGAACTTGAAAAGTTTTATATCGAGAATTAGGAATATTTTAAGAATTCCCTTTTTTCTTTTAATTTCAGTTTCCTATTCATGTTATATCAATTTGTATTGTGATGTCATTTCTAAAGATTAGAAACTATATCGAGATACAATTTCAGTTTGATTACTTCTTGATTGAAGAGCATCAAGTTTTCATTTGCATCCATCCTTGCAAAAATCACAATTAAGAGCCATGCAAGTAATCAAATAACGAGAGTTTTCAATATCAAGATATTTTGCAGTTCATTTCCACTTAAAAGAGATAGCTTAAGATTAAGAATTTGTAGTCTTCAATTCACATAACGTTGAGATACATTTTAAGGAAAATTTATGATGGAAAAGCTTACTTGCACCGGACCGTAAACAAAGGGAGACAACCTCTGAGTAAACTAACATTCTCTTACAAGACAAGAGAGAAATAAATCTCCCTCTGTTTACGGTCCAGGACTCCCCCCTCCCCCCAAGAAGACCTTGTTTAGACACGAACAAAGGTACTCAAATGTATGCTTGAAAGCTCCCTACTACAGCACCATTTGTTAAATAGCACGTAGAGGCATACTTACTGACATCTAACGAAGACAAAATGATTAGGAGTCATTTTTATAACGAATCTGGTCATAATATTTAAACCAAGTTGAACCAGTCTGATTTATAAGCCAGTAAGTGATGTTATTGTGATGCGTAAACGTGCAGGAGGACAACCATGTAGTCGTGAATTGGCAGATATACTGGCTGACAAATAGGAACCGAATAGTACTGAAGAGAGTTTTATGTTATATTTCGGTGGACACATTTCGAGAAGACTCTTTAAACATCCCAGAATGTAACGTTAGATATAGAGCGTTGAATTACCATAGGAAGCTCAGGGCAATGGGGTTCTACGATGGGGAAACCACCGACAAGCCGAAAATCCGTTCGATCCATGCAAACGTCATGAGTGACATAACGGTTATCACCAATGAGCGCCTTGGGAATTGAAATGTGTTTTATAGAACATAGGATCTTGTTACACCATCTGGCAGTCAAATATACAAGGTGCGCCCATAAAGTAACCGGACAATTTTTTATAAATAAGAAAAATATTACTCACCATCAAATGAATTTATCTCATTAAAAATAATCGCCAAAGGAGTCTATAGAATTTTTCCAAAGTTTCTTCAAGTCATCGAAACACTGTTCATAGGCGTTGGAACTAACCGTTCGCAAAATACGCGTAACATTTGATTTAATATCCGAGACGTTTTCAAATCTTTGTCCTTTCATGGATTTTGCATTTTGCGATTACAGAGGACTTATCAACCACGAATTTGTTCCTGAAAATCAAACAATTAATCAGTATTTTTACGAGGAGGTGCTTTTTCGAATAAGAAACATGATAAGGCGAGTTAGGAAGGAATTGTTTGATTCTGGGCAATGGTTTCTTTTACATGATAATGCTAGGCCCCATACAGCAATTTCTGTACAACAATATCTTGCTAAGTATTCAATTACAGTGATAAATCACCCACCATATTTCTCCCAATTTATCGCCAGCTGATTTTTTAGTTTTTCCTAAGTTTAAGATTGCCAGGAAAGGACAAAGATATGAAAACGTCTCGGATATTAAATCAAATGTTACGTGTATTTTGCGAACGGTTAGTTCCAACGCTTATAAACAGTGTTTCGATGACTTGTAGAAACGTTGGAAAAATTGTATAGACTCATTTAGTGATTATTTTGAAGGAGATAAATTCATTTGAAGGTGAGTAATATTTTTCTTATTTATAAAACACTGTCCGGTTACTTTATGGGTGCACCTTGTATGAGTGTAATTCTGGAGAATGCCAGGTAAACGATGCTTACTCAACTGTGCCAACACTAGGCGGAGGAGGTATAATTGGGAGAGATGTTTTTTATGGCTCTCGGGGAGGACACCAACAATACCGATGCAGATATGGATGTTTTAGACAATCCAGTTCTTCAAACGTCGTGGCAGCAGTTCGTGCGAGCCTACCCATCTGTCTAGGTCGCAGCCATCTGTATCTCATAGATCGTGTATCGCGGGTTTGATCCCATGTTTGTCCAGAAATTGGACTAGCCTTTTCAATGCCCGTTCTTTTATCTGAAAGCCTTCGAAAAGATATGGAACTGGACCCAGACCTTATCGCCGAACACAAGAGAATGAACTCAGGAATGCTCTTTTCGAAAAACGTTGAAATTTTTTTAGCGCATTGGATCAAAATGTTGTGGATACCCATACCAGTAGAGTGGAGGTTGTCAACAGCAAAAAGTCGACGCACTATCACCGTGTCCTTCGAGTTCGAGGAATGAACGAGATTCCCTGTTGTACAGATGCTTTTGATCTAATAGTAGACATACTGAACTTCCGTGTAAAGTTTAGAAATAAAGTACCAATGGATAGATAGAATGTTAACGCGGTTCGTCGATAAAGAAACAGCACAGATTTTTTTCGAGAAAAAAAAAATTTTAAACTTATGTAAGTTTTAGCATTACTTTGGTATACTGTTCCTGCGTGCGTAAAAAACAACGAAATGGAGATAATGTACCTTCAGGAATAAGAATTCTCTCTCTTTGATTTTTCATTAGCTAAAATAAATAAATTCTTTAAAGGAAATTTTTAAGAATTTTTTCATAATTCTTTTAATTTTCAAAATATCCCAAATTAATATTTATATGGGAATGAAAAAGACTATATACGAAAGCTTAAAGTCTGTGCACGGCGTTTGTGGGTGAACAAGCGTGGCTGTTGCTATGATGGCAACTACGCCTGTCGTTCTATATCCAGTAAATTAGGCCACTGAATTGCGGTCATTAGTGGCACTTGTGAAATTAATCCCAGCAACTTTTTTAATGGAGGAAATATTACAACGATTGAGGCAGAAATATGCTGAAAGATTTGGCGTATGAATGTGTTATTAATTAATGAAAAATACTAGAGCATGATGTCTGTGTGCAGTGTTTTTAGTCGCGGATATTCTGCTCTGTTTTGCTTGAAAGCTGCCGGCGGGACACAGTTCAGTGGGTTTTTCGTAGAATTTTGAGGTTTGCAGCACTTTTTCCAAACAAACCATCGGCGTCAGATGAAACTTTAATTTCGCATCATCCTCGCTGATTTAATTAGAGATGAGTTAGTTCTAGATAAAATAAATCTGACTCAGTGGAATTTTAATTAGAGGAACTCCAAGCAATAATACAACTTTTTCAGTCCCACATCAGTTAACACTCTAATGAAAATAATCTCTCTCTTTTTTTTCTTTCTTTTTTTTTTCCTTTTTTTTTCTTTTTTTTTTTTTTTTCTTTTTTTTTTCTTTTTTTTTTTTGTCGATCATAAGTAAGGCAATACAACAGTTGACATTTAAGTATTATTCTAATAACAGACTAGCAAAGGCATATTTTTAAAAGCTTAACTTTTTTCTGGGGTTAATCTTTACTCGACATTTAATTATGGGTATCTATAACTGCAAAATTTAAACTGTTTTTGAAAAAAATTAAAATTAAAATTATTTCAAAAACAAGTGCATTGCAATTAAAGACCGATTTTCAAATGCAAAAAATAAAAGTTAAGAATATACATTTTCTAATCTGCGATTAAAAAATGCGGAGAGAAAAGGTCTCTGTGGCTTAACACTAGGACTAAAGATCTAGGAGGTCAGCTGATGTATTTTCGGGCAGTTAGAATTCTTTATTGAACTAAATGATCCGTAAACCATTGGGTAAACCCCTAATCATATGTTCTAAAGTGATTTCGATACTATACAATAGCGCATGTTTAATTTAAGATTGGAATTTATTATTCCACATTATTTTGAGAAGTGACATATGAATTATAGATAAGAAATGATAAGATATTAGTGTCTTTTAGTGTGAGCGCCTAATGCTTTAAAATAAAACTTATTTCATCTCTTGAATGACAGAATTTTTTACATGCAATTACTAGTGACGTGACACTATTTAGAATGTACTAAAACCCCACATAATCTCATAAAATAATGCAATTGCCCCGAAAGAATGGTTTAATTTGTAATAATTAAACTAAGAATTTCAGTCTATTCTTCTTAATGATAATTCAAGAAACGAAACTAAGTAGTCCTAATAATTTTGATGATATTTTTGCCTGACTGGTATTTTTCAAAATTGCTCGAACAATGGCCACATCATCGAGATACTACCATTTTTCTGAAAGGAAAAAAAATATTTTGCCATAAACAAATCATTTATCTTTCAGTCCACAGATAGCAGCATTAAAACTTGAAGCAAAACCCTCTTTTGGCTGAACTTGGAGATTTAGCACACCATGAAATGTGATTGAATAATTACAAGATAAAAAAGAACTTTTTATATACCATGTTTTTAAATTTTCTGGTGAATCATATAAACTTGACAATTCTATGTATTAATAAATACTTTTTAAAAAATTTTTTTGATGAATTATCCCATCAACTTGAAAGAAAATGAAGTTAATTGGAAGATAACTTGCATTTAACTTTTCGTTCCCATGCCGGCCGATAGATGGCTGCACCAGTCTACAAGACAAAATTAACTGAAAATTAATTTAATTCTGCTTAAAGATGGCTAAAATTATTTAAAAAATGCATTGTCATCGTGTTCTGAGCTATTCTAAAAGTTTCAAATGTCTAGCTAGTCGGGAAGTTAGTTAAAAATCGATTGCAAGATTTGTAAGGGACAAACACACAAACAAACAAGAAAGCAAGTTAATAAAAACATGGTAAAAATATGGTTGTAGTGCTCATTAGTTACATCTCGTGTTTTTATTACTGTTTGGGGGTGATTTATCCCGAAATCTGACATTTTAAAAATTTTATTTCTGTGCTAAGGATGAAGATAAGACATTTTTTAATCAGATACTCGATAAAAATTAGATTAAGCTTAAACGCTAAGACGTAACTAATTCAAACTGCAGCTTCAAATGTTAGTGCAATTCTTTAACTACAGAGGCTGTTCGCACATTTTTTAGACGATTTTGGTAAGCGGTAATAAAAAATCGTTTGCTGCAAAAGAAATAATTGCAATTGTAATATGTTTTTAAAAGTCAAAATTATCGTCTGCGGCTTGAACGTTTTGTTTTTATTCAAAATGGCGTTTTTAACAAAGCAGTGGTTCGAAGGCTACATTTATGCTCTTTCCGAAGAGAAATATGCATACTCCGTTATCCAAAAACGATGTGAGAGTCATAGTTTTGTGATATCTAAAGCGTCGATAGGTAATATCGTCAACAAGAAAGGAAAAAAACGTCAAATTGGAGCCTCAAGTGGGACAAAAATTCCAAACAAGTATCCAAGGAAAAAACGGACATCTTCGACTATTGCAAAGGTACGTTGTTTAATATTAAAAGAAAATCCCCCTAGTCAAAGGACAGTTGCAAAATCATTAAAATGCTAGGTGTCCACTGTAAACAAAATGATAAACGTTGATTTAAATCTTAAAAAAGCGAAAAAACGCAATGTGCATCGTCTTCTTCCAAATCAGATCACTGAACGCAGGACACGCTGCAGAATTCTATATGAGAAACACTTATCCTAAGAAAAATGGAAAACAATTGTCACCATAGATGAATCATAGGTGTATTTAAATGACTGCAACAAAAAAAGAGCCATTTATTATCATAAAAGGGGAGAAAAAAATTTAAGTACATGGTTCAAAGAATCGAAAGAAAGTTTTTCTAAGGGATTCCTGATTGTTGCTGGTTTTCCTTATAATGGCAAGTTAAAAATAAAGAGAGTGGGAAAAAATGTCAAGATTAACTCCAAATACTATCAGGAACATATTTTATCGCCAATTTTTCTGAATGAAATACCATCGCTTTACCCACAGTGCCACGAATCTATGAGACTCCATCAGGACAAAGCTAGCAGTCACACATCAAAATCCATTGTAAATTTCCTAAAAGAAATGGAACAAAAAACTGGTATCAAGGCCATAACCTTCACTGATATCCCTACTAAATCTCCCGATGTATCACCTATGGATTTTTGTGCTTTCGGACTTTTAAAATCTGCGTTATCCAAACGTCGTCCCAAAACCCTTACAGGACTCTGGAAAGCTGTTCAGGAGGAATGGGATAGAATACCTCTTCTGACACTTCAAAAGGCATTATTATCCTGGAAATTGCGGTGTCGAAAGATAGTTCAGAATAAGGGATGTCAAATAGAACATTTAAAAGACAAGAATTTTATGTAATTTAGTTTTGTGAATATAATATACATCGTCTAAAAAATGTGTGAATAGCCTCTGTATACCTCATGGATCGATTTTAACAAATTTTTACTCTGTTTCTATTCATTTTAGAGATTTTGTATTCTCACAAATATGGGGCTTATGTGCACCGTTTATAATGTGTTGAATTTTAAAAAATCCTCGAGTCATATATATATATATATATATATATATATATATATATATATATATATATATATATATATATATATATATATATATACTAGCTGAGTGGCAACCCGATGTGTTGCTTTTTCGATTTAAAATGAAATGGTTTTATTTCTTACAGATTAAAAACTGTTTAATCACTTTAAAATATATATTAGAATTTTTTAAAAACGAGATAATTATTTAAAATTCTCTTTTTCAAATTTTGGTTTTTGAAATAATTCTTTTAAATTTTCGTTTTCAAATTTTGCTTTTCAAACAAAAAAGAAGTTCATTCAATTAGAAAAAATTCTAAAGGTTTTAACTTGTCATTTCCTAAAACTAAAATTATTGCTCGTACTTTAAAATTATTTCTGAATAATCAATTATTAAAATGACTCGTTCTCAACTAATAATTTTTCCTTTTGGCAACATGGCCGAATGTAAATATCAAATCTCATGCGGGAAAAAAGGTTTTAAAAAATAGAAAGATAGTTCTGGAGAATTCAAAATTGGTGGCGGAGGAATCCTCATCAGTTGCTCATTAATTAGAACAAATTTCACGAACTTGCTAAAAATTTCGAACTCGGCATTCATTTACATTAAAATACAATGGCGATCAGTGCTGGAAATTTCAAAAGTGAGTTTTGTAAGTACGCTTTTTTAGAATGATAACATTTTTTTATTAAATGTATTTGGTATATTCCGGAAGCTGAACATCTAGCAAATGCCGATAAATCGTAAAATTGACATTAATAGGTGCAGAAAACCGAAATATTTGTCCATCAAAATCGTCGATTTCCTGAAATTCGGAAAACTGCTTGCTTTGGGGAAAAAGCTTCGTTTGCAATGAAAAACATTTTTAACTTTATAAAAATGTGTATATCCTTAAAGATGCTTGCATGAAAATACTGGAAATTTTCGAAACGGAAAGCAGCTGGCCCACCCGGAATGTCAGCTGTTTCTGTTGTCCACTTCTTTTGAGTTTGGCGGTTTTAATTTAATAATTAAAAAAGTTTAAAGTTTTGAAAGTTGAGGATGGTATCAGTCACGCGTCTCGTTCTTCCGCGTCCATCGGTTCCAGTCGCGATATCCTGCTATACTCGGTTCGCGAGATTAGCCCACCCCCGTGTCTGCTCACTAACATACGTTTGTTTACCTTCAGCTGTTAATAGTAAAACTAGCTGAGTGGCACCCGATGTGTAGCATTTTCGATTTAAAATGAAATGGTTTTATTTCTTAAAGATTGAAAACTGTTTAATCACTTTTAAAAATAGATTAGAATTTTTAAGAAACGAACTAATTATTTAAAATTCTCTTTTTCAAATTTTGGTTTTTGGCTTTTGAAATAATTCTTTCAAATTTCCGTTTTCAAATTTTGCTTTTTAAACAAACAAAAAAAAAGAAGTTCATTCAATTAGAAAAAATTGTAAAGGTCTTACTCTGGAGACCTTTACAATTTTCAAGGAGATAACTCGGATGAATTCAAAATTGGTGGAGGAAGAATCCTCATCAGTTGCTCATTAATTACACTGCTGGCCACTGTAAATGCAACACCCTGAAGGAAACATGCAAATAACATGAAATTTACAACATGCATTAGCGGAGGTGAGATATGCAAATGATTAGAATTTCAGCGCAGACGCACATCACGCGCGCCTGTGGCGCCACTTCAAAGCGCTATTTAAGGTTTGGAGATTTCAACGATTTCAAGTTCGGCAATTGCGTTTTTCTTGTGTTTTTTTCAAAAAAAACCGATCAATTATGCCTCGTCGAAAACAGCGATCATCTTTTGATCAAGTATCCGAGTGCACAGCACATGCAGTCTGTAACGCATCATCCAGTGTCTGCGCGTACCATTCGACGCCGTTTACAGCAGAGTGGTCTGTCCGCAAGAAGTCCATTGCTTTGTCTACCCTTGACGCAGAACCACAGACGTCTCCGCCGCCAATGGTGCGATGACAGAAGGATGTGGACGGCAGAATGGAATGAAATTGTCTTTACTGACGAGTCACGCTTCTGTCTGCAACACCACGATGGTCGCATTCGAGTCTGGAGACACCGTGAAGAGAGGATGCTGAACAGCTGCGTTATGCACCGCCACACTGGTCCTGCACCGGGTATTATGGTATGGGGCGGTATTGGATATCACTCTCGCACACCTCTAGTACGCATTGCCGGTACTTTAAACAGCCAGCGCTACATCTCCGAGGTGTTGGAGCCAGTTGTCCTTCCTTACCTTCAGGGCTTGCCCACAGCCATATTTCAACAGGATAATGCGCGACCACACGTGGCACGCATTGTCCAACGGTTCTTCGTCAATCGCCAGATTGAATTGCTTCCCTGGCCGCCTCGCTCTCCGGATCTTTCGCCGATAGAAAACATGTGGTCCATGGTTGCTCTACGATTGACCCAGATTCCATCCCCAGCTGCCACAGCAGATCAACTTTGGCAACGTGTGGAAGCTGCTTGGTCTGCTGTACCCCAAGAACTCATCCAAAGTCTCTTTGAATCAATGCCGAGGCGTGTGGCAGCGGTGATCTCCAACAATGGCGGCTACTCTGGCTACTGATTTTGGCAGGAACCACACTTCACAGAAGTCTAGAAATTTAATCATTTGATACTTGGTCAACATGTTATCTACAAAATAAATTTTGTTGTGATATCTCTTGTCTTTCTTGGTGTTGCAATTTGGGTGGCCAGCAGTGTAGAAACAAATTTTACGAACTTGCTCGAATTATTAGTGAGTAAAATAATACGTCGAAAAATTACGAACTCGGCATTCAATTACATTAAAATACTATGGCGATCAGCACGGGAAATTTCAAAAGAGAGTTTTGTCAGTATGTTTTTTTAGAATGGTAACATTTTTTTATTAAATATATTTGGTATATTTTATAAGCTGAACCAGTGGCGTAGCGAGGGAGGGGCTTGGAGGTCTATCATACCCTTGGCGCCACTTGCAGAAGGGCGCTAAATGGTCTATCTTTTTAATTAATTTTACATATTATATTACTATATATTTTTCGTGGGGGGCGCCAAAAAGGAATCGTGCCCCGGGCACCAGTTATGCTCGGTACGTCACTGAGCTGAACACAGGGCCTTTTTATCGCATGAGCAAATCGGGACTTTGCCCAGGGCCCCCTGATGCTAGGGGGCCCCAAAACTGTCCTCTTGAGCGAGCAAAATCTCTTTAATGATGTTTCTTAACACTAAAATAGATAGGGTGCCAGATAAGTGAAAGTTTTTAGTTTCGCTTTCTGCTTTAGGAAAAATGTTAAACTATCAGGTTGTATCAGACGTACAGCAAAAGGTGAAAGGCGTTTTCAATTTGATGTGAAACATGTTTATGAATGCTTCATCTTATCAGCCATACACTGTAATAGCAAATATAGGACTCGAATGCAGGGTTGTTTGGTTTAAATCGTTATTTGAATCAAAATTGAAATCAAGCGATTTTTTTTAATACTGATTTCCAAACTTCTAACAACTTTTCCTCACACGCTTGGTGTATGCCCCTAGTGCTTCTAATAGTATAGTCCATGTTAAATAGTATAGTTCTTATTTTTATAAATGTTCGTAAGGGGGGGGAGCCCAAATAGCATCTGCCCAGGGGCCCCCAGCATTCATAATCAGGCCCTGGCTAAACATCTAGCAAATGCCGATAAATCGTAAAACTGACATTAATAGGTGCAGAAAACCGAAATATTTGTCCATCAAAATTGTCGATTTCGTGAAATTCGGAAAACTGCTTTGGGGAAAAAGCTTCGTTTGCAATGAAAAACATTTTTAACTTTATAAAAAATGTGTATATCTTTCAAGATGAAGAGTTGTAGAACACATGGAAATAAAAAATTTGTCGATTGGAGGACGGAAAATTTTAATTTTGCATGCATGAAAATAGTGGAAATTTGTGAAACGGAAAGGAGCTGGCCCACCCGGAATGTCAGCTGTTTCTGTTGTCCGCCTCTTTTGAGTTCGGCGGTTTTAATTTAATAATTTAAAAGTTTAAAGTTTTGAAAGTTGAGGATGGCATCAGTGCACGCGTCTCGTCCGTCCGCGTCCATCGGTACCAGTCGCGATACATTGCACCGATACCGTACATGTATGGCGAGAGTCATTACAATACTTCAAATGTCATTCTAAACGAGCAGGGTTAAAATTCTGTAAGGGTCAACTAACTGACTCCTCCCACTACAAGAGTCAAAAACATGCAGGGGTCCAAAGTTTTTTTTTTTCTTGGCATCCTTTTCTTAGTACACATCGGCGCAGAATAGTGGCAAATATTCAAGGGCTTTTTTTAAGCAAGCTTAGTATTTAGCGCTTCATATTCCCTTTATTTGCTTTGTGCAGTGGAAGAATTTCAAGATGATTCTTGAATGAATGTGTTATACATTTTTTAAAAGTTATTGAGACTGTGGATTGTAATCTATTGTTCTGTTTAAGTGACAGCGCCGCCCAGAGGGGGGGGGGGCAACTGGGGCACTTTGCCCCAGGCCCCCAACTGCCGGAATGGCCCTGAAAAAATTTTTAAAAATTATTTATTAGATTTCCTTAGAAAATATAACAAGAGAGCAGTGCAATGAAATATAATAATTATGTTAATCATTCATGTAATAAAATTTTAAGTATGAGTAACTTAATTTGAATGTGTGTTTTCGTCTCTTTCCATTTTTTTATTTTTCTTGGGGCCCCCGACAGAAGTTTGCCCCAGGCCCCGTAAAGTCTCTGGGCGGCCCTGTTAAGTGACTTCGCACAATTTATGACTATTATTTTACTAAATTACTTATCTACAGTGTATTGTTGGATTCACCGACGTATAATTTTAAAAGTAAGTGATTTGTTTATAAAGTATATAATCCACCTCGGCCCCCTCCTCTTTCGAGTATCGGCCATGAAACACCTGAAGACCAGTCACTACGTAGCAAGAACCTGAATACGCAGTAGAGGGTAAATTTCCCAAGTTCGGATGCATTTTCAATTGCTGTGGGGCTGAAGGCTGCCGGATATACAGTACAGATCTGCAATCCACACAAGGCACCCCCAGCCCGCAAAAACATAAAGAATAATAGTTACGCCTAACAGTTACGTATTATAGCTAAAAGTTGGCATCATTTCAGTTGCGGCAAACATTTTCGGCAGCAGCATGTTTAAAAATACAAATATGTATTTTTAAAACATGCATGAGATAATTTTTAAACTAGAACCATGAGACCTAGAAAGCTGAATTTTTGTATGATGGTTTCTCTTAGGCCCTAGGTGCGCACAAAGAAATATTTTTTTTTTCAATGCAAGATTTAAGACGTTAAAAGAAGCTTAATTCCCTCAAAACAACAACAACAAAAACCTACCTCTTGTACATGTTTTCTAGAAAATTAAAATTTTGTATGGTGTTGCTTTTAGGCCCTAGATGCTTCCTAAGAAATATTTAAAAAATTCTTTAAGGGGGTGTAGCGTATTTTACCTGTGACTTTAGAGTTGTATTCAATACCCCAGGTAGCTCGTGTCACAGGATACGTGAAATAAAATTAACAGCCGAACTAGCGATTAATTAAATTAAAATATACTTTTTATTAAGTGCTCTTCGTTAAATCCGGGTAATTAAAAGTGAATTGACAGTGTCATCAATGTACAGAAAGTCAGACAATTTTATTAACAGCTAGAAAAATTTTACGCTTTTTCAGTTCTGTTAGGCGTTGGGAAATGAATCAAACCAACTTAACAAAAACATTAAAAAGAGTTTGTCCAACACGATTGCCTTCCCGTGTTCAGACCCTTGATGCCCCACGTCCTCGCTATTTTGATGTAATTAAAATATTGACATACACTGGTAGACAAAAAAAAATGACGCACCAACAAAGAGTTATTCGAATGGGACGAAAATCGGTAGATGTGATGTACATATACAGAAAAAGAAATGCTTACAATTTGAGAAAAATTGGATGATTTATTCAAGAGAAATGGTTTCGCAAAGTGAAAAAGTCAATAACGCGTTGCTCCACTTCTGGCCCTTATACAAGCAGTTATTCGGCTTGGCATCGATTGATAGAGGTGGCGGATGACCTCCTGCGGGATATCGTGCCAAATTCTGCCCAACGAGCGCGTTAGATCGTCAAAATTCCGAACTGGTTGGAGGGCCCTGGCCATAATGCTCCAAACGTGTTCAATGGGGGAGAGATCAGGCGACCTTGCTGGCCAAGGTAACGTTGGGCAAGCCCGAAGACAAGCAGTAGAGACTCTCGCCGTGTGCGAGCGGGCATTACCTTGCTGAAATGTAAGCCCATGACGGCGTGATAGGAAGGGCAACGCAACGGGGCGTAGAATATCATCGACGTACCGTTGTGCTGTACGGGCGCTGCGGATGACAACCAAAGGCGTCCTGCTATGAAATGAAATGGTACTCCAGACCATCATTCCTGGTTGTCGGCCCGTATGGCTTAAGACAGTCAGGTTGGTATCCCACCGCTGTCCGGGTCTCCAGACACGTATTCGCCAGTCAATGGGGCTCAATTCGAAGCGAGACTCATCACTAAAGACAATTCTACTCCAGTCAGTGACATTCCAGGTCGAATGTGCCCGACACCACTGCAAACGGGCTTGTCGGTGTACAGAGGTCAATGGTAGTCGGTGCAAGGAGCGCCGTGAGCTCAGCCCCCTTTCTCTGGGGCGCCTATGAATGGTCCTTGCGGTCACTGAAGCACCAGTTGCACGTACGATCGATGATAATGATGAATCTGGGGCTGTGAGTGCCGCTCTGACGATTTCTCGGTCCTCACGTTCTGACGTTTACTAGGCCGACCGCTTCCTTCTTGACGCTGTGTTCGGCCATGGTTCACCCATTCCTGCCAACGTCGTCTAATAGTGGCATCGCAGCTATCCAAATATCGAGCGATTCGCCGATTAGACCAACTGGCTTCTTTGAGCTCAACTACACGTCCTCTCTCAAATGCTAATATCTGCGCATATTGTTTGCGCACCTGTATGCGAAGCATAGTTACTGTCTACCTGAATACACGGAATAAAACTCGCAAAGAATTTATGACCTGGAATCGAAATTTCTTTTCTATAATATCCTGCCAGTTGCGCAGTTAAGATGCGCTGCAGCGTCTCATGTTCATTCATTGGCCGCCAAACTTTAAAATTTTTCACTTTCCGTCGAAACCTGTATGCATATCAATTTGTGTCCAATTTTCACTACCCCTTCTTGGCTTCTTTTCTTTCCCCCCTCGTTTTTCTTTTCTTTTCTTACTTCTTTTCTTTTTCTAAGAGTGTGGTTATTATTGAATGGAAAAAATTACGACGAGCAACGTGAAGCTAAAAATTTGATGTATTATTTTGAAAAATTATCAAAAAATTATTTTGATAATTGTATAAAGTAAGATACTCGAACCTATTTATACAGCCTCGAAAATGCTGCAAGGTACTCATAAATATATAGAGAAATCTATTGAGATGCTTCCATCCCTCCTAACCCAATTCCAGAACTTAAGGAATAATTGGGAGTTTGTTAAAAACGAAGTCCTTGAGTTATCAGCTCTATGGAATATTGAACTTGTTTTCCCCAAAAAAGATCGCGTCGTGTGAAAAAAATCTGTGATGAATTACAAGTGGATGAACGCATTGAAAACAGTGAATAATGTTTTCAAAATCGAGGTGTTTTATAAAGTAATGGATTTAATAATTAATCAATTATCTATTAGATTTAAATCCGTTAGACAATTATGTACACTTTTTAAATGTCTATCACCGGCATATCTCGTCGCGTCACCTGATAAAAGTATCCTGGAAGGATCAGAATTGTTACAATCGGCATATCTTTCCAGTATTTCCCGTAGTTTGGGATTTCAACTGCTTCGATTTAAAATGTGCTTTAATATTCAATTAAAACAAATTACTTCTATACTCGAAGTTGCTGAACTACTTTTAATTCACACCGCAGCCTCAAGTAGCTTCTCTGACATTATTACAGCATGCATGATTTTTTTTAACTTTACCGGTGATGACAGCAACATCAGAACGAAGTTTTTCAAAGCTGAAATTAATCTAACATATTTAAGATGCAACAAGTCACAACACCGTCTTAGCTGTTTGGCCGCGATATCAATTGAAAGAACAATAGCGCCCTTTACACGTACGTTCTTTCCCGCATGAAACCACGATCCCGCGCGATTGAGTGCACGTGTGAAGGTGTCAGAAAGGAAGGGAAAGCTGCTTTGGAGCGTACTGCAAGTTTTCCTGCGCGCAATCCTGTACGCTCCGAGCACTCCAAGAGCGTACGTGTAAAGGACGCTAATAGATTGTCAACTTGATCTGGAGAAAATGATTGACTGACTTGTAAACGAGAAAGTGAGAAAACAACAATTTTGAAGGTTTTTGTTGTATGATAGTTTGTTGTATGATATTTTGTTGTATGATGGTTTTTGTTGAAAATGTACGTATCAGTCTTGTATAAATTGTAAGGCAGTATGTAAACTCCTAGGCCTTTAGTGCAGTTAGTTCAAACTTCTTACATGGATTCTGTCATTCCCAAACCAGAAAATTCCCATCAACCAAAAAAAAAAGATCAGATCAGGACTCTGTGTAGCCTAATGCAACTGTTTTTACAATGTCCTCAAACTAATCCATAGATGAGCTGTGCTGTTTGGTACTACATGAGCAAGTACTGATATTTTCAATGAGCTACCATAATGTTAACAGTGCATAATTGTCCAGAATAATGTAATTATTGTACAGCATTCACTGCTGATGAAGACCAACAGGCCCAAGCCAATAATGAAAGCTGGACTAGTCTCATAGGTCACCAGGAAGATAACAGAGAAAAGGAGCTGCTTCTCTATTCACCATACAAAGGAATGTCCATTAGACTAGTGGTGTGCAAACTTCCAATTATTTGTCTATAGGACTGTTTTCTAGACATCTACAGTGCAGCTCATAATGTTCATTATAAGTCATATTTTAGCATACCTAAAGGAGATGAACTCATTAGGTTAGTTCTGTCGTTCTTCATTAACATTGTTCTGTCATACCACACCAATAACCCACAAAAACAAACTTATTTCGGTTGTCCATTATGTGTTTCTTACAAACCAGAATAGAAAGTCCATATTGTTCAAAGGCATCAATTCTTCATAAGTACTGATAACTAACACACTTGATGCAACACGAGTGTATATATTAGACAACATTTGACTTTCATTTAAACTACAACAGTATGAGAAAAGCCTACATCAAGCACAGTTTTTATAATAATCTCACTTTTTGTCAATACAGAACAGTCTTGCCCTTTTCAAACTCCTTCAGGCAATCAATTTTGATTCACAACTGCGTCTAGTTAAACAAGCCTATCTTTTTAAATCACCCCCGTCAGTACCACATTTTTAAAATACCATCTGATGTTGATAAAACTAATTGTTTTGCTAAAAGTATGAAAAAGTTTATTCAGTCTAAATGAAATGAATTAATGAAAGAGGAAATGAAAACCTCTAGGTTTTGAATTATATATGCTTAATTAATGAAATTTAAAATGACAAAAAAAAAAGGTGAAAAATTGGTACTTAACAAAAATTTCAGGAAGTGGAGCTTTAATTTATGTTATTATTTTTTAACTCACAGTATACCCTTTTAAGTCATAACACATTATTCAAGCAATAAATTGTTTTGGTGCCAAAAACATTTATTTTGATAAAAGCTATAAAAATGACATTGTGACTAATATATTTCATTAATAAAACTTGGATTTTTTTATTTACAAAAAAAGTAAAAAGAAAATCAGTATTTACTTTCTACAAATTATGATTACTTAGGTCTTACAAAAAATTACTGTTCATAATTTTTAACCCTAGAGTATAGTTAAATTTTCTATATACCAATCTGGTAATATTCGATATTCTGTAGGAGACTGCAGTTCTTCACATGCAATTTCAGATCCAGGTTTCCAGTAGAATTTATACACAACTCTGCAAAATAAAGCAAAAAAAAAATTGTCATTTAAAGACGTATACATTACACATAAGTAATAATTTTTTCTTAAATAATGATGTATTGTTTTAGATGGTGAACACTACCTGATTAACACTAATTTACATATACAAAAACTAGGATCATATGTAAAAAGATGAAATGATCTTGCTAAATACGTTATGTTAATCTTATAAACAAGCCTGAGTAAACAGCATAAATGTGTCAATGTAAAAAAGGGGTAGCTAATTTGGGTATAACATACTTAACACAGCATTTAACAAGCACATATTACCTAAACTTATAATTTCGCTAACAGTATTCTCCAAATATGAAAATTAACAATGAAGTATTTAAATTATAAAAGAGACAAATAAAAAATTCAAAATGCAAAAAATAATATGGCATAAATTTAGTACAAATCAGTGTAATGAGAATGATCCATATGGTCCATTTCAGTAGCAACTAGAACCCATGTCTCGGAAATTTTTGGGCTAAAGAAAAGAAGTGGGTACCCCCTGGCATGGTTTGGCAAAGTTTTCAAAATTCACTAAAATCATACTAAAAAACGACAGTAATGGTGACATAATGGACAGCAAAATTACATGTACATATAGAATATACAGTCAGTTTTAGTCAATTTAAATAGCATAAATATTTCAGACTAAATCCTAAATGACATTATCTCCTCATAATTGAAACTAAAGCACAGGATATTGTAATGCAAACAATAAAATGAAAACGAGCACAAATAAAAAAAAACCCTTCAGTCAAAGGCTGAGAGTAATAAACACTTGGAACGGATAAATCTGTTCAATACAAACCTGTTAAATGCTCTACAGTCAATGTTATAAATGGATCAGATAGCAATAACTTCACCGCATTTACTGCCCATTTCAAAAGGGTATATAGTACTTTATAAAAGCACTTTTCTGTAATGATTTCAACATCTTTCTGCATGTGAACTACTCTGTAATAACTGTTGTCTTTTAGTGTGATTTTGTGAAATTTTGAAAACTTTGCTAAACTGCACCAAGGGGTACTCACTTCTTTACTTTAACTGATTTTTGTTTGGGGGGAGGAGGCTAATGAAAAAAAACCCCACAGGAATCACCTTTTTTATTGTTCTTTAAGCTCCAACAGTAGAAGAGACACTAACCATTAAATCTCACATTTCTGAAGTTTAAGAAATGTAGCAGCATAACTTCTTAATTACATATACAGTAGACCCTCGTTAATTCGAACTTGGTTAAATCGAACTTTCGGTTAATTCGAACTAATCCAAAGGCCCCAAAAAACTTGTATTGGAGTTAATGTTAAAAATGTCTCATTAATTCAAACTAAATTTTTATCAATTCGTGTCTTCTGCTTCATTTTATGATTAAGGGAAATCTGTATTGCTTTTAAATATGTTAATTTTAGATAACATAGTATAATATATTTTCTGGGGTTATACATACTAGGAGATTTTGCTTCTTCAGTGATACACTTTTAAAGTTATATATTTACTCTTAACATCGGATAATTCGAACTTTTTTCCGAAAACCTTTGAGTTCGAATTAACGAGCGTCCACTGTAGGTATAAAATATGGAATTTAAGAGCAAGCATGGGGAGAGCCAAAATGTTTATAAGCAGCAAGAGAGAAATAAAACACAGTAAAGAAACTTTTAATCCTAGCATGAACACACAGTTTCTGAATATCTGCAATAAAAAATATAAATTCTCTGGGGAACTCTTCACTTTTTAGTTGTCATTTATTAATGAATAGTAAGATAATATTGTCTAACACTTTAAATGGAATCTCTACAAATGTTTATTTCTACAGCTCATTTTTTTTCACATTTTATTTTTTATTGTAAATATTAAGAAGTTATGAGTTCATGTTATGCCTTTTCCATAACTTTCATGTAAGTCACACTTTTAATCCTTCAACAACACAAATGATCAGAGTTTTTCAAATTCATCCCAAGCAGCCAATAAGTCAGATTCATTGATATTAATTTCCCAGAGCGACATATTTGAGTTTATATAATTACATTAAAACACCACTTGAAATATTGATATCTTATAAGACAAAACCAAAAATAGGCAATAAAATAAGGGCAAATCTAACTTTCAACTGTCATTAATTGAGCTGCTCACTTGCCAAATCAGTCAAGTCCATAAAACAAAAAGTGGAGAAAAGTGATAAAATAATATACATTGGTTTTTAAAATTCCTTTTAAAATATAAATTCAAATAAACATTGTAGAATGTATTATTGCAGATGGAGCTTTTATCTAATGGCATATGAAATCCAGAAGGTAGAATATCCTCGGAGTCATTGTTATTATTACAATTTTTGTGTGACTAAGGGACTCAACCAATTTGGCAAGTGTAAAAAAGTAATTACAACCAATACAGTCTTCAAATTATTTTTTTACTACAGAAAAACAATTGAAATAATTGTTTAATAATTCACAAGTACTTCTGCAGCAGTTAGACTGTCACTGATTAATTTATTTTACTTTTTTTGTGATGAAACAACACTAAATAATTTACAATTATCATCCAGTGCTTGCTTCTGTGTTTGAATTGCAACAATTTACATTAGAGTATGGACTTACCTGGATTGGCTTCTGAAAAAAATGACTTATTATTCGATGGCCAAAACAATTTTTGTTATTGAGTAGTGTTAATTCTTATTATTTGGGAAATTTATGAATGTAAAAAGTTAGGATTCCATCAAGTCATTTGACACTGAAATTTCAAAGATTTCAAAAATTGGACTTAACCAATCTGCTTGTGAATGGCTCAGTTGGTGATAAACACTGTAATTTTATCCAGTGACTTAAATGTAATCTCTGTAAATGTTTATTTCTACAGCTAATTTTATTCACATTTTTATAATTTCCTTAGTTTGTTTCAAAGAGAAAGTCAAATATAAAGTCAAATATTCAGTTCAGTATAAATCTGAAATATTTACACATGGTAAGTATTACATACAACAGTAACATTTATATCATGTAATGTTATATACAGTGATATAAATGTTCCTTTATCAGATATTTGTTACTTACCCAATAATTTAACTCCTTATTGGTCAAAGCCAAGAGATTTAAAATCTTTCATTTTGGTGATGAAATAATATTCAATATGTAAAATTCTGCTCCTATTTTTATCAATGTCTAAAACACTTAAACATTTGAAAAGAGCATGAACTATGCTTTTATTACAGAAACACACCTTTCACATAAAAGAAAATACTCTCACATATATATAAGTTTCAAGAGAAAAATTTAAGAAAAAAATATATAATGCTTTCAATTTTAAATGGACTGAAATTAAAATGCCAAAAGTTTCAGTAGCTAAATTTACAACTGCAAAATAAGTATAAATAAAAAATACATAAACAACACTAAACTGAAATTGAAAATATATCATCTTCAGCTAGTTCCTATTTATTCTAACATAGAACTGAACAGAATGATGATAAAAAATCATAAGTTAATAGCTATTAAAACTGCTAAGTTTTTTTATAAGGTGATACAAGAAAATTGACAGACTATGAAACTTGAAATAAACACAAATAATTTAATCTGTCTACACTTCATTTTTAAATTATAGAGCAACAATAGAAAATTAACAGCTTTTTTTAATACATCAAAAAAACTTTCAAATAGGATTAATATTAAACTTACAAAGGGTCATCTTTCACAACACAGTGCTTCACATGGTTGAGAAAATAGGAACAAAAGTTTAAACATGCAGAAGGAGACCACAAAGTCTGTAAATGAATTAATGCTAACATTAGAAATATGTTTTATGAAATCTATTAAAAAAATGTCAAAATAATGCAATATAACTGCATCAAAAATAAATGAAAAGTTTCCTTCCACTATTTAGAAACAAGACTTTAGTACTAAAATCCTCTTGTCTAAAACTTTAAGACACATTTTGTGGAAATTTAGATTAAAATAAAATGAAATTTATTTCAAATATGTATATGATGCACAGGATGAGTATAGATATTTGTCTAGGCCGGATAAGGGTACGTTAAATCCGTAGACTGGAAAGTCTCTCTATGAAGGTCAGTAAGGGTGGGAGAAGGTACGATCCCCCCAGATGTCACCCCTCGGGGTGCTCGGTCAAAATTGAGGTGGCAACTAGCTAAGATAGACTCCGACCCTTTTGGTGCTAATTAAACCGGAACTGCACACTTCAGCCCGAAGCCTATACGGACCTGGTCTAGAACTTCTAACCAGGGGGCATAAGAAACAACAACAACAACAGAGTTTATTACTTTTAAAAAAGAAAAATATAAATATATTTTACGCCATCATTTATTATTTAAGTTATGAATTTTCCCTTATAAAACAGATTTACAGCTAGATATCTATTAATTACATATTATTATGTAGTGAAATTCTTCAGCTTTAAATTTAGGTCTTGCATTTTTATCAAACTGTTACACACTGTATTTTTTTTCAGTAAAATTTCTGTAAACAAAATTTTGTGACACAATTAAAAGCATTATTTTTTATATTTATTTACACATTTCTCATCTTATACAACCTATTCTTTTCTACATACTACAGCTCAATTTTTTCTTGGGATATTACTTTTGCTTTCCAAAAATTTTTTCTTAGATACATTTCTGTTATAGCTTAAGTTTACTAAACTTCAAAATTCTTCTGCTACTTAATAAATATAAACTATTGGACAGATCTATAGACACCAATGAATGCTTAAATTTTCTCCTCAATTCAGTTTTAATAATGGAATTTTAAAAAAAAGTTTAGAATAAAAAGTTTTGAAATGTACGACATAGAATACATTAATTATGCACAAACTTCTTAAAGTTAATATTTTTTTCAAATAGCTTAATTAGAAAGTATATAAGTAACAATTATGTTGCTCATGACATGTTTTCACTCTCTTTCTAGTAAAAGAAAACTAAGGATTTTTATGAAGCTTCTTTAGAAATTTTAAGAACCTAACTAAAGATCTATTTTTAACTCTCAGTAAAAGCAATGCCTATGAATATTAATGTAACATTTATTTATTGTTTTCTATCACTTGATAAACCACTTCTCTCTTTCTGATAATAGTGCACAAAACATATAATTTAATCGTGCAAAAATAAAGTACAGGCAAAAGAGAATGCATAAAATTTTACAGTTATGTAAAACTCAATCATATTCAAACATCAAATGTGATCCTTTAACTCATTCATTGATAAAGAGCTGATATTTCATGAAAACGTGATGAATGACTATGAGACTCTCCGAAAAGTATTAGCATATCATCAAATTTTAGCTATATTATGTTACCTAATATAAACAGAATTTTTAAACAAAATGATCACCATAAGCAAATGACAAACATTTAATCTCTTTTTTCCCCCACTGTTCTACTATATTTTTACTCTCATCATGAACAAACTGAAATCAATAGCCTGTTTAGTGACCAGATGTAGCTATTGTGAGTTCGTGCTGAATACTGAAAACTCCAAATAGTTCTAGAGTAGCATCTAGTAACATCGCTCTATCTAACATTACCACTTGAATTATCTAAGCTGAATCCAAATGCATATTTGGCATTGATTTGGACAAACTTGAAATCTTAAGACTTTTTTTTAAAAAAACATTTAAAATGACCCAGAAAAACTGATAAACTTTTAAGGACTTTCAAGGATTTTAAATAAACTCTACTAATTTACTTAACACACCTTAAAAATGTAAGATATTATACAATAAATTTCAGCTTTCTATAAATCATATTATAAACAAATTAAAGACATTCATATTCCCTAAAACATTTTAAGTTATAAATCTAATAGATATATATATATATATCAGTAATATGTATGTTATAACTATATATTTAAAAATATTTATTATTTAAACTATAATATACAAATATACCTACTATAATACAGTGGGTATATCCATGTATGCTGTAACACAATGGTATATAAAGGCAAAAGCCATGTGGCTTTTACATGACAAATTTAACTCTTCTTTAGGGCTTTTTAGAATGGCAAAGCTGATAAGCTTATGAGAGAACAATTCAATGAGTGAAATTATCTTGCTTTTCTAGTGGTAAGAGAATGTCCTTTACCATTATTTGTATAAGAATAACACTGCAGTATTTCAGCAATATGGATCATAATTATCAGAAAGTATATCAGAGAACAGAATTTTGAAAAATAAGTTAAATAACTAAATAGTTAAATATATTGCTTTAGAAACTGTAAGTAATATATATATTGTAGTATGCATATAAGGCTACACAGGTTTTTCTCAAAGATAAAACCACATATATATTTATGATTCTCTTATTATTTTTTCTGGTTGTATAATATACATTATACATAACAATATCACATACTACCAATTTTTTTTAATTATAATTATCATTGCAATCTAATAAGCTACAAAAATTACATTAAACCATGCAAGAATGTACAAAACCCATATCTATAAATAAATTACTGAAATCAATTACAATAAATGTTTATATAAATCATAAAAAATTATCAGATCAAAATCAATAATGGGGTACAACAGTAATAATCCTTGATTTTAATGGGGCCAGTTAAACAGTCAGTGATTTTGCACATAATTATAACAAACATTTATAAATCATTATTTAACACATAATCATGATTCTCATGTTATTAATCTATTACCTATAAACATGTCACTAATATAACCCAAAACTTTTCATACTACCAATAACATTTTGACTTGTATAGAACAGTAAATGTAATTAAACAGATGTAAAGATATATAAACTAAGCCATGTTCTATAACTTCCTTTTATCAAAGATAATACGTGGAAAAATAAACTTAAGTAACCAAAACTGGTTCTTACATCAGCAATTTTAGGCATATCTCTCACATTAAAAACATCCACATTCCGGACAATTCCATTATCATCACGAAAACCACATATGACCTGTGGGATACCAGCAAGGAAGGATTGTAACCACCATTTTAAAAGCTTATACCTTAAAAAAAGAGAAAGTTTTAAATATGCATTAATATTTTAATATAATATTTAAAAATCTAATATGGGAAATTAAAATTTAATGCAATATAAAACAGAAATATCCTTTCCCTTATATATAATTAATTGACATTATTTTCCTAATATAAACTCTGCAAGAAAAAGTTGGAAGAAACTACTTGCTAATATCTTGAGACAAATTTAACTCTTCTTTGGGGCTTTTAAGAATGGTAAAGCTGATAAGCGAGAGAACAATTCCATGGGTGAAATTATCTTGCTTTTCTAGTGGTAATAGAATGTCCTTTACCATTATTCATATAAGAATAACACTGCAGTATTTCAGCAATATGGATCATAATCATCAGCTTCTTAACTTTTCTTCAATGTTTAATGAATTGGCTAAGTCTCCATTCTTAAGATCTATAAGTAATATAAAAGAACTTAATAATTTTAAAAACGTAACATCAGTATACAACTGACTCTTCTACAGAGAAAAATGCTGAACTGATTCTATCTCATAATTTTTCCATCAAGGAATTTTGAGTTTCAGGTGAAAATAAATTTTCCATTTAAAATGAGAACTAAGAACTTTCACCTATTCATTTAGTGATTTCAAACCACCTTTATGTAATTATGTGTTTTTTGCTGATAAAATAATAAAGGCATACAACTATTTACTTAAGGTTAATGGACATTTTCCTTTTAGTAGCTGATATTTTTGGTTAAATTCATTTTCTGACACATTTATACTTTCAAGTAGGAGATGAAGATGAGGAAGCGATGAGCTTTCATTATGAAGTATAGTTCTTAAACAAAGAGAATATAAATTTATATAATTGCACAAGGCTATAGTTCTTAAAACAGAAATTTCATCTAATAAACATGATAACAAAACTTAATGCTATACCCATACTAAAGTTGTTGGAAAGAAAAATCAGTCCCCCCCCTCCCCTCATACCTTGGCAGGAACAACAAGACATGTCACAATAAGAGATGTCACCTGTTAGATAAATCATGTTCATAGATTCTTAACCAGCATTTATAAAATTATATAACAGAAAAAATTTGCATTTTGGCAACTTTTTTTTAGATTGTGTGTAGTAATTAGAATAGAAACACTTTAGGAAACAACATTTATTTTTCCTATATCAAAGTGCATGTAGATCAATGAAATTAGATTGCAACCACCTGCATTGCATCCCTCATAATGTTGAATTAGATGCCTATGCCTAAAGAGCTCATTTTAGCTAAAGTGGTTCCAAATTGACATTCCACATCTCTAACGCCTAATTTGAAATTTGGCCTTTGTCATGTATCATAAGAAGGTGATTAATTGCTCATGGTTTTCCATGACCATCTGCTTTCAGCTTTAGAATATACTATAACTTTTTTACATAATGGAACAAAATATTTGTAAAAATGACTTAATTCCAGCAGTAATTATCAATTTTAAAAATTAATATATTATATCAAAAGTCACAGCGGCCGTGGCAGCCTTGTGGTACAGCGTGCTGGTTTTCGATGCTCAGGGTGCTCGGATCGAATCGTGGCGAAGCGCTACTAAAATGCCTCCATTTGTGTCATCCCTTCATAGGGGGCAATGCTGGTCTGCCTATATGGCACCCCCATAATAAAATGGCCAGCAAAACTGTGGTGAATTATAGGCGAATGTCTTCGTGACAAGTGCCTCCGCATTGAAAAAAATATATATATATATCAGAAGTCACAATAAACTTTTGAAAATACATCCTATTGACAGAGCATCAATACATTCTGTTGAAAAAGCTGAAAATTTAAGCAGTCTTAAAATAAGTGTTGCTATGTTGTACAAAAGGTATAAGCACTTTTAAGCTCCACAAATAAGATTAATCATTTTTTTAAGAATTTTCAGGATAATTAGAAAAAAAATTAAGAAACAGAAGAAAAACTAATAAGTGTTTTCTCATTCAGAGTAAATTTAAAAAAAAAATTTTTTTAATGTAATTTCTTACAATAAATCATAAGTTCTCTTCTGTTTAAAAAAGTTGAGTATCTATTTCATAATGAACTTTAAAAGTAAAATTTATAACAACAGCTAACAAAATTTTTGAGTAATACATAACAAAATCAAAAGATGTTAAAATAGATTAAATTAAACAGCAGTAGTCATCAATATTGATTAATGTTAATCAGACAAAATTATTAAAAAAAATTATACAAACCTGCAAAAATTCCGATTTTGTCTGTCATTGGATATGATTCTTGATGTCTTTAGTTCCATATAGCGTTGCATAGAAGATGGATCATGCTCTGGAATATTGTAATATGCTGGATCTTCTCCATCAACTTCAGCACTAAAAAGTATGCAGTTTTTTTCTAATTTTCCCTTCATCACAGAACAAAATTCTTCCTTTTCATTGACTGGTACTGAGGTATTCGGTCTTGATTTCATTGTGTCTGACAATTGAATAAGCAAAAAATATAAACATAAATGTATAGAAGATATAATTATAACTGAAGAAATATTTTTAAATATAAAAATTGATACTATACATTAAGTATTTCTCCAATTAATTAATTAGTTCTCCAATTGATGAAATCATTTGTAGAAGCACTTGCTAAATTGCAACTGCAACAATCTCAGGCCCAACAATAAGATACACCTCTATAGGAGAAACCACTAAATGTATAGAATATGGATTTTTCCCTTTTTGGCAAATGTATACTATTTGTTGTCACAAACTTTGGTTTAGTCATTGTAAATGATGATATTATGATAGAACTGCAGAATATGGTTATGATAAAACCATTGTGTGTTTAAAAAAAAACATTTACATATAGAGATCCAAAAAACATTGCATTATTAATGTCTAACACAAATGGGTAACCACAAGGTCCATTACTTTACCTCTCTCTTTCATTAATTTACACCTGATTTCAACAGGCAAGATAAGAAAGCCTAACATGCATTGCTATATAAAGCCAAATTAAATAACAGCAGCTGGTGAACTTTTTGTTTATATACAGTTATTAGTCAGCTTTCTACAGATATCTCTCTCTTATTTATATCTTTGGCCAACAAACATACTATAATAGTCACATAGTAAAGAAAAAAACACCATTTGAAGCAATAGTAATTTAGTCTTTTCAAGGAGAAGTAACAAGACATATTTTCAAAACATGCTACCAAGGCTAAAACCCAGTAACTGTAATAAGCACTTGTAAAAATATGCACTTGCATATCATAATAGCAATAACTTACTACAATATCATCTTTTCCATGCTCATAAACAATCAATAGATTTATTTAGAGATCAGAAGTAAGACTATTGATATCACAAACTATAAAGGGTTAAATTAACTGTCTTTCCTAGCACAGATTATCTGTTAGATGAAGTTTCAAACTGGTTTTCAAATCTCAGTGCCAGGTTTTAGTTCACTGTACTCATACAATTATCTCCAATGAGTTATTTTAAATATTTTGTTAGTTATGGAATTAAACCTCATCTTTCACTAGTCTACATGCTGGTTTTTAGTAAATATAGAGAATATTTCATTATCAATAAAGATGAAGTTTCTAATCATACTTTATTATATCACAAAGTCAATCTCAAAATTGTATGCTAAAAATACTAATCAAATTAATTTCATAAATTATAAATTACAGTCATACTTACCAGATGTCATGTACTGTTCAAATTTATATCCCCATGAACACATGAGTTTTTCTCTTTCTGACATTGTGTCTCTTCTCTGAATATCCTGTTCTGTGTCAAAACCACATAAATATATGACAGATCTGAATTTAGTGGCACAAATCAACCAGTCTTCTTTATTTTCATAAATTGTAGCACATACTGCTGTCAAAAGGCCACGGAAACAAACAAAATCTAACTTTATGCTATAAAAAAAATATGCTTGAGAATTATATGATTAAATAGCTTTTCTTTTAAATGAATCAACCTGAAAGGGGAAAAAAATGTAAACGAAGATATTCTACTTAATGACTTACTCTATGAACAATATGATTCTGACTGAATAGTATATGCAAATTAACACAGATATGTACAATAAATCACCCCTTAGTGTTTGTTACGTATACTATATCTGAGCCAAATAAAGCTTACCAACAAAAGGGAAGACAAAATTGTATTGTCCCCCAAATTTGCCAGTTTTTTACCAATGCAATTTTCCATACAGTAAGTTTCACACAGCAATAATAAATGGATAAAAAGAGCTTATATAGATCATACTCCAAGCTAAATTTATTATATAAAAATTAGAATAAAACTATAGTTTACTATGATTTTTCAAAATCCTCACAAAGCTGTTTACTAAAATCACAGAGTACATTCATTTATATGATATCTGGCAGTTACGTTGGGTACAATACAATGTAGTTTCACATAATGCATTTCTAAATATCGACACCCCCCCCCCCCAAAAAAAAAGAACATAGTTATCTTTGGTGACGCAAAAATTATTTCTTAAAAATCATAGCAAAAATAATTTTTTTTATAATTGTGGTAGAATTTTAGGATTCGCAAACCCTTCCTTACTTTGATGAATTGCGATCCCTGAAATATCTTTTAATCTCCTCTTGCTGGGGAATGATCCATTTTAATAGTATGTCAATCTTTTCTTTTTTACCAAAATCTTTTTTAATGACGTGAGAATATCCTTCATTTAAATCCATATGTAGACCTGATAATCTACGAGGCATTGATAAATATTTCAGCTGATGTTTATCATCGCAGTAGTTGCGGTTTGCGCCTAATGAAAAACTACCTATTTCAAGTGGCTGACTATAAACTGGAAATCTGCCATCATATTTCTTTGGTGATTCAACTTTTAAATTCATTCTGATCAAGTACTGAAATCAAGTGTCAGCCACTCAAAGCTATCATAAACGTGAAAAGACTTAAAGTTGAATGATATATTTATCTTTGTTTCAAAGCAACAGCTGAAAGATGAAGATACTTATTTCTGTAATAAATTAGATTCACCGCGATTATATTAAGATACATAATTCACAAGTGTCATACAAAGAATAAAGGTAGGAATATTTATCGAACTGGTCAATATTGTTTCTCATAATATAAAAACTTCATTTATTTATCAACGCTATGCTAAAAAATATTTGTATTGCCATCGCTGAGCACATGGCACTTTAAACGTGTATGTAAACAAAACTTTTTAACAGTGAAAGTTAAAGTTATATTATGATAGTTTTTAATTTTTTTCCTGGAAGAACATTTTAAAACCATTCATTAAAAATGATAGAAAATTGTTACATAGTTTATATATATTATTTAAATAATTTATCGTTTTGACTAGAGTAACCATTACTTAAGCATTATTAAAGGGTGGCAGCATGTTAGCGCCTGTTGTATGATGCCCGGTAGCACTGCATTCTGGTTTATTAGTGATCACATTTAAATTTTCTAGTATCTGTCCGTGTCAATATTTGCGTTTTGGTGAGCATGATAGTACGTTTAACGTACTGACACCCTTCGGTAATATACGGTCGTAATCAAATAAATAGTAACTGAATGCTTTATTTGTAGATAAAATAATGTGGGATTATTGAGAACGAACCATGAGAACATAAAAGTTTTGTCCATCAAGTAATAAAATTAATTTTCCTTCACTATATTAATATTTACTCAACCATAAATGTTTTCTTTGTAAACGTTTGAAATGGTGTTTGGATTTATTTATACAAATCATGGGTTTACATTTGTTATAATTTTGTTCTATGCTTCTAGATTTTATTTTGGGATTTTTACCTCTAGTGTCATAGTAGCTGTGAAACTTTTTGAAAAATTCTCTACTAAATTAAAAGACGTCACTTTATGAATGGTTCTCGGAAGATAATGGATTTATTCATAGTTTGAGACCAGTCTTCATTACAATCACGCTCGTAAAACTTGGGTGTTTTATGCCATGTTAATAGCGTTTTGCTTTGGATATGATTTACATGGGAAGTGTCGCAGACCAGTTTTATTCGAAGAGAATTTGTAAATATATATCTGTTGTCTTTCTGCTAAGAAAACTAGGTTCCGATTTACCGAAAACCATACCGTAATACATAAAATCAGAAAAAAAAAAATTGTAAATCCAATAAAAAAATCATTTTTAGACTTGAACTTATTTCTCAAATCAAAGCAGTTTAAAATTAAACAGTGGCATATGGTTCTAGAGCCATATGAAGATAAATGCATGAGACAATAAAAATAGCTAAGCATGATTTTATTAAAAAGCAGAAACTAATGTTCAAAAACTCCAGTTTAGGGAAAAAGTATATTTTCAACCATCATTCATTAAATTAGAAATTTTCCTCTCTATACCTTTATATATAGAAATATTTATTTTTTTCATTATTTTATATACATGCTTTTTGTTTTTGACTTGAGTACTTAACCACTGTAGATGAGTATTGTAATTTAATTTGCCCTTAATATGTCATCAAAATTTCAACTCTTTTTTTTTTTTTTGTATTTTAATTCAAACAAGAAGATTTTAAAGAAAATATTTTATAGTTTTTATTTTTAATGTGTTTGTTATAAATATTGATCTGTATATTAAAGTAATTTTAAATCAGTGAAAGCATTATCAGTTACATAAGTAATATTCATATTTTTAAGAGAGAAATTATGAAGACAACCTCAACATTATAAAACATAAAAGAATTTTAGCCGCTAATTGGTGTCTTAATGGCTTATGAACTTTCTTGAGATCAAGTCCTTTTCAAAAGAAAACCAAAATTTTACTTCATTAAACTATAATTTGACCAGTTCTCACTTATGTATCAGAAATTTGGACTTCAACCAAAAATAATAAAATATTTTTATCTGCATTTGAAAGATATGTACTGAGAAAAAATTTTGCAGTGTTAAAATAAGCAAAATTTGTAGGAAAAGATTCAGTAATGATTTACACAAGATTTATAAAGATAATGACATAATAAAGTATAAAAAAAAACCAACCACATGAAGTTTGCACCTTCCCCAATCATTGACCTCATAGAATGACTCCAATCTACAGATTTAATGTACTCATATCTGGCCTAGACACAAAGATTAAAGGTGCTTCTCGGGTTCCTTGGTGCTGAAAGCCGACGCTCTACCACTAGGGTACCTCTGGCCTCTCACCCTGTAGTTTCATATTATGTCTGAAAAGTCTGGAGCACTTCAAAAATATCTAGAGTATTTCGCATCCCTACAAAATGACTATTATTTTTTTATTGCTGACAAAAGTTAGAAAAATGGAAAATTTCTTGAATAAATAAATAGAGAATAGCATTTCCATATGCACTTTTCATCTACAGATATTTAGACAATCATCTTTTTGTGTGATCCAGTGTATACACAATGAATAAAATGATTAAATAGAGGAGAAAAATCAGGTTTTTGTGGATGTTCCCTTCTGCTCTTTAAGTGGGTCCTTTCTGGAAAAGATAAAAGATGTTGGATGGTTTGTCAATGTGATCCTTGATTATTGTATATCAGTGGTTTTGAAATTTATCTGTAGACATCAAGGACTATCTTGGGATTTTCCAATTGTGACATGCTCCTGCAAGACTTTCTAATGGGGAAACAGGATTTCTGTAATTTCTACTGGTTCCTCAACTCATGAATTTTTCATAAACTTGTTATAAAAGGTGGGATTTTTTCCCCATGTCAATACTGTTTTTTTAAAATTACAGAAGAAAGAACTTTGTATGGGAAAAAAAAGTTTAATTGCTCCTTATTCTGACTAAGCCATTGATAAATTCATATAGTGACTGTAGACAACCGTAATTAAAAAATTGGGGAAGATTTGTTATATGCTAATAACTATAATTCCTTTATTTCATGTATCTCATCATTATGTAAATTCCTTTATTTCTGTAAATAATTTCTTGCAGGAAAAGAGTAAAGCATCATATATTCTTTAAAATTTTAAATATCTTATTCATAGTTTGTTTTTAAGCTCTATTAGTGTTTTAACATTGCACTTATGAATTCACTACTGCTGGATGTATATCGCACTCCGGCATGAAAAGTGACACAACTCAAAAAAAGCAGCATTTGAGAAAAATCAACTTAAAGAGTACAATAGATCTTGAACTATCATTACAGGAAAACTTATACAACTGCCCTCAGATGAACAAATTTCAAGTTAGAGATAAATCGCTTTTCGTCTACAATGGGGCACTTCATACATATTTTTCAATGACATAACCTCAAAATTGCCATTTTTTGGACTTGTGTCACTTTTCTTGCTGGGATGCGATATGTAAACCATCCTGTCTCAACAATATTCATGTAGTTTGTCTTCGTTTTCACTGCTGGAACCAAATTTTCAGCATAATCAATATTTTAAAATCATCAGACTGAGTAAATACTAACTATCGAAAATAAAATGGCTAGACGCATAGAGAGGGGGGGGCCTTCATTTTCTTTTGTCGTATTCTGTGATATACTTTAGGGTGCATTTTATAGATTCTTTTGTAAAACATCTTGAATTCATTCTTTTAAATTCTTTTACTTTTATTTTGAAAAACCTCCATTGCAAACATCATATTTTGTGATAAAATTTGTTTAATCAGCAGGTACCCTATATCATTGAAATTTAGTGATAGAGTTTGGTGTTGTGAAATTACTGTATATTAAAATAGTAAAAATTTCAGTGGTTATGTAAATTTTCTTAAGTGTATATAATTAAAAGGTGAATATTTCTTTTTTAAAAAAAGTTCCTTACATTCATCAACTTTCAAGATTTCCAAATCGTAGCTTTGTTTTATATAAACAGTAAGAATATGGTTTTGTGTTGGTTGTCTTTTTTCAAGCAATTAAAATTAAAAAAATTTAAAATTAGCTGATTAAAATTATGATTTTGAATTGACCAACCTTTGAATGCATAAGTATAATGTTAGTTTTTTTGATACTTTACAAATTTTATATACAGAGAAACTTCTTTAGCCAGCCACCCACTAAATATTTCTTACTGTTTATATGTTGTTCAGAACTGATAAAATACACTGCATAGAGCCAGGATAATTTTACCCCCTTTTCCACAGACCCTTCTTTTTTTTTTTCTTTTTTTTTTTTTTTTTTCCGAACTATGACTGGCTGTCAAGAGAAGTTTCACTATATTTATAAGTTTGACCATCAGTTGCCTAATTTTATACGAGTGAAGTTATTCATTTATAACAGTAATAAGACAAGAATTGAAACTAAAATATTGTTATTCCTAGAGCACAACACTTAACATGCATATTTAGTTAAAATATGTTTACCTTTATTTATTTCACCTTGTTTTTAGCACGTCCTTACAGCAGAATTGGTCTGTGAATTGAGAAGTGTCTTAGAAGCCAGTATCAAGTCTTCTTTTGTGAATATCAAAGATATAACACACCCAGTAATAAAATTATTTCAAATCACAAATTTTATGGATTTTCTGTTGTACGAAGTTTTTGTAACAGAAAATTAAAATGAGAATTATATGACAGCTTTCATTTAATTATGACTAATATACCATTGATTATGATAACTCTTTTAAAAGGGGGCTTTTAGATATGCATATGATTCAATGTTCCACCTCCCGAAAAAAGTAATGCTACTCAGTAGTAGGTCAAAATGCAGCATCAGTTTGAATTATTAATTGCAAAGTTTGTAAATGATACTGAGCAGTATCCTTTACAGCTGCAACTGATTTAAGTTGAAATTTTGAAAGCTATGATGAATTCAAGGTATTAATACATTTATTTAAAATGTCAATATCAAATATATAAAAGTTAATTATATTGACTGTATTAAGTTTTTATATCCTTTAACCTTTCAGAATTGTTTCTGTCACCAACGTACTCCTGGGGAAACAAGATTTGATGAAGATTTTTTTCAGGAGAGCATTTATTAATACCAGGGCTGTGATTTTTGGCAAGAATACTTCATATAAATTTAATGAAGCTTTCTCTTCTTATGTAAAATTCAAACGTCCTGAGTCTAAACTTGTTACAATGAAGTTAGATACACCACTGTTTAAAGCAGTTTTCACACCTGAAGTGAATATGTTATCTGAGATGTTCCAGAAGTATAACTATGAATTAAGATTAGCTGGTGGTGCTGTTAGAGATCTTTTGATGGATAAACCACCTCAAGACATTGACTTTGCTACTGTTGCAACTCCTGATCAGATGAAAAATATGTTTGGAAATGAAGGTATTTGGCTTTAAAATAAGTAGTCATATATATATATATATGTGTGTGTGTGTGTGTACAGCTCTAAATTTCTTTTATTAACAGATATTTAATCTCATAGATAAACCAATGGTGACCTGCTTGTATTTCTTTGCAAATTCTTTTATTTTTAGTAAAGATAATGATGTTTGGTAGGAGTTTTTGCAATGTGAGGCTCGCAATCCTCTAGTTATATTTTAAGAATAATTATCCATTATTATTTGTTGTTCTTTCCTATTTATGCTGTTAAAGTCAAGTACTTTAAAGGAAATGTGAATAATAAACTAAAATATTCCAGAATGTAATAATATTGTTAGAATCAGAACGTCTTTCCTGAAAAAAATTAACATCAGATAATAAAAATAATATAAATTTAAAGTTTTAAAAAATAAAGTGTATAGCTTGAATTTTCTGTGAATTTCAGTAATTAGTTTTATTTCAAAAATAGTTATAATTTAAATATTTTATCTTAAATATATATTTCTACTTGAGATTTATTTTATTTCATAAGTAGTAACATATCATATAAAGAAGGGGTATTCTAAAATGTATGGAAGAGGTGAGTTTAAAAAAAGTTTAAAAAAGGTCTTACAACCCTTTAACCCTTGGTTTTTATTGTTTTAAATTCTAGTTTTCACCCATGAGACCTATTACATTCTATGCTTTGAAGTTACTAAACCAGTATTGTTTTTAGGAAGAACTTTTTTAAAAAAAATTTTTACAATCATCTAAAGATATATTGTGCGCTACTCTTAATGAGAACACTTTCATTGTTCCTGATGCCCCAAGAAAAGCTACTTTAGCAAGCTTTAGGCTGATGACTGGCTATGATTGTTTGCAATATCTGCATTGTAATTGCAGATTCCCCAAACTGTAGTCTTTATGGCTCTTGTCAGTCTTTGACATGTGAACTTTTGGACATATCGCTCACTCCTTTCAACAACATCATATCTCAAAAAACACGATTTTTCAGGAGAGTGATTTTAAAGATTAAAAGTACATTGAAATGTATTGAAAATAAATTTTTAATTCTGCTCTCTAGTGACTAAATATTAAACAGTGAGATATGATAATCTTGCAGGGATATACTACTCTTTCAGGGCATTCTGAAAATAAGCATAACTAAAAATCGCTGATTTTTTTGTTATGACGTTGTTGAAAGAAGTGAGCGATATACTCTGTACTTAGTAGTTTTGGCAATACATTGAAAAATACTGGAGAGTTTGTAGATTATGGCTTAAGAACTAATGTCTACAGCATTTGTGAACAACAAATTCTAGTTTTCAAAAGTCTTTGTTAGAAACTCTTCCCTCAGTCCTCGTGAATGAAAATATCTGCTATCTTAAACTTTAAATACAAATATCAAATATATTTGCTAGTATTAATTTTAAAAAGAATACCTTCTTTTAGAAGTTTAAATTTTCATGGATCAAAGAAAAGGAGATTTTCTTTGTGAAATTAATTATAAAACATGACAAATCATTAAGAGAGAAAATTTTAGAAAAATTACTTTCAATGTGTATTTATCTACAGTTCCTGTTCTACTAATAGTTTAGTGTTAGGCTATTTTAAAAAAATATTAGGAGATATATGAAGAAGAAAAGTTTTCAGTTATTGTTAGTAACTTTTAAGTTTTCTGCTTTAAGAGAAATAATGGATTTTTCTAGTACAAAAATAGCTTCTCATAAAATTATGCAATTTTCAAAATAGAAGTTATTAAAACTTTTTTTATTATTATATTATAAAAGAACTTTAAAAAATATATATTTCTGGATGAAATTTACACTAGATTCAGTAGCTTGAGAAAGAAGGAATATATCAAAATTTAAGGGGGGGGGGGGGGGAATTTAAAGTAACACATTAGATTTAAATCAAAATTATACTAAAGTTTCTTAAATGTTTTATCAAATTTTGTTATTAATTTTATTTGAATTAATTTTTCAATTTTGATTAGATACTGTAATGTGAACAGAATAGAATTTTATGCATTTCAATATCTATTCTGTCCACGTCTGGAGAGAAGAGACTTGAGATGGTCTCTTAGGGAAGTCGATTCTTGAAATTAGGTATAAATTCAAGAATTGACTGAATAATTAACACTATGAGAAGCCACGAGAAGTATTTATCGCTCTTTAGGCTTTAAGAAAATAATGAAGGTTTTGCTTTACCATTTTCATGTAATAAACGTATTTTAAGACTTTAAACTGAGCATCATACCACTTACTATGTTTTGGAGTAATGGGAGGAGTTTCAGGTGAGAAATTTTCATAAACTTCTTTCTTCCAATCAGAGAATGATCACTTATGAGAGATACTAATTGCTTTTCCACGGTCCATGATATATATAATATAGGTATTTTGTTTACCATAGTCTCCTGGCATGTAAAAAAGGAGCTATCTTTATTTATTTATAGGCATAGTTTTTAAAAGTTTTAATGATGATTATATTTTACTCCTGGCAAAAATTTGAGGACAATTTCTGAAAGAAAAATTAATTTTTAGAAAATGGAATAATTTTTTGGACGAGTGTATAGAGGTCCATTTAATGCCCAATTACCCACATTTTGTGGATTGTCTCAAAAATTGCAATGCCTTAGAAGATGAAATTTGGCATGCAGGCTTTAAATTTAATATAGATTTGTAAAAACTTAACAGGGTGTTTCTATTTCTTGTTAAAAAGATATTTTTGTGGTCTTCTTTTGAGAGAGTTAAATTAAAGTAAAATATAATGTTTTTCAATGTCAAAAGAAAATCATTATAAATATGGTCTTAGCAAAACAAATAACAAAATGTTGAATTTATGTAAAATAAGGATAATAATTTTGGTATCTCTTCCTACATTTAAAAAAAAAGATGCAACTCCAGTATTATTTTCCCCCAGTCCCCTGCTCCAAATATTGCTGAGATAGAACTGCCCTTTAACAGGACTAAGTCATTGCAGGGCCCTTCAAAATAGAAATACATTAAATGATAAAAATGTAATGTAAAGCATAAAAGAGAAATGTACGAAAGGGGCAATATTTCTTTTTTATATGCATTTATAAGAATACAAAGGCTAAAATATAGCTAGACTGCAAAGATTTTATCAGTGAAATCATTTATAATTTCATCCAATTTTTACTTCATCATTTCTTCATGCTCTATTGAAACTATTGCAAAACTTCAATATTGTTAACCTAAGGTTTGTTTTAATTAATTTTAAATTATAAACCACCTTCCTCCCAATGCCACAGTTACAGGAACTGTTTGATATAGCCTAGATATAAATACATTTGGAAAGCCAGTAGCTCTGTCATTCATAGCAAGGAATTATAGAATTTTTATGGGATTTCAGAAACATGAAGAAGATGATTTAATACTTCCATTTCTTCAACTAGCTTATAGAGATCTACATCTGTATGTTTTGCACACTTCATTGGTTGTTATTCTGAATCATTTTTACATCTGTTTGGGCAATTTTGTTTGACATACAAAATTGATGAGGGCCCCGTTCTAGCACAATTCCTGATTAGATCTAATAGGTCCAATAGGCTTAAGGCCAGCCCTGCCCTTTAATGTGTTATGATGACTATATTAACAACCTCTTCTATTGAAAAATCACATTAACTTAAGTTCACATTCATTTAAAACACTATCTGATAACTTTTAGTAAACAGAGTATTGGAAATTAGGCTTTGTAAAAGATATTTTTACTTATATTATGATTACCCGGAAACAGGAAGAATATATTTCTCAAATACAATTGTTTTGGTATGCATCACATACAAGGATGTGAATTATATTTTTGATGATTCTATTGGACAATTCAGTTGAATTTTGATGAGACATACACTAATGGCTAAAATTGTGTGAACCTTTTGGAAAATGTGTGTTTTTCAAGTTTAATTGCATGACTTTTGAAAATAACTTCAAATTCATATGAAGTATCATTCAAAATCATATGAAGTTATACAACACTCAAAAGATAATTTTATTCAAAATCTAATGCAGTTTACCCCAATGTATTATCTTTATTTTATAAAAAGTCATAGAAGAATAAAGGTAGGAGAAAACACAACTATCTTACATAAAGAGAGCATATTTCTTAAACTCAAAACTGACCAAAAGGAGTAATTGCTGGGAAAGCCAGTCAAAATTGATGCTACAAAATGGATCAAATAAGGTGTTAGCATGAGTAAACTCACATCTTTTGTTATCAGAATTGATAGTAAAACATATCATTTAGCTGTATGGTTATCACCAGGTTTTAAGAAAGCTGGTATTTTCCCCACAAATGAAGACAATATTTTATCTTGTTTGACAAAATAAGATAGGTCAGTAAACCTAAATCTAGTTGAAGAAGCTTTTTTTGGTGATCAGAAGAGGTTTGAGTTTGTAAAGCCTTAAGCTAGGAAAAAAAATTCAAGTCACACCAGGTAAAAGCATATGTGCTTCTGGTATTCAGCCTGAAGAAGCAGAAGCTTCTACATCATCTGAAAGACCAGAAAAGAAAGAAAAAAAAACAGAATAAAGTTAGTTGCAAAGAAAAATCTCAAAAAAAAAAAATGTATCGTATGATGATTCAACTTCTAACCAAAAATTAATCCATCAAAACTAATAAAAAGGGGTTTGTTTTTTGTTTTAATGTAAAATAAAATTTTTCATGCATAACTCTCTATTTTTATTTCAAGATCCTAGGTGCTACCTATTTGAATTGAATATTTCATGTAAAATGTACCTTGGGTCCAAGTAACCCCAATCAGGGGGTTACTTGAACCCAAATTTCAATAATTTGTAATATATATTTATATATAATTAAAATTTTGGTTTGACCTAAAATCCTGGGGAATCTTCAAATAAGTTGTTCAAATCAGGTTATCAACACAAATATGTTTTTAATTCTATCATTGGGTAAGAAATGCACAAAAATCTTCACTTTTTGGGGTCCAAGTAACCCCAAGCTACGGTATTTTGAAATTTGACCAACATTACCAGTTTTTCAAGATTTTACTCACTGTTGGTGATTTTTGTTTGGGCAGTCAGATTTACAAATATATGTGTAGGAAAAAGAGAAGACTACATCTCTGTTAATCATTAAATCAACAGTTCTCAACCTTTTTAGACCCATGAGCCCCCCCCCCCCCCCCCCTCCTTCCTTTAAAAAAAAATAAGAAAAATAAAATGAACTTTTTGTGACCCCCAGATGAAAACGTAATAACAGTAGTAATGAATAACTGCATAAGCAACCAGTTCAAACCATTAAGCTGTTTGCCAATGACCTTTTGCAACCCCTCTGGGGGTCCCAGGCCCCATGTTGAGAAATACAGTATTAAGTGAATGTGTCTATTTCAACTCACCAAAAAAAAAAATAGGTATTTTTAAAAACGTCATCTTTATATTGTCAATTTACCAGCTTTCTTTATATTGTCAATTTACCGAATTTAAAGACATTAAGAGGCTAAATAATTTATGGAAAATCATGCAAATCATTTATAATTTGTTCACAACATTATTTTGTAAATATTTCAGGTGTCCGTATGCTTCATCGCAAAGGAGAGTCTCATGGCACTGTGACAGTTCGTATCAATGACCAGCAAAATTTTGAAGTGACTACTTTAAGGGTTGACATGAAAACTGATGGCAGACATGCAGAAGTTGAATTTACAACTGACTGGGAACTTGATGCTGGTAGAAGAGATTTAACAATAAATGCTATGTTCTTAGGTTTGTAAATTCATAAATGATCTTTAATCTTCTTCAAATATTGTGTGTAAAATATATATATATTAAATAAGTAATATTGTGTTTATGTGTTTTTTGTTTTGTTTGTTGTTGTGTTAATAACAGATGGTCATTCTGATTGAAGCTTTAACAATATATGTTTATAAGTACATATGAACTGGGAATGAATAAAATGTAAACAAGAAATCATTCAATTAATCTCTGTTTAAAGTTTTTTATAAAATCTCTGGATCTTATAATACATTTTCAGTTACAAATGGAATTTACTTTTTAACTTAAAGATTGGTTTCAATGAATTTATGAGTATAATAATGTTATTTATTAAAGTTTTGAATCTAACTTAAAAACTGTAATGGAATTTCTATATTTACAGTTAAAATCTAGATGAAAAACATTTATCACTATTGAAAAATAAAATCATCTTATACAGAGCAGTTATTAGGAAGACACCAAATGTATATTTTCAGTAATCTGCATAGCATAATTCTTCAATACCTGAATAAGTAATTTGAATTTTGTAACTAAAAATTTATATTAGAATATGGTCTATTATTACTGCTTTGTTAACAGCATGAGGTATTTTCTTCACTGAAAATACAATAAAACTTTTATGAGTAGTCACCCAAGTGACCAAAAAATTTTGACAGAAAAGTGTTGACAATTGGCATCCACATGGTCTAGTAGTTAGCATCTTGAGCTGTCACGCAGTGAGCTTTGGTTCAAATCCCAAGTAAAGTTTAGATGTTCCTGTGTTGTCCTTTCATGTGGAACAATGTTTTCTGTCCGAAATGGTGCTCCCATAATAATGAAGCCAACAAGATTTTGTGGTTTACTGAGCAAATGTCTCATGACAAGTGCCTTCACATTGGGGGGAGTTGTGAAAAACAAAGTGTTTGAGACGATTTTTTTGTTTCTTACTTTCAACTTGATAAGCATTTCTGACAAATCATTTTTTACTTTATTTTGCTTTCAAAAGTGTCTGAGAGTATGTTTTAGGTGCTTTTGAATGCCAAATTAGAGGGAATAAAGAGACTAAATGTTTTCAAGCTGAAAGAAGATAACAGAAAAATCCATCATAATATTTAGAGGGTAAAATAAAGTTACTAGTAACATATTACTAAAATAATTATGTAGTTTAAAATTTATATGCTCTTAACAATAATACAAATTAATGTAAAAATAGAGGTGCCAACAATTATCTATATATATAAAACAGTCCCGTAACTGACTGACTGACATATAAACACAGACCAAACTGCTGAACCTAATGGTGCATATACATTGGTGCAGCGTTCTCTGCCTGTGCCTTGGGGAATCGAGTGATTTATGTTCACTCTGTACTCTCTACTATGCGTGGATCGCCTCCTCTGGCGGTCCATCAAAGAAAGGGTGAGGGATCAGCGGGTCAAATGGTGTCGAGCAGGGTCGGGGGAGACACCACATCAAAGAAACCTTGCGGGTGGGAATGGGGGTGGTTCTAAATACCGTGTCTAATGTTACCGTGACTAATGTGATGACAGGAGTCGGGCAGAGAACTCTGCACCAATCTATATGCGCTATAAAGGGCTAAAATTTTGCATGGCAATTCTACTTATAGTGTAGGGGTGCACTAAGAAAGATTTTTGAAAAACTCTTAGATTTTTTTAAAAATTAAATTTTGTAACTTTTTTATGTTTGCATTTAAAATAATAATCTGAGGGTTATCAAATTTATATCGCGAGAAAGATCATAAAAATTCCTTTAAAATGAAATCTTTTTCGAAACTTTACTTCCATTTTCTGATTTTTGGTGAAATTTTAAAATTTAATTTATCAAATGCTGATCATGTGGTTTCTTTTCTTTTTGTGATACTTTAAACTAATTTTGCGTCATGTGCATAACAGCAAAATAAATTGGCAAAAAAAAAAAATTTCTTTCTTTTTAATGCGGCAGACGATTGGACATTATCCAAAAAAATATTAAAATACAGTAAAAGAAATGTTTCTCAAACTGTATTATATTAACTGTACTATATTCTGTAGTATGTTCTATTAGATTTAATTTGAATATTTTCTTCTACATTATTTTGTTAATAAAAATATCTGTTACGATTTTTTTATAAATATATATATTTATTTATTTTTTGGCATTAATTGTATACATTGACCATTGTATTTAATTTGAATCTAGTCTGTAGTGAAGCATGGGTATTCAGCTAATGTACCTATAAAAATATTCTGAAAGTGTTTGAAGTACTAAGAAATGTAATGATATTTCTAGAAAATTGACTCCTCAATTTTTTACTGTACTGTATCAAAACAAAAATTTTATCTTTATCAAGACACTGGCTTTTTTAACTATACTCCTTATTAATCAAGCATATTGTGTATTTCTACTGTATTATAAAATACAGTAGAAATAAACACTTGTTCTGTTTTGGGGAAGTTCTATATATATATGTAACACCAGCAGATGTTCTCTATTTTGTCCTAATACAACCATGGAAACAATTTTTTCTGTGTCTTTCTATCATAGACATGACTATTACATTGGTTCTCATTGATACTATAGTAATGATTAATTACTGAAGATATTTTATTGATAAATTTTCCACTTTATGCTCTTTGTAGGTTTAGATGGTATTTTATATGACTATTTTAATGGCAGAGAAGATCTAGAAAACAGAATAGTGCGTTTTGTGGGTGATCCAGAAGGCCGCATTCAAGAAGATTATTTAAGAATTCTACGATACTTTAGGTAATATTATTTTACTGTCTGTTTTGTTTATTTCTAAAAAGTTCATTTGTGCAGAATATATTCAAAAGGAATGTGAATGAATTATATATGCATTCAGAATATTGATTTTTATGAATATGCTACTTAGTGAAACTTACTTAAATAAGTTTTGATGAGGGAACTAAATCCATTTCTACTGGAAGACATTTTGTTTTTGTCAGTTTTAATGGTCTTCATTTTTGAGTTTAATTTCTTGAATAAAATTTTTCTGTCTCTTACATCATGATGCAAATATACCTGATAAAAATATATTTAAAAGTGTATTTAAATGTGATTCATATTAAAATATTTCATTAACTTCCATATAAAAAATTCTTAAAAGAAAGAGCAAATTTCATTACTTATTAAATTTTAAATTTCTTAAGTATAATATTTTCATACTGTAAAATGACAATATTTTGCAAACATATATTTTGAAATCTTATTTACAAACTGACTTTATTTTCCCCCAAAAATGTAATGTATTGCTTTAAAATTTCTAAACCCTTAACATAAATTCTATTAGAAAGGTAACTAACTATGCTTTTATGTTGTTACTCTTCTTTTAGTATTCATTTAAAATTAATAAACTTGTGACCATGTATCCTTTTACTCTGTATTTGATATTTCTAAGTGTAGACATGTATTTTGAAAGTCTTATTAAATAAAATTATGGATATGATTGAAATCAGATACTAGTGTTATCAGCAATAGTTCTGTTTAATATGTAGATTTTATGGAAGAATTGCTGTTTGCCCAGACAGCCATGATGCTCTAACTCTTGAGGCCATTCAGAGGAATGTTGAAGGACTGGGAAGTGTGTATACTTTTCCAACTTATTTTTAATTACAGTTTTATTTATTATTAAACTATCTAAATGACTCTGTATCTTAATTTTTAAAAATAGAAAATTTAAAAAAAAAAAAATGTGTGTATTAATCAGATTTAATACTTTCTTACAACTAAGACAAAAAATCTTATAAATTTGCTGTTCTGTATATATGTATCCTGTTCATGACAGATTTAAGAATCTTAAATTCATTAGTTCAATGTTTTAAAAGCTTTTATCTCACTTAAGAAATTATTATTTTTATCTGAAAATTGTGTATGTAGAAATTGTAAAGTTTTATAGAAAACAGTTTCAAACACAAAACGTTTTCTAATCAGGCATATGGTTATTATATTAATAAATTGTAATAATCTTGTAAATTACTTATAATTGATATATATCAAATTGTGTAGTGATATTGTAAAATTAACTTTAACATTATAATCTTTGTGATTTAGTTTCATAGTTAAGAAGAATTAGAGAATTATAACATTTGATCAATAAAATAGTGATTTCACTATGTTATAATGTGCTCCACTTTAGGAAAATAAATCAAACATTAGATTGTATTTGAAAAGAAAAATTTAAATTTTTTTAATTGAAAAGAAATTATTGGTCTAGAGCAGTGCTTCTTAAACTTTCTTCATTCATGATCCCTTTTTATCATTGAGATTTTTTCATGACCCCGGGAAATAAGGATATAAATATTTTCTAATATTTTCTCAAAAATAATGTATTTTTTTTGGTAAATAATTTACATATGAAAAATAGTAGAAAATAAAATATATGTCTTAGATACTTGCAGTGGCGACAAAAATTAAATTCATGTATCAGAATTAAATTTTTGCAACCCCCAAATTTCATTTTACAACCCTATTTGTGGTCACAACCCACAGTTTAAGAAACACTGGTATAGAGTATATTATACTATATTATAAGAAAATATATCAATAAAATAGCCTCTGTTGATATCTTTTATTTTAAAAAAGTCTCCAAAATAAACAACTAAATGTCCTGAAAAGTATATTGCCAAACCTTAGAATTAACTTGCATGTATGGAACATTGGGGAGGAGGCAGAGTGAGGAGGACCTCATGCATATACTTTGCTTGTAACCATGTTATTTTTTACTCATGGGGAAAAAAGGTTGACAAGCTTTTTTTGTTTATTTGTTAACTTTTTAAATTTCAAATTATGACAAAAATTTCAGGTAAAAAAAATAAACAGGATATCTATCATGAAGACACGTATTTTGGTTTGTAAGTGGGTGATAAGTTTTTTAATACACAGTGTTAATGTATGTGTGCGTGTGTGTACATGTACACACACACATATATATATATATATATATATGGGAAAATAAATTTTTTATTATCACAAAGAATGAAGCATTGTAGTTTAATATAAAAATTTTGCATAGCAAGGTGCAGATCATAGTACTTTCCTACATAAGAAGAAAAAATAAAATGTTGGCACAGAAAATTAGCATAGTTTTCCAAAGCTGCAAAAGACATTCCTAGGCCTTGGGATGTCTTTTGGTTAGACCTGCATCCTATTCAGAAAGTTCCCCCTTGAGGTAACTGATTTGGTTAGGCCTCCTCATGAAGAGACCAGTTGGTTGCCTTGTTATATGGTTTAGTTCCTTTACTGCTACAGAATCTTGCATTTATGGTGCATTGAGCCCTAAGTGTGTTATTTCGGTTTATTTTGTCTGCATTCTTCCTGTTAGTAATTATCTTTCTCTGTTGAATTATTTACTTTTAGTAATATTTACCCCTATTGGAATTATACTTGTGGAATATAGGATGTCAATGAAATTTTGTTGTAGATTCTCGTTTTTCTATTTCTATAGCGATACAGTATTTTTATTAATCATTATTTGTAGAAATATCTGGAGAAAGAATATGGACTGAGCTTAAGAAAATACTTGCTGGAAACTTTGCCAAAGAAATAATGCTCCGCATGCTGGACTTAGGAATAGGTCCATTCATAGGTAATAAATTATATATACGTATATTGATATAGTTCCCCATAGTTTGAATGTACTTTATGAAAGATCTTCTTTTAAAGTATAATCAGGTCTTGTCCAGTTTTGTAGCATTTCTATTGTTATATCATCTATATAATTTATTGTTCTTGTTAATAAAATACAACTAATAATTGATTTCATTAAAGAATTATTTGCCCCACATTGTTCCCAGCACCTCTTTTTCTAAACTATCGATAAATATTTTCTAGTAAAAGCAATTGCTTAATTATGAAAACTACTTACAAAGAAACTTTTTTCCTTTTAAAAGCCCACACTGTTCCAAAGTTTCCTTTTACCTTTGCTTTAATATGGATTTTTATCATTTCTTAAACTCAATCAAATAATATTTGAAAATTGCTAATTTATTTATATTGTTTTTCTCCATTTTTTGCCGCCCCGCAAAAAAAAAAGTCGGTATAGTGCAATTAATAATAATTCATTTAAATAAACATAAAATACATCTTGGTTAAATATATATTTCTTGATCAAACATAAATTAAAGCACAAGTACAATAGAAAAAAATATATGTTGGCAATAGAATTTTTAAAATAAGTATCTGTACCGAAATTTTGTACTCCTCCCAGTTAATCCCTGAAACGATTTCAATAAATTTATTAAAACAATCTACATTTGCCGCTAAACATGAATTCCGAAACATGTACATCGCTACGAAGAATTTAAAATCTGCCTTACGATTGTACGTAGGCAACGTTGCTTTTACATGCCTCCACGTACTTTCAATTGTATTCGTGTGACACCCAGTATCGGGGTCAACAAATGTAAGCTTATGGTTTACTTTAAGGTGATTAAATCCCTCCTGCTCGAGACAGTCGTAACCTTTCCAGCAATCGGAACACACTGAGGTCCCTGGCAATATCCAATCTTTTATAACTCCCAAGAAAGTCTCCCGAGTCCTATCATGCACAGCAACTAAAAAAACCCTCCCGGAATCCCTCTCAACCCCTTCAAACACCCAATGGCCCTCAACCCTATGTCCCTTATGATATTTTCATTTCCCAAATTTCGACTCATCAATTTCGATGACCTTACCCCCCTACTTTCTCGGAAGATAATTCAATATAATCCAAAACAGTCTCATTAATAAATTGTCTCCAATCAGCCAAAGTAGTCTTTGCAAAAGAATATTTCTCCATAATTCGCCCAGTTGTTGTACTCCTCAAAATCTCATAAGTAATATATAAAACCTCAAATAACTTTAATTTAGAATTAGAAAACCATAAACCATGGCAAATAGATTTCTCAGTGTTACATTATTCCCCTCCCACCCAATAACTTTCCTACAAACAAATGTAAAACCATCAGAATAAGAACTTTTAACTTTAATCCTCATCTCTGACCCACATTTTTTGCAATTTGTGCTCTTTAACAACCCAACCTCCGTCAAAAAATTAAATAGCAACTGTTATCTAATATTTTGACGGAGCATTATACCAAAGTAAAAACCGGCAACACTACAACCAAAACAAAGGGTGCCAGATTTGGCGAGAAATCATACTTGTACCATATATATTGCATTTTTCCTTTTTATCTATCAGAAATAACAAAAAAATATTAAAACTTTTTTTTAAGTTGAATAATTCAAGGAAACAGTTTAGTATTGTTTCCGTTTTTAACCCTAAAGAATTTCACAAACTTATATATATATATATATATATATATATATAAACAAATCCCTTTGTAATCTCAAAAGTACCTGAAGACATTTATGAGATCATTTTCAGTCTTTCAGATGAAGATATTAATTTTAAATTCAATATTTCCATTTTAGAAAAAATAATTAATACAAAAAGTAAAGTAAACACATGTTTCAACAGAACATTTCTTGCAGTTCCTGTTAAATGCATTTTTTTTTACACCATTTTTGAAAACTGAAGTTGTTTAATCGTTCATGAAGCATCACATTTTCTCTTTATGTTACTAGATCCCAGATACAAAACTCACCTCGCTTTAAAAGAAGGAAATATTTTTTATGAACATTGAATGCCAATAAGTATAAAAAGAAAGTCTTAGATTTGTCTCATGATCTGTGTGCCTTTCAACTGATTAACCTTATTAAGGAATGATGTTTTTTTAATAAATTTAGAAAATCCTTATCTCTCTTCATGTTTGAACTTGATAGTAGAATCTTAAAAGTTTGTTTTGCTTCGCAATGTTTATAAATGAATATCATTTTTATTAGTAAATATGATTCTTTGAAATATCATTAAATTGTTTATAAAACTGCAAGACTTATAATCAAATTTTTAGAATTTATGAAAGATTTGTTGCTACAAATCAGAATACTTGAATCCTTATTAATCAGGAGTGATGGTTTAGTTGGTTATATATAAGGTACCAGTCATAGTGGTCCACATGTAAATATTATTATAATGCTGTTAAGAAAAGATGTTAAGTGACAGAAATTGTTAATTTAATGTACTGCAGTTAAATTGAATTTGGGTATAAATTCATTTTCTTTTAATCAACAATTAATTTCTTCAGATCTCATAAATCATTATTTTTTTTGGTATACAGTAAAATTTGTAATTGTGCTCTAACCCTTTTTATTTTTAGGTTTGCCAGATAATCCCAATATTTATGAGTTTGAAAATGTTTGCAACAGGTCTCAGTCTATGAAACCACATTCAGTGACATTGTTAACAGCATTACTTAAAAATGAAGAGGAGGTATATTTACATTAATTATAATTATTGTTACATCAAAAGTATTGAATTACTTGTCTTGTTATTGATAATTAAATTCTTATATTAAGCTAATTTAAATAAATTTAAAATTATGAATGGTTATTAACAAATATTTCATGATTTAAGCAATTAAATTGTACATTTATTTAACTAAGGATGCAAAATGCTTTAATTTAATGTGTGTTCAACTTAATACAAACAATTTAATAAAATTTGAAATCTCTGAATGATATAAATTCTGCAATACTTGCAAATTTTTTAATTTTTCATTGTTTTACTAAGGTTTTAAGAACGTATTATTATATACTTTCAGTAATCTTTTAAAATTTTCATTTGTATGCATACAGTACAACAATAGAAAAATCAATTTATAGTTGTCATTTTTAATGTGATGATACTTTCAACACTATTTCACATCAATTAATTTCTAAAAAATACATTTTGGAATTTATATCCACACCTTCCACTAGAGTAGCCACTTACTTTTTAAGTTGGTCTAGTTGTACAAAGATAAATATATTTCAGGACCAAGATCCAGACTCTCAGTAGGCTGAATGAATAAATGCACTTAGTTCCATAATAACATTTGCTCCCTTTGTTAAGTGGTGATATTTTGTTAAAATGCACACGTTCTTTTCTTTTGACTGCTAGTCATTGAGATTACTTCTGGACAATTTAACTTTTGATATGTATATGTAGAGGAAGGGAGGGAGGGAGATGGATGGATGGATGCCTTGACAGTGATTTGTTTCTCATACATTAAATTATATCAATGAGCAAATATCTTTTTTCTTCCTTTCTTTAGGTCACAGCTCTTCACTCCCGGCTCAAGTTTTCAAAATATGACAGGGATTTAGCATTGTTTATTATAAATAATAAAGCCAAAGATATTCATTCTAATGTGCAGCCCTTTTATACTCTCATATTAGAGTCGAAAAGCAAGACAAATGATGTGTTAGAGTGGAGTTGTGAAGTTTTTAAGTATCGTGGTGATTCATGTTCTTTCAAAGAACTTAGTAACTGGAAGATCCCTAAATTTCCTGTAAATGGACACATGTTAGCTGAAAAAGGTTATAAACCTGGACCTAAAATGACTAAAATTATGACTGAATTGAAAGCTGAGTGGATTAAAAGCAATTTTCAGATGACCAAAGATCAGCTCTTTGAATATTTGGAAAAAAATGAGCAGTCATTTTAGGCATATATGTTACTTTAATTTGTACATAATAAAATCTTCTAATTTCTAATAATTGTGCCTGATTTTTTGCTTACAAAACCTTATCATTTCTGCCATGCCATGATGATATATGTATGATACATATTTTATTTATTATTATTTTTTTTTTTAATCCTATATACGTGCTTTCCATGTTGTTAGGCTTAGCTGAAATCTTGATTTGAAATAAACTGTACAAACTTTAAAACTGGCCAGAAATTTTCAATTTTACTTCAAACTTAGAATATTTCAATATTTATTGACTATTTATAAATGCTTTGTTAAAAAATGAAATTAAATTATGTTTTAATGCAAAATGGAATCATACTTTAATTTTCAATTTTCAGATAATTAAACTACAAAGTGATAAAATCAAAAATAATTTTTTTAAATTTCCCTTTTTACCTAATATTTTAGTAATGAACTCATGTTCTAGAGACTGTCATATTTTTTACTAACAGTTTTAACAACTCCAAATTAACTTTAGTTTACCTATTATATATATTTTTAAAAAACCCATAAAATGTAATAAGATGTTTAAACAGAAAATAAATATTTTTCTCTTAAAGTTAATTTTAATAATCTTATAAGCATGGTGGAATCATACTTTAATTTTCAATTTTCAGATAATTAAACTACGAAGTGATAAAATCAAAAATAATTTTTTTAAATTTCCCTTTTTACCTAATATTTTAGTAATGAACTCATGTTCTAGAGACTGTCATATTTTTTACTAGCAGTTTTAACAACTCCAAATTAACTTTAGTTTACCTATTATATATATTTTTAAAAAACCCATAAAATGTAATAAAATGTTTAAACAGAAAATAAATATTTTTCTCTTAAAGTTAATTTTAATAATCTTATAAGCATGGTGTGGGGAGAATTATGTACACTGAATGTTATAGCCTCACCAGAAAATACTCTGTGGCAGCTGTTATCAGAATGGGTGTATTGGTGAAATGATGTGCCTCTACAATATATTCTACAGCTTTTAGATACCTAATTTCCCCCTCATTTATGGACTCATTGGTATAAAGACCTCCTCTATGGAAGTAATCATTTTCTCTGTGGTTGTCCATTGTTTTCTTTGAGAACGAAAGAGAAATAGACAGCTTATCAAGAAAGGGTGAAATGAGGGCAAAACATCGGTACAAGCCTGTTTTTCAATATGCTGAAAATCCTTATATTGCATTTAGTGGCCCCTATTATTAAGATGAACTTTTGGTCTCTCTGGCAAATCTAAATTATGTAGCACAGTTATAGGAAATTTATTCTTATTATTGTAAGTTAGAAAATGACTGGAATAATTTCATTACCTGTAAAATCCCAAGAAATTTTGCATAGGGAATTATATTGTTTCTATTAGTGGGGAAGGAATTCTCCTTCCTTCATGTACTGAAAAAAAATCTAAATCAATTTCTTGGCCTGTAAGATTATACATTGGTTCCATGAACAAAATTATATTGCATGCTGAAAAATTCTTAAACAAAAGCAAAACTTGCATCCATGACTGGCAAAAAGTCATATTTACATTGATTTTATTGAATATTCTAGATTGCATATTGAGGCTTTTTGTTTCATGGTGTTATTGGAAGGATATATTCGCATATAAAATTTTTCATTGTGAACAATATTTTTTATGTTTAATTTATATTTTTATTTGTTTTATTGCATTATTTAAGCTTTCTATTAGAAGAAATTATAGTATAACTATATTTTCTACAAATACCCTAAAAATGTAGCAAAGTGTTATAAAACTTATTTTTATCACACAGCCAAAAAAAACTCTTAATTAGTAATGGATAAGATTCGATTTTTGTCCCATTACTGAGCACATAAACATTTTGTTGTTTAACACATAACATTTATTTGTACAAAAAGAATATTTTATAAATTGTCATATGTTAAGAAACTAATCACATCCATAACTACTAAATATAAATAACTATGAATAATTTATTAGATAATATAAATTTATAAAACTCATTTAACCTCCACTCAATGGAGGCATTACTGCTATGTTATCACCATCTTCCAAATGAACAGTATCAGACGGAGCAATATATTCTTCATTTACAGCTAAAAGAAGATTTTTGGCTATTGGTTGCAGTACTTCATATAACTTAATTATTTCATCCAGCAATGTTTCTGATGTGTGATTTTTTCCAATGAATGAAACTTCTTCATTTTTACCCACTAATTCTCTGGCTTTGGCAAAAAACAGGAACTTAATGGAGACTTTGTCTGTCATTTCAACCCACTGAAAACAAAAAAATCGTTTAGTGGTGTCATTAATTGAAGGTAAAATGCATTTGAAAGCATATAAAGAAGAGTAACTTAAGATTTTTTCTCTTTTTTATCATCTTTTGGCTTTGCAGATCTGGCAAATTGCACCACCATGGGTTTAGTGTGCAATATAAAACCATTTGTTTCTTTAACTGCTTTTATTGCTTGAGTTTCATTTGCTAATGTTACAAACGCTTGTCCTTTCATTCGACCTTCTTTCATAAGTTTAACATCAAACATGTTTCGATCACTCTCAGAAGTCCTGTCAATAAATCGCCCAAAAATATATCTTAAATCCTTTTCTTCTACTTGACGAGCAAGATTTTTTATGTATAAACGGAAAGAAGGGTCTCCAGGAGAAAAATTTCGAAAAATAGACATAGTTTTCATCTCTCTAGAAGACATTCTCTTTTCTCTCAGTTCTTCCATTGTTATAAATTGGGACTCATCCCAAATTTCTGCACCCGGCTCTTTGTTGCCTTCGTCATTTTTAACTTCTTTTGGAGCTTCAAATGCACCAAATCCACCTGTTGGCTCTAGTGTCATAGCTGCAGCAGGAGTTAAGTGATCAATTTTCTTTACACTAATCTTCTTTTGGGTAATTGGCTGAGATTCAAACACCTCAGATGGTTCAGTTGGTGGTTTTGAAGGTCCTGTACTCTGTAATGGCAAAAGATCAGTCATTTTTTGCCTTTTTCTTTTCTGTTTTGGCTTTTTGAGCAGTCTCTTCACTGGCAACACTTTTTCTATTGCAGTTCTTTCTACTCCATCTGATTCACTTTCATATTCTGATTCTTCTTCTGATGTGACATCCATATCTTCTGTATTTATATGATCTACACCAGCTGTAACTTTGGCTGTATTTTCAATGTTAACTGTAATATCAGGAGCTAAAGGTGGTGCAGGTGTTATAGGCCCAAATGGGGCTGGAAGGTTCATTTTATTCATCAAATGTAACACTTGAGTATAAAGTTTTGGCACAGATGCCAGTGCATGGCAAATATTTTGAATAATTGTAGGTGTTGGTGCAGGATATTTGTATTTAAGAAGAGGTGATGGAAGGTAATCTAATCCAAGAGCTGGTGCTATTCCATGTAATGACTTTGAAAAGTTTTCCATATCAATCCTAAGATATTCTCTTTCTGATGTATTTGCAGGCACATCTTTTGGAGTTGCTTGTGAATATTTATAATAATCACTTACATGAGGTGTTAAACTTTGATGTTTTTCCTTTGCATATTCTACCACTAAACGTCTTCCTAAAATTTCTTTCTGGTGCAAAAGTGTTAAGGCCAATTTTGTATCCTCTTCATTTTTAAAAGTTGCAAAAGCACTAAATTTCATTTTTCCATCATCAGGCATTACACGAACTGCCACAGCCCCAAGAATCTTTAGCATTTCTTCCCTTTGAGATGCATTTAATTCTCTAGGTAAATGTTTTACGAGTAATGTTGTTTCTAAACCCATAGTTGCCTGAAAATAAACTTACTTTAATTAATTCTCAAACTAAAATTTTAAATTGATCATGCACTTTAGTTATAGGGTTATACTTTAGGAGTATTGAAAGCAATTTAGTAAATGCTGTAAAGAATTGCACCTCCCAACAGAGAGAAAAGTAATTCAGTACTAATTCCCCTGTATTTCAAAATCTGTTGCTTATACAATGATTGGTCTGATAGCTTAAATCTGGAGGTACAGCTAAAAAAATGTGTACCTGTAATGTTTAGAGGTAAATAACCTAAAATCAGAGTATCTTTCTGTCGCTTGCAGGTAATAATTCTTAACTAAACTTTGACTTAATTTGTTGATTCATATACACAAGTAATACCCAAAGTAACGAATAAAATAACGTGTATAAAAACAAATCTGAATAAAATGTGGCAGATTTTAGAGAGCTGAAAACAGCTAATGTGTGTGAAGACATCTTAAACTAGTACAAAATTAATAGTTCCACAGTATTACTTAATTATAGAAATTAAATAGGTACACAGTATTAATTAAAGAATAATCTTTAAAAAAATAACGTAAAACATGGTGAATCTTCCTTGTGCACCAGATTGCTATCCATACCATCTTGATAAGATAACAACAGTACATTGAGAAACAAATTCAGAATTCTATAATAAAATATCTAAAATTTACTATTTCAAAAATAACATGGAGAATAGTAAATAAAAATTTAGAACCAACTGCAATCTATTTTATTTTTATAAGTCAGTACAAGACTATCTCACTATATATATATATAGAAAGAGAGAGAAAAGCTCTAATGTAAATATATTCCCCCCCCCCCCCAAAAAAAAAAAAAAATATATATATATATATATATAATAGTAATATAAACTCAAAGGTAATGTGCATATCATCAAAAACACATTACAGAACTTCTTTTTAAAAAAGTAACTATAGAAGGCACTCCTTTTAGGAATAAGCATAGTGTGGTGTTTATAAGATTCAAGAAAAATACTCGCTTCTTGGAATTTTACTCCCTAGAGAGCAGCCATCAAGAGCATTGCCAAACTACATATATTTAATGGAAACAAAAGTTTGATTCAAAATTGTGCTTTATTTACTATATCAGAATCATTATTTTATTAAACATTAAGATAAAGAGCTTGATGAGTTAGGTTTCAACATAGATCAAGAACTAAGGCCTTAAGACAATAAACTTATTTAAGGCTATACACAGCTGATGATATTCTAAACACTTTGCTTAGTTGCCCATCAAAGCAAAAACATTTCTTTATAATTTTTTTCCACACAGATAAGTGGTTATTATAATAATAGTTTATATTTAATAATCAAATAATATTATAACAACATTAAAATAACCACAATTTACTCTTCTGGATTAGTCTTTTCAACTAGGGCACTCTATAACAGCTAATTAAATGTTTTTCTATTTCATTAGATAGAAAAATATTTTTTAAATGTAAATTTTCTGAACATTTTTAAGAAATCCCATTTTTAATGGGCATTTTCTATGTTAAGTACTACCTAAATTACTTGAAAATTATTAGGTTTAAAATCAATAAGTAGATAAAATACATTTTTTTAATGCTTTTTGACTAAAAACAAAAACCACTCCATGACAACTAAACACTCTATTTACATTCCTATAAACTATACAGAATACATTAGAAAATGCCAGCAAAAAAAATAAATCTGCTTTAAATAAGCTTTTTTTAAGTCAGTGGAAACCCTGTAAACATTGCTTTAATATTAAAATGTTCAGTAGAGGCCTTGATATTAAGGTTACTAAGATTACAATCTGATGCTTAGATTATTGGTTGGGCAGATGGTAGGAACTAGGAAATTCTAGAGTTAATATACATGAAAAGTTAAATAAGAAATTCAATACATAATGATGTAAAAACAAAATATATCTCATTTATAAATCCATTAGGATACATTTATCTCAATAAGAGCTTGAGTACAGATAAAATAAAATTAATACTAATAAAACAAATTTCAGTTTAGTTCACATATTTTCATAAACATGTGAACATATCTCCTTACTCGTTAGTATGTTCAAGTAACATTCTTGAAAAAATATAATAAATGGTGAAAAAAATCAATGAATGTAAGAAAATCTTTGAACTATATTAATAGCCAAGTTTTATAAAGCTATATTTTATAAAAAATTTTGAACTGTAAAATTTGGTATAAAAGTTTAACTAATGTAGCTTCAAGATAAAATTATCATACATTATATACAATAGAAAAGATATTTATAAATATCTCAATTTCTATGTAACACATACTAAATTAGTATCATAAAACAAAGTTTCATTAATCCTTAAGCGGGCTTGCCAGCGTACGAAGTGCAACATTTTCATAATTTTGAATGGTTTATTTTTACATGAAAGGTTAGTTCTAAGAAGTTTCTATTTATAGCTACACCCTTTCTAATGCAGGTCTGATTTTCTGATCCTTCTATTCCTTTCCATTTATTGTTAGTCGTGATTCAACCGTAGTAAATCAGCAATTATACTGGATTACAATACGAGAAAAGCAGAAGTTGATGTAATCGATCAAATGTATAGCTATTACACAGTATCCCATATATCTCGAAGATGGACAATCTTATTGTTTTTTAGGTTTTTGGACATAATAGGAATCAATTCGCAAGTTATCCTTAGATCCAACAAGCCAGACAGTTTTGAAATAAGGCAATTCTATCTGCATTCTTTGGCCTTTAATTATAAATATATCTCAGTATTATCAACATTTTATATCTTGTCATAAAACACAGAATTATGTTTTTCAATTTCAAAAGAAAAAGTTTATTACAAAAGGAATAATCAAGGTTGAAAGAGATGTTGCACTTTGTACCACACGTGCCTGCTGGCTTTCCAAAAATTGGTGCCCTACTGAAGGGTTAAGAGAAATAGAAAAAAAAATTCATTCATTTTGAAAACAATTTTTTTTCCCTCTGATATGGAAAAGAAGTTACTAAGATTGCAATTCAAGGGGAAAAGTCATCAAAATAACCAGGATAAAATAGACCACCCCACCCAGTAATTGTGATTTAATGTGGTGTAACAGACAGGGATGAGGCCGGCTATTTCTATTTGCCATTTATACTTAATAGTAGATTAGTAAATATTTTAACAAACCATAAAAACTTACATAAGAGAGTTTTTAAACCCTAAAAAACTATTCTTATTAGTCTGCAATACCACGCATTTACCACATACCACCATATTTAAAACTTAGTATCAATAATTTAGTAAATAAGTTATACAAATCTTAACTAAAATAATAATAAATATTTTTTACCTATTGCAACGGTAATAACCGAGTGTAGTTAACCAAGATAAGTTAAACAATATCTGCCTTTTTATTAGTCGTCAGTTGTTTCATAGTATTTGATCACTACCTCATTTTACCAAAACACGTTGAGCATTCTGTTTGTTTACATAGATTGGTAAAAATCGTATTGATATCAATTTTAATATATATCGATTAAATATAATCAAGAAATTTATGCTTAAATATAATTGGATACACAGCACGAATTTTTTTCACTCTAAAAGTTAAATCTTATTAATATTTTTAAAACATTACACAGCTGAAGCTTAATACAGTGAAATATCTCAACTCTTAGAGATGGGTAAATCAGCACAGAGCCGTTCGCTCTGAACGGCTCTCTAAAATGAACGACTGATCCGGATATCTCGGATTTGGCGACTCCCACTTCGTTCACCGAAGTAGATTTTCGCTTACAGCAGGGTTTCCCAAAGTGGGTGATACCGCCACTCAGGGGGGAGGGGGGGACGATTCAGGGGAGTGGTAGTAGCCTCGGATGCAATTGGGAAATATTGGAGGAATATAAGGGGCGGTGGAAGCATAAAGAAAGAAGAAGAGAATATTCTGAAACATTAGGAAGACACTGGACACAAGGGTTATGTGAAAGAACCTGGGGGGGGGGGGACACTTCATCAGGCATTATGAAACTTGTGAAGTGTCCGGAGACATAATTTTAAAGTTTTGACGTTTTTAATAGCTCTGAGAATCTTGGTCAGTACCCCTCTTTTCGTACAGTGTGTAAAAAAAGTATTCCAGTGAGGGTACCCTTCTCAAAAAGTTCCCATTAAGAAAATAATTTGTGTTTTTTCTTTATGTAAACCGGATCGCCGTGATCCAATGTATAAATGTCTCGTAGAGTTATTCATAAATGGAGAAATGGCTCTTATTTACATCTTGTTTAATATGCACTACTTACATCGATCAATATATACATTCGTTTCGTTCCGTAGAAGCATCATACATAGACCAAGGGGCGCGGAGTTGATAAATCAGTTCAATAGAGACCCTGTCTCTCTATTCTGCAAGCTCGCTTGCGTCGTTTATGCCCAAGTCCACATTCAGTCTATCTTCTTTGTCCCTCACGGTTTCTCTTATTTATCCTCTCTTCCTCCCCGTAACTTTCTAGAACATTCCCATTCTTTCCACTCCTTGAATTACCCTTCCGGTTTTTTCTTGCACGTGGACCACCCACTGTGGTTTCCTCCGCTGTCGGCTATCGCTTTGTTGAATACAGCTTCTTTCTGCGCTAAAGGTCCTTCGCTAGTCATTCTAAATGATGTGTCCACTTCACTTAGTATTGGTCATTTTCAAACGTGCATTCAACTTCGCCACCTGTTTTTGTTCTTCTATCACAGGTGTCCAAATACTTATTGGTGGTAGATAGTGTATTTACCTTTAGTATTTTCACCTTACATATTTTCTTTTATACGTTCACACAAACTTTAATATTTGGCATTTTATATAAACACTTTTCTTAACATTCCTTTACATTTACACGTTTTATTTTCATTTAACATTAATCTTCAGATGATCCTTTAAATATTTACGCCCTCTAATCTGTAAGAATATCACGTGTGTAATACCTTTTATATAAATACTATCCTGCTGGTTTTTATACTTTTTATTTATTATTGTAAAATCGTTTATATACACACACATTGCTTAACATTTTCAATACACATATTTTCTGGGTGCGGTGGCTGGACAAATTCACCCCACGAAAAATCTGTCGCACCTCTAGAGGTCTCGTCACTTGACTCGGTTCAAAATTACGGGAGATTCTGATATACTGTCGGTGCACAACAATATATTTTCTTTTATATGTTCACACAAACTTTAATATTTGGCATTTTATATAAACACTTTTCTTGACATTCCTTTGCATGTTTTCTTCATTTAGCATTAATCTTTATGTGATCCTTTAAATATTTACAAAATCATTTCTTCTACACCGACCAAAAGACATTTTCTACACTGGTGTAAGAAATTAAGAGAATTTGCATACTTGGTCGATTATCTCTAGAACTACTGCACCGATTTTAATGAAATTTGATATGTACATACATTGATACAATACAAAACAAATAACCATTCAATAATTGTAATACACACGCATGATCGTGCGTAACATTCGTTGGAATCGGAAGGTATGAAACAGCGGTTGCAGAATAAGCAAAAAAATGGATTAATAGGGGGTATGGTCCCCTCTTACAGATATACAGGTCTCGCAGCGTGATTTCATACTTGAAATTAGGCAGTTTATCATTTCCTATGGCAATTGGTCCCACTCGATCAGCAACGCTGTTTTCATTCCCTGGATAGTTCTCGGAGGGGGGTTGCGAGTTGCAATTGCCCTCCCCAGAGCATCCCAGACATGCTCTATAGGGTTAAGGTCTGGAGATCTGACTGGCTAATCCATCCGGCGAATATCCTCACTCTCTAGAAATTCGTCGACCAGTAGAGCTCTATGTGGCCTCGCGTTATCGTCCATTAAAATAAACTCAGTGCCAACTGCACCCCTGAAAAGGCGAACATAGGTTCTCCAAGACCTCATTCCCATACCTCACACCAGTCACAGTGCCTATTTCAAAGACATGGAGAGGTGTGCGGCCATCCAACATGATGCCTGCCCAGACCATTAAACCTCCTCCGCCATAATGGTCGATTTCGCGGACATTGGAGGGTAGGTAGCGGGTCCCTGGTTCTCTCCATCTAAACGTACGGCGAGAATCGGTGTTTAGGCTGAACAGGGACTCATCAGTGAAGAGAACGGTCGCCCATTGATCCATACTCCAATCTCTATGCTCTCTGCACCATGATAAACGGATTCTCCTGTTCGTAGAAGTGAGCGGGACGCAAACAGCAGGTCTTTTTGCAAGCAACCCTCTCTCATGAAGTCTTTTGGAAACAGTCACCCTTGATATACGGGTTCCTGTGGCTGCATACAAGTCACGAGAGAGCTGAGAAGCTGTAGCACTCCTGTTACGCCTCGCTATAATCGACAAATGGCGATCTTCTCTGGCCGTCGTGGCTCTTGGACGACCTTGCCCAGGCTTTCACTCGATGGATCCAGTATCCTGGAACTGTTTCCATAAGTTACACACGACGCTGGGCTTTAAATTGAACTCTACAAATTTGGCCTGCTTCTAGCCTCCACACAATTCGCCACCTCATTCCATCATCTAAACGTTGGTGGTTACTCATTTTTACTGTTACAATTTGAAATTAACCGATTGCTGCAAAATAACACCAAGAAATTCGCCGAGGTGTGCTAGCGAACGAAATGCGTCTTAACTTACGCGCGCTTATAAAGCCTGTTTCTCTACTGGCTCCGCCTACACACACGTGTACGCTTACGTATTTGTCGTACAAGATTTGCATTTTTGTCTAGAAGCAGTGGTTTTACATTCAGTTCAGTTCTTTTCATGAAATTCGATAAAATATGCAAATTCTCTTAATTTATTTCACCGGTGTATAACTAACTGATAAAGCGATATTCTTTCTTGCAAACATTAAACGTTTCCCATTCGGCTAGTTTGAAATCCCTTCTTGTTGTTCCAACTTTCTTTTAATGAGTGGAATCCGTTTTATTTAAACTGTTATTATTCCCCCCTTCTTTATTATAGTAGAGGACACCAGTCAATTTTAGAACCAGGTTTTTCGTCGGTTGTTTATATTAATAAATATCTCATTGACAGGCACGTGTTTAACGTATTGTAGCATTTCGTAATCTGAGTTTTAAAAACTTCCCTAAATATTTCCTTACCCTCCAACATTCAGACTAATATTTTCCTTACCCTAAACTTTAATTTGGGATCTTTAAAATTGTGTACCCTCTTTGATATTACCTTGAACTTATTTATTTTGGCGCGTTTTTTTATATCTACCGAAACGTGTACATAATATTGTATGTTGAAACCTTACCAAATTTTGTTTTTCTCAAGAGTTTGTCGAGAGGCTTATGTCAGGGGACCTAAAAACGATCTTTCAATCATTTTTAGACATAAATTTTGCAGGACATTTTAATGACTAGCAGAAGGTCGGCGGAACCACGCAAATGACTCGTCAAGACATATTTGCCACTATGTGACTTTTATATAAGAACAGGGTCAAATAAAATTCAACGCATCCATTTTTTTTATTATTACAAAAGGGACTTGCGGAAGATCCAGATTGTTCCGAAATTATTTACATCCTGGATGATTTGTTTGCCAAAAAAAGTTACCGGTAATAATCAACTGAAATAAGTATTCAGTGAAGATTACAAAAAAATTTATCGTCAGGGCGTTGTTTGGCCCCATATATTTGTTCTTTTCACACATACGTTTAAATACGGCAGGTATTTTCAGACCTGCCAAAATCCCAAAACAACTTTTCATTGTTTGGTCCGCTACCAAAATTAGAATCTGGGATATTGGAATCTCGTTCTCCAATAGATTCGTGAGGAAGACGGCATCAATAAAAGCTATCCAATAAATACTTGGATACAATAATCAATAGAATGAATAGCCAGATGTCATAATTATTCCATTTTATTTCTCTTCCTTTGAAGACCACAGTTCACGTGATTTAACATTTTGGACCTTTCATAAAGTTCTCAGCAGGTTCTCAGTATATGCATTTGGCCACACTTCGTCTCACAGTCATCAAAATATATAATTTCCTTTTCAGGTTCGGTAAATAATGTTTATAATCCTGCAAGTTTAATTAAACGGAGGAACTTGAATTAAAAGAGATCCCCAGCTGCTGCAAGTAATGTTTTTCAGGAGTATTTTTCCGTAGAAACTTGAATTTAAAAAAAATATCTCCAGGGGATATCTGGATGTACGCTTCCATTTTAATCCGAGTGCGAGTGAAACTTTTTTTTTTTTTTTTTTTTTTTCAGAACAAAACTTTATCTGAGCAATGAAGACCAATAGATTCGTAAGGAACATGATACAATAAGAATAAATGGCAACAAAAAAAAACTTTTGGAATCAAGTTTTTTTTTACAGTGACCCGCTACAGCTTTGGTTCGTACAATTCCTCCAATCATTTTTTCCAGTCTACTTTATCGAACATGCTTTAGTACAATCTACTTTATGCATATACTGCTTCCTACGTCGACGAAACTGTTACCCATCTGTTTATCCATCCATTCAGTATCGGACAATTCCAATAACGTCGGATCTTTTCCGAAGTGTATCCACCGATGAGATTCGTGTAGGCCGAACTCTTGCTCTTCTTGTCCATCCTGACAGGTTTCCACTCGGGTAAGGGCAACCGTGCGAACAAATTTTAATCTTGGATCCTTTCTCGTGAAATTCTAAAAGTCCATCCTCTACAGTTGTCCCGACGCACGCGGAAAGTGTCCAGTCTAAGAGACTACGAACTGATCTCTCGAAAAGGATTTCGACAAATTGGGAAAGGCAGCTAGATGCCCAGTGATCCCAAGGTATCATTTAACTGAACCCACTACTCTCTATAGGTCATCGATGTTTTTAATGTGTCGTCTTCAGTCATGTGCATATGTGTATAAAGTGACGTATATTGCCAATCGACCTCGAATATGGAGATCCTTAGCGGTGTTACAATTAAAAGGTAAAACAAAAAGCTCGTATTTTTCCATTTCCTTCCAAAACTCGACCACATCGGTTATCTTGACGTGAAACCATTTGGCATCCATAAACTTTTTCACAAATTGTACGGATAGGCCGTCGTTTTTTACCTTCATCCTTCTTGAAGGCAAGCGTAACTGGCGAATAGTAAGGGCTATGGCTTTCTTTTATTATACCAGCTTGTAATAATTTTTCAACTTGGTTTTTTATCTCTAATTCTTCGGTCTGAGAAGTACGATAGGGCCTTTGGCTAACAGGGAGCTCAGACATTAAAATAATTCTCTGGGGTTCTATTCTAATTACACCAAAATCACATTTATCTTTTGAAAAATGTGTTTGTATTTATGTAGCAGTGAAATTGTATGTGTGTGTTTGTATTTATGTAGCAGTCTATTCTAATTACATCAAAATCACATTTATCTTTTGAAAAATGTGTTTGTATTTATGTAGCAGTGAACTTAGCATAGGATTCTCATTAGTGACAGTCTGTGGTGTTTGCTCCACAGAGGTCTCCGGAAATTCACTAAATTCAGAACTAATTGGGTTACACATTTGTTTGGTATTTTCGTAAGTGGTTTTGTTCTCAGGTTTAACATAATTGTTGGGAATTTTCTTATAATTCGATTGAGGGTATACCACTGAAGAAAACTTATTTTGACTTAAGTCCGTTCCATTGGTTGGATTAACATGAAGCGAGACACTACGTTTAGGAAATTTTCTCTAATTGAATCCTCTTATTCAGTTGAAGTGCTTCACAATTGTAACAGTCGATTTTCAGTCTAAAACGTCCACTTTCGGGTAATCCTATTGTCAGACTCTCGTCTCCCATTCCTAAGTGGAATTGATGAACGTGAGTAATAGCGTCTTCAATGAACTCAAAAGAAACGCAAACAGGTGTTAAACGATATACACCTTTGGAGAAGTGCGACAATAGTTGAAAAATCCATTAACGGCGCGCTATGGATTGTCGGCACCTTGGAAAAGTCGGCAGGAAAGAAAATTCGTCATGGATGGTTCGAGAAGGCGCTGAAAAGAATGGATAAATAGAGGCGCGAGTAACGAAGGGAGGAGAATAGATTCGGACTGTTGAAGGGTCAACACGCTTACGGGAGACGGGGGGAGCTCGTCGGACTTTGAAATAATGAGCCCAGCTCTCACGAGTATTTTTAACGTTCGTCGGAACGAAACTTTGTAAATGACGTATTTAACCAAGATTTTAATATGTTAATAAACCTCATGAAATAAGAGTTGACTCTACAATTATAATTCCTTCTACATGACAATGATTTGTCGGATCACGACAATAAAGGTTAACATTGGCGTAGTCGAATTAAAGAACGTGGGAGGACCCCAGCGATACGGAAGGTATCAGAAAAAGATGATCTAGAGTACGAGAGTGGTGATAGATCTTCAAGGAGACGCAGTTTCAAGAGAAGTTGGATTCCGAACGAGTCTACTGGGCACGACTTCAGCGACAGATATTTACTCGGCAACTGGTCAAGAAACAGGAGAAATTCAAGGTCGGAGTAAAGTGTGCATCAACGACGTGGTTATATACTGAACTCTCTTGAACTGTGATCAAAGTGCGGCAACGGAGAAAGATTAGAGTGACAGTTTTTCATCGAGGTGAAAAAGGGGTAAGTGATTCTATCTTTTCTCCCTGTGTATGAGATAGCGGTAGTAATTAGTTGAAGGAATCGAATTATTTTTGATAAGTTTTGAAGTGTTGATTCATGAGTATAATGATGGAAGTAATTTGTTGAGTTATTGAATTTTGGTAAATGGAATAATAATTTAAAAGTGAAAAAGTGTTATTTTGTATAACGGGAAATGTGTACAAGTGTTCGTACTAGTTATTAGTGGAAGTGATTTATAATTGTAGTAGTTAAATGCTCTTAGAATTATCATAATTGTGGAGGTAAATAGTTCAAGATAAGTATAGTTGGTTAAATTTTGTTATAGGTGTAAAAGTGAATTTGTACTTGTTTGCTGCATTTGTGATTAAGTGGTATAAGCTAAAAATGGCATTCATAGGGAAGGGGCGGAAAGCCGATTTAATTTTGTTAGCTACAGAGTTAACAGGGATTTGTCCGTCTTCGGAGAACAGGACATACACTGATCTTAAGGAAATGATATTAGGAAGTGAGAAATATGAGGAAGAGTCCGCTAAGGAACGGTTATTTGCCATAATTAATGAGAGAGTGGAAAGAGAACAAGAGAAAGATAGACAATGGGAGGAGACAAAAAGACAGTGGGAAATTGAAAAACAGGAGTGGGAAATTGAAAAACAGGAGAGAGATAGACAATGGGAGGAGACAAACAAACAATGGGAAATTGAAAAACAGGAGAGAGATAGACAATGGGAGGAGACAAACAGACAATGGGAAATAGAAAAACAGGAGATAAATAGACAGGAAAGATATAAACAAAGAGAAATGATGTTAAAATTAAAAGAATTAGAAGTTGAAGAATTGAGGATGAGGGCAGCTAAAAGACTTTCAAGTTTTAGGGTCAGAGAAAGTATTGGAAGGGTTAATAATAATTTCGAAGGAGTGTTGAAAGAGGAAAAAAGGGTTATTCTTGAACCACTAGTTAACACAGATAAGGTATGTGCCAAAATTGACCGGAAAAAGGAGGATAAAAGATGTTTTGTCTGTAATAGTAAAGACCATTTGAAATATCAGTGCCCCAAAAGAGTTCAAAATCTCAGAAATAGAGGGGATCAGAGGGGAAATACATTTGAGATAGAATTTAACAGAGGCGAAATTATTCAACCTGAGAATAAAATTGAAACCCAACAGGAAAGGGAAGTGAGAGATGTAATTACTCAAGGAAAGGAGGTCCTGGAAGGGGTAGCATGTTATCAAAGGCATTTGAGTAACAGTATAGATCAGATATTAGATGAGGAGTTGATTATTCCTCCTAATATGTTCGAAATTGTAAGGGATACAGAGGAGGAGATGGCTAGTCCCCCGAATAGATTTGAAAGCGCAAGAGACACAGGTGAGGAGATGAACTATAAGGGAGGAGGTAGTGAATTATGTCTTAATGAGAATTTAGATGAGACAGAGGAGGAGATGATTATTCCCCTTAATATGTTTGAGATGGGAAGTCAGACGAAAGATGAGGAGATGTACTATGAGGGAGGAGGTAATGAATTAAGTCTCAGTGAGAATTTAGATGAGGTGAGAGAAATGGATAAAATTTTGGATGGGGAATTAAGTCTCAATGAGAATTTAGATGAGGTGAGAGAAATGGATAAAATTTTGGATGGGGAATTAAGTCTCAATGAGAATTTGGATGAGGTACGAGAAATTAGAGTTTCAGCGGAAAAAGAGAGGAAAGATCAAATTGATATGTTAAGGAATAAAGGGTTAGAGGAAACTAATAATGACAATGGAAATAATCAAAGGGAAACACGAAACGAAGAATTAAATGCCCAGGGAAGCTCCAACGATACGGGTAGGAAACAGACACAAACTATGGGAGAAAATACTTCAGTTGAAAATGGTGATTTTGTACCGACACTAGATCACAAATTCACAAAATCAAAATTGAACAACAATCATTCAATTCAGTCAATGAGAGATGGTGAAATAATGAAGCCAAAAACCCATTCGTATTTATTTAGGGTCCCGTAAAAATCGCAGAGAGAATCACAAATTTAAGTAATTCCCAAAGAATTCAGGGAAACTCATGTAAATGTGTATTTTATAAATGTTCTAAAATTGATTTAAGTTGCTCTCGAAGAATTCATTGAAAATTTAATTAAATGTGTATTTTGGTAATTGCATTGATAACTAATGTTGAATCCTAAGAAAAACGGATTAAATTTGTAAATATAATGGTATTATGAATTTAAGTGTATAAGTTATGTGATATTTATTTTTTTTTGGTTGTTTTGTTGTATGAACACTTGGTTTATGTTTTTTTTAAGTGAAGAACTAAGTTAATGTTAAGTATTCCCTAGAGATTTGGGGAAGTTTCATTAAAATATGTAAGTTTAACTGGTTAAGATTAAGCCAGGAAATTCCTAAAGAGTTTGAAAAAAAAAAGGAATCAAAAGTGTAATTAACTTAGAAATTCTTGCTTTAAAGATAAGTGATTGGTAGGCAAATAATTTGTTAGTGTTTAGGTTAAAGTAAAGAAATGAGCAAGAATTATAATATTAATTTTGTGTCAAGGCTAAGTGTGAAAAGTAATTTTTGTTACCTGTAAATGTTGTGGCTATCTCATATGCAGATGAAAACATGGAGTCAATTACTTGTAAAAATGTGTTATTATTGTAGCTACAAAGCGTCCCCGTCACAAGTTAAAAAGCGCAGTTATTACGCCATGTGTGTGCCTCGTTATCATCTAATCAACAGGGACTGTTGTTCAAACGTGAAAACGTCTCAAATGACTTTTTTCACTTCTAAAGGAAGGGGCGTATGTCAGACTCTCGTCTCCCATTCCTAAGTGGAATTGATGAACGTGAGTAATAGCGTCTTCAATGAACTCAAAAGAAACGCAAACAGGTGTTAAACGATATACACCTTTGGAGAAGTGCGACAATAGTTGAAAAATCCATTAACGGCGCGCTATGGATTGTCGGCACCTTGGAAAAGTCGGCAGGAAAGAAAATTCGTCATGGATGGTTCGAGAAGGCGCTGAAAAGAATGGATAAATAGAGGCGCGAGTAACGAAGGGAGGAGAATAGATTCGGACTGTTGAAGGGTCAACACGCTTACGGGAGACGGGGGGAGCTCGTCGGACTTTGAAATAATGAGCCCAGCTCTCACGAGTATTTTTAACGTTCGTCGGAACGAAACTTTGTAAATGACGTATTTAACCAAGATTTTAATATGTTAATAAACCTCATGAAATAAGAGTTGACTCTACAATTATAATTCCTTCTACATGACAATGATTTGTCGGATCACGACAATAAAGGTTAACACCTATGATAACATATGGTAAGTCAGAATCTAAAATATAAAAGTAAAGTCTGCAGTACTAGTCACATTTTCAATCCTTATTTCTACTTTACACCGATCGGGCTTGTGTCGACCCTGTAGTACAGCGCTCTGGTTTTTGGTGCTGAGGGTGTTCGGATCGAATCCCGGCGTTGAGCCACGAAAAATGCCTCCGTTTTGGTCGTCCCTTCATAAGGGATAATTCTGTTCGCCTGTATGGTGCCCCCATTATAAAATGGACAATAAACTGCGGTTATATCCACCATGTGGAATATTCACCTCGCGGTAGTCCCTTCGTCGCACCTGCCTACTCGCGGCCTCTGTGATTCTTTTCTTCAGTCGGCGTCTATTTGGTTGGGAGCCGGTTCTGCAAGTAAGTTGTTGTGCAGATGGCTTCACCCCAAAATAATTTATGTAGTAACCCAGCTTCTAGGATCATGCACCTAGTCATTTCAGTTAAAGTTCTATTTTTTCGTTCTGCAACCCCATTTTGGGAAGGACAGTAAGGCACAGTCAATTGATGGTGTATTCCCTGTTCGGTTAAGTAATTTTCCATCTCATTGCTAACATATTCGCCATTGTTGTCAGTTCTAAGGGTTTGTATTTTTCTTCCAAATTTGTTCTTCGTCATTGAAATGCATTCCTTCAATTTTGAGAGTACTTCGTTTTTCTTAGAGATCAAGTAAATTATAGTGAACCTGCTATAATCGTCAATGAGAGTAAGAAAATAGGATTTCCCGCCAATCGAATTTTGAAATGGACCGCAAACATCAGAATGTACGAGTTCTAGAGGTTTATGCGCTCTGTACGTAGTTGTTTTTGGGTATGGTTGATCAGTTAGTTTTGCTTTTAAGCAATTTTCACACATGGTTTCATGCTTGCAGTTATCTATTTTTATATCGTTTGCCAAATTTTCGGAAATTAACTGTGTAATTGAACTGTAATTTTTATGTCCTAGGCGTTTGTGCCAAAGATCTATACAGTTTTTATTTTTGCAGTGATGTGCAAAAGCAGAGGTTTCGGTTTCTGTTTCTGGTTCTTCTAAAATGACCTCGTATAGAGAATCATTTATTTTCCCTTCTAAGTAGGTTTTGCCGCCTTGCTGTATTTTGCATTTATTTTTCTCACAAATTACACTGCATCCGTTTTACGCAGTTTTTCTAACAGAAATCAAATTTGTTTCTATTTCTGGTACATATGAAACATCGCACAATCGTACATCATTAATATTTCCATTAGAAGTCAAAGTTCGAAAAAATACATCTCCTATTCCATGAGATTTTAAAGTGTTTCCATTTGCAACGATCACCGAATTTTGGTTCTGAGGTTTTAACTCTACGAAATATTCCTTATCGTGAAATATGGGACAGCTACTTCCTGAGTCAATGATGAGCTTCTGCTTTATTTTCTTTTTATTCGTAATGAAGGAGTAGGAATGTGCGTATTCAGCTATACCGCTAATAGCTTTCGTTTTAGTCTCAAAACAAATCGACGCGTTATGCTGTTTCATTTTAGTCGTATTTTTGTTTTGAAATGTGGGCGGATTACGATTTTTATTTTTCAAGTTATAACATTCTGATCTCATGTGATTCTTCTTATGACAAAAGGAACAAAATTTATTTTCGCGATTTGGTGCTGTACTTTTGGTTTTGGTTTTGAACGCTCTATTTGAGATATCGTTTTGACCTGTTTCAATTCTACGGTTATAGTCATCGATAATTTTTCCTCTGATAAAATCTACACTCAGTTCGTTTTCTGGTCTTGCTTCTAGAGCAGTTATTAAATTATCATAGCTGTGAGGGAGTGAACACAAAAGTAAAGCAGAAATGTGAGATTCGTTAATGTTTTCTCCGATAGCACGTAGCTTATCAATTATTTCCATTAAATTACAAATGTGATTATTTTCGCTTCCACTTTCTTCTAATTTCGTGCTGTATAACTTTCTAAGTAGAAATAATTTACTTCTTAGATTAGATCTTTCATGCACTTTCTTTAATGCATCCCAAGTTTCTTTTGCTGTTGTAAGATATTTTACATGCATAATTTGGCTGTCTTCAATAGACAAATTTATCAGCGCTCTAGCTTTCTGATCCTGTTTTAACCATGCTGGTGTTTTTGGCTCGGGTCGTTCAACAGTAACGAGATCATAAAGATCTTCTTTAATGAGAACCATTTCGGTTTTGAACTTCCAGTTTGCATAATTATTAGAGTTCAGTTTTTCAACAAGATAGTTATCTCTAAGAGCCATTTTGTGATCAGTTTTTTTTTACTACAATTTAATTGCCGCTGTGAGATCTTTCAGTCTCATAATCTTTGTTGGATATAACACTCGCGAATCAAAGTAAGGCAAAATTACTCTTACCTTATTCTATGTAGCACGTCAGCGCTATCATCACAGCAGAGCAATGGAGTTGTAGAGAATCATGATTTGGATGATAAAGAGCTGAGGCTAAGTAATTTAAATTTAAATTTTAATAAGCATCTTTTACATTATCATCTTAAGCACGACACAAGACAACACGCGACATTGAACAACAGTGGAATTACATGAATTCTGTACAAGTGGTGTCATCTGGTGTGGCATGTGACAGTTTCTCGTTCTTTAAGGAAAACACAAATATATCTAACATTAATTTGCTTAAATTCTAAAACATTTTTCAACCTCACCTTTTGCTTCTGAAGCTCGTCATCTATTTCCTCAAATTGTAATTCTCAATCTTGCACTTCTTCATCTTTTATTACCTTGTAATATTCCATTCTTAAAACATCAAGTCTATTTTCCCATTTTTCTAAAGTTTCTATTTTGTTTTGAATATCTAATCTGTAAAATTTTTTTATTTCATCAGCACTAAAGTTCGAAATTTTTGTTATTTGGGCTTTTATACCCGCCCCTACGTCTATTCAGACTAGTTGTATCCATTCTCTATCCAAAATCTCCGGCTCGGCAGACCAAAAAAATAAGATGTTGACGTTAGTTTTTAAATTTTATACTCTATAATAAGCAGACCGTAATTCTACAAATAACATTTATTAACTTCATCAACACCTCGAACACAACACTACTAAAAACATTTTCGTTGTTGGATGCAAATGTGGAACGCACCAAAACATCCGTCCACATTTTTAAATCACATTCTATTTTCTACCATTTTCGGTAACTCCCAAGCAAAAAGCTTGGCGAGCAGCCAATTCGCCAAATGGAGCAGAATTTCGCTAAAAAGGACGCCAACAGGTACAACATATTAAAAATGAAGTAGTGAAAATATACGTGTAAGAGGAAGTGAGACGAAGGATGAGGATATCTATCTATACTTATATATAAAGAGAGAGTGATTTTGTACGTGGAGGGTAATCTCCAGAACCACTGCACATATTTGAAAAATTCTTTCACTGTTTGAAAGGTACATTATTCCAGATGGACATAGGCTATATATTATGTATATCTGATCAGTAGGGGCTTAATCCTAACAATCTCCATTGTTACCGCTACTGTCCTCTACCGCTTTTTCTGCCGAAGTCTTCAACGATCCTTAGCGTGGTGCTATCGCGGTGGGCTTCTGTTCTGACGATAGTGGTTCGAACCTAGCCGTTCTCCGGCACTCCTTTTTCTTTTAAAAAATTAACTTTAATTATTTACTAACGTAATATCAATTTGAATATTATTTTAGGAATATTATTTGAAAAAAATTTTAATATTATTTTTAAAAAAAACATTCTTTACTTAAAATCCTTTTTTTATTTTTGTATTTTTATTTCATCTCTTAACTTCTCTCTTTTAAAAAATTAAGTTTAATTAATAACTAACGTAATATTAATTTGAATACTATTTTAGGTGCTTAAAATAATTAAAAAAAACATTCTTTACTTAAAATCCTTTTTTTATTTTTGAATAAAACTACGGTCTCAAGCACACCTCTTTCTTTTAAAAAATTAACTTTAATTAATAACTAACGTAATATTACTTTGAATATTATTTTAGGTGCTTAAAATAATTTTTAAAAAATTCTTTACTTAAAATCCTTTTTTATTTTTGTATTTTTATTCCATCTCTTATTCTAATTTTGGGATACCAATGTGTATCTATACTTCTATAATCCTTATAATAGTTGCCGTGTTCTGTAGTCGACTCTGTCCGTAACGCGTCCGGAGCGACCACCTCATATCCATCCATTTGGCATCCATTTTGTTTTATGAGTTAGGCTTAACAAGTTAAAAGTAAAGTTCAAAAAGATTATTTGCCAACTAAACCCAAATAATTGTAATTAAAACAGCGTAATATCGACACAAATCAACTTTATTTCGATCAATTTTATTGCAAAATTATCTCTTCATTAGAGAATTATCTCTTTTCCGCCACCTTTCGCGTTATCATAGTGTTTCTCAGAACTTGAAAATGTAAACACAAGTGAGTCATTCATTCACCGTGATTCGTTAATTTAAGAAAAATTGAATCAGAATTTTTTTCACAGTAAAACAGGTTTTCATTATTTTAACCATATATAATATATATATTTTAATATATACTATATATTTTTTAATACATAATATATAATATATATTACAATACAGTATTACAATTTAATATTACAATAATGTCGAATTTAGTTGCAAACTTGACGCATGCGCAGTGATATGTTCCAAACTGTACGTCACAAAAGCTAGCCGGTTCAAAAGGCCAAATCTTCAGTATACAGATTTTTTGCATTTACAACACATGGAATTCTATATATTCCACATCTAATACGTGTTTAGTAACGATTCAATAACTTTGTATGATTTTTAATCAGAATTTCTTTAGTTTATATATATATTTTTGCTTAATATATATTTATACATATATTTATACATATATATATATATTTAACAATATATAATATATGTACATTAAATTGAAATACACATGCAAAAATTTTTTGCACGTGAATAATTTGTATGATATTTTAATCTGATTTTCTTTATATATTTTATTTTTGCTTAATATATTTATACATAGCCTATTTATACATATATATAGCATAAGATATAATATATGTACATTAAATTGAAATACACATGCAAAAATTTTTTGCACGTGAATAATTTGCATGATATTTTAATCTGATTTTCTTTATATATTTTATTTTTGCTTAATATATTTATACATAGCCTATTTATACATATATATAGCATAAGATATAATATATGTACATTAAATTGAAATACACATGCAAAAATTTTTTGCATGTGAATAATTTGCATGATATTTTAATCTGATTTCCTTTATATATTTTATTTTTGCTTAATATATTTATACATAGCCTATTTATACATATATATAGCATAATATATAACATATGTACATTAAATTGAAATACACATGCAAAAATTTTTTGCACGTGAATAATTTGCATGATATTTTAATCTGATTTTCTTTATATATTTTATTTTTGCTTAATATATTTATACATATATATAGCATAATATATAATATATGTACATTAAATTGAAATACACGTGCAAAAATTTTTTGCACGTGAATAATTTGCATGATATTTTAATCTGATTTTCTTTATATATTGTATTTTTGCTTAATATATTTATACTTACCCTATTTATACATATATATAGCATAAGATATAATATATGTACATTAAATTGAAATACACGTGCAAAAATTATTTACACGTGAATAATTTGCATGATATTTTAATCTGATTTTATTTATATATTTTATTTTTGTTTAATATATTTATACATAGCCTATTTATACATATAAATAGCATAATACATGATTATATAAAATATTTATTTTGCATTGAAATAGATTGAATTAGCAGTATTGTTTCTAAATATCTGGCTGCATTAGTTAGACTGTACAAGTCGGATTTTAAAATCAGCTGCAAGCATGGTTTTTTTTTCCAAGAACGTTTTTTAATTATAAACTTCAATATTTTTTTAAAAAAACCTCACTGTAATAATTTTTAGTAAAGCATTCTATTGCGATGGTAGTGTATCTTTTAAGGTGACTGCCTACGTTGAAAATTTCATTTTTTGACTATTTTGGTCAATTTTATTTTTTCCAGGAATCGTGCAATTCAATCTTTTCTCTTTTCAAAACCGTTTTGATTTTCATTCTACATCAATTAGAAGCAGAGTTATAGCTATTTTAAAAAATGTCTGCTACAAAATTGAAGTGGCAAACAACTTGAACTGAGTTTTTCTCAGAATTATGTTTTTAGCACAAATCTTTACCGTTATCATGATATTTCACACAATAATACATATAATTTGATAAAATTTTCGGGAAATGTTTTAGATGCTATTGTTAATGAAATGACGCTCAATAATTGATGCATAATAATAAATAGTTAAATAGTTTTTGTTTGGGCAGCAGCATACGCCGAAATTTTAAAAAGTGGGGGGGGTTACTATGAAAAAGTAGTTTTCAGCAATCAGTGCAGAGCTTGAACCTATTTAAGTAATATATGTAATCAGAAAAATGGGGGGGGGGTTAACCCCCATCAACCCCTCCCCTGCATACGCCACTGTGTTTGGGGCTGTTTTTATAAGGAGAGGAATGATGAATTGGGGGAAATTTTCATATTGCAACATTTTTGCATTTTAAAATTTCTCTTAGATTGTGGGTCATTTAAGATAACTGTCAGATGTGTCACATTTTAGCTAATTTTCATTGAAAATTACTTCAAATTGACCAATTTATAAAAAAGTATGGTATTTACTGGCAAGTTTTTGTTTATTTTTAAATTTTCAAGTGCTATTTTACCATAAAAAACAAAAAAATCTTTAAAAAATGATTTTTTAAAAAAATTGGCTCCAAATGTAGGCAGTCACCTTAAAACAATATTTCAGGTGATTATAAGGGGACATTTTATTATTTTGTTTTGTGCCACTTTCTCGAATTATATTACTTTATTTTTCAGATCTAATAAAAAAAAGTATTAAAAAATTTCACCTTCAAATTAGAAAACAATTTAAAATTAACAAATCAAACAGCAAACATTCAAGTAAATTTCAATGTTCTAAATTGCAACACATCAGGTTGCAAAACAGTATATTATTTTCTAATATTCACGTTTTTACATGTGCTATCTACGGTATGTACTGTATAGTAGTGTGCTTTTCAGAGCGAATACCTAACATAACGGCAAAATTTTCTTAAATTTTTAAAAGTCTGTAATTTTCCGATACCTTTCACGTTTTCATAGCGTTTCAATTAAATTAATAACAAGTATTCATTTTATATATTCGGGACATGAAAATGTAAACATGAAGTTAGTCATTCATTCATCTTTTTTTTTTTATAAGATGAATGAATGACTAACTTCATGTTTACATTAATTCATGTTTACATTTTTACAGAATATTATTTTCTAATATTCTGTAAAAATTTCTTATATTTTAACAAGGTTATGAATCTTTTTTTTATTGGAACTGTTCAATTACTTACCATCAAGTTTTGACAGGTACTGTCTACGGTATGTACTGTATAGTAGTATGCTTTTCAGAGCGAATACCTAACATAACGGCAAAATTTTCTTAAATTTTTAAAAGTCTGTAAATTTTCCAATACCTTTCACGTTTTCATAGCATTTCAATTAAATTAATAACAAGTATTCATTTTATATATTCGGGACTTGAAAATGTAAACATGAAGTTAGTCATTCATTCATCACGTTTTTACATGTACTATCTACGGTATGTACTGTATAGTAGTGTGCTTTTCAGAGCGAATACCTAACATAGCGGCAAAATTTTCTTAAATTTTTAAAAGTCTGTAATTTTCTGATACCTTTCACGTTTTCATAGCGTTTCAATTAAATGAATAACAAGTATTCATTTTATATATTCGGGACATGAAAATGTAAACATGAAGTTAGTCATTCATTCATCTTTTTTTTTTTTTTATATATATATATATTTATATTTTAACCATACTAGCCACTGCATGACCAGCATGGTCACTTTTAGTTTTAAATTTCCTTTTGCAAAACAACGCAACTGAAAGTGACATATGTAAGGAATGTTACAATTACCTGTCATCATAAATATATGTTGTTAAGGGGTGTTCTCTATTAAGCTGATTCTAAAACATCGTGATCAAAAAATGTGAATTTCCATTACCTTAGAACAGAGTTAAAGATAAGACTGAGAAAGCCCACATCAATGATTTTAAAAATTACATCCCTCTTTGTATGTACTATTTTTCAAAATTAAGATATCTATACTTTATCATTACAACAAATAAGAAATTGCAGGGGGAAAATTTTAAATATAGTGTGGATTACATCACTCTCTGTATGAATTACTGTTAACAATTCAGATATCTACACTTAATCATATTAAATAATAAATTGCTGGGAAAATTTCTTCATTTATAAAATGGAGCAAAAATTCAGCAATTTTTCAAAATTAAGATATCTACACTTTACCATTACAAGAAATAAGAAATTGTTGGGGGGAAATTTTAAATACAGTGTTGATTACATCACTCTCTGTATGTATTACTGTTCACAATTCAGATATCTACACTTAATCATATTAAATAATAAATTCTTGGGAAAATTTCCTCACTTATAAAATGGAGCAAAAATTCAGCAAGTACTTAAAATATAGTGTGGATTTCAACTATGATATTCATAAAACTTCTTGATATACAGATTTGAGTATTTCAAAAGTAGGAGATACTAAAGCGACAGAATCAAAAGAATGGATTCTAAATAAACCTACATACAACTGTCCATGGTTAAACACTGGATTTGATAGGTCTAAACATGTATTGTCAAAAGATCAGCGGTTGTAACTTATGCGGCCACTACACACACGCGGTTTTAAATTGCGGACAGCCGCTGTTTACATCCGGTAGTCGCAGCCGTTGCCATTCGAAGTGTAGAAATATCGTAGATTTTTGTGCCGCATACCTACGCGTTTTATATATAGGGATTATTTTTACCAGATATTACAATAATATCAAATTTTGTATTTTCGGAAAGTTGCAAACTCGGCGCATGGATAGTGATATGTTCAAAAGTGTCTGTACGGTAGCGTGCTTTTCAAAGCGAATACCTAATATAACCTCAAAATATTCTTACATTTTTTTGAAGTGTTTTATTGAATATTTCTAAATTACCAGCACACGTGGCTTTCATATGAATTTCTAATATTTTAATAAGGTTATGAACCCTTTTTTTTATTGGAATGTTTACTTAATAACCGTCAAGTTTTGACGGGTACCATCTAGTAATATATAAAGAGAGAGAGCAGATTTTGTATGTGGAGGGTAATGTACAACTTTTGTACATTAAAATGTACCTTACATCTTTTCCTTTGTCAACCGCAGTCAAGTAACCATAGCAACACCCTTTAGTTTACGGGGTCCGATTTTCGAAATCGCTCTTTACAACGGGAAAATATTATCTACTTCCTATCCCCATTTTACGTGGGGGACATTCAACGTGGGGGGTCAGGGGAAAGAGTGGTTAATTGCTTTCTTATTGCTTTCTTACTATTGAAGAAGAATTTCAATAGTTGTTCATCTCTCAAAAGGCTGAAAATGGATGAACCGCGGGTGAACCGCCCTTCTGATGTCTCTGGCCTGAAAAGAAATAGCCTCTAGCTAGAACGACAGAAAATTATTATTCAGTCCTTTTCGGCAAGATTCACCCTCCGTTCGCAGAATGTCACCCAATTGTTATTTGGGGGCAAAGTCGTTAGGAAAGTCACAACGAAGTGGAATTCGAGACTATATCTCTGCCGACATCACACCGTATTTTTCGAGAGTATGTGCTTCGGATATATGATATCCCACCCAATAAGGAAAAGGTTTAATATTTTTAAGATTCAAGTAGAGGAGGTATTGATAAATACAAAAAGAATTTTTGAAACTGGCAACGTTAAAGGGTTTATTGAAGAAAACTACATTTGGAACTACGCTTTTTATTGGACATTTAAGATAAAAAAAAATGATTTACAATTTATTGGCTATCAACTGGAAATTTATTGGTATAATATTTTGTTCAACCCGGACAAAGTCGGGACGGGCCGCTAGTTCATGATAAAGTAGGGAACAGTAAATTTAATCCTAAAAAGGAGAACGCAGGTGCGATAATTGACAAACAACTGAGAATGACTAATTCCCTGTTGATCGAAGAGAGGAAAGAGCGAATTGATATTCTGGACAGTAAAAGGTTAGAGGAAACTAAGAACGAGAATGGAAACACGAGAGGAACATTCAAAAGGAAACACGAGACAAGGAATTGAATGTCCAAGGAAGTCTCAACGACGCAGGTAAAAAACTAACGAAACGTATAGAGTACAGGAATAACACAGAGAAGGGTAAATTTGAACCGACACTAGATC